>VXBQ01008276.1:225705-246370 GCA_013400175.1 Phainopepla nitens
GGGAGGCGAGGGGGGGGATAAGGGAGAGGAGCCCAGCAGAGACCTCCGCCGTGGGTTGGGCGCCGAGCGGGAAGGGGCTGGGGGCTCTTTGTGCGTGGCCGCCCTGGCAGGAGCAGGATTTGGGGAGAGATAATTGGGCTTTTCGAGGATGGGAGACACCGGGAAAGAGCAGAGGGAAACGCGGGGTTGTCTTTCTCCTCCCCAGACGCCGCCGCTGTGCGTGGAGGGGGCTGGGGCTGTCCTCGGAGGGCAGGGGTGCTCTGGAGGAACAGAACACCGCTCCCTGCGGTGACGGACACCCGGAGGGACACCGGAGGGGATGTGACAGCCCCGCCGTGCCCCTCGGGCTGGATCTGCAGCGCCGGGGAACGCCGGGAATGGTGTGAACGTCTCCACTGGGAGCAGGGGGGTTGCGGGAAGGGAAAAGAAACCCACTTGTGGGCAGGGAGCGCTGCCAGGAGAGGATTTGATCTTTGGGGCTTCATTTCCCCTGGTTTCAGCACCTGAAAAGCGAAGAACCTCTGCTTGGTCCCATCCTGCTGCTTCCCTCTGGCCACACAGCCAGGGGTCACCCACCAAAACACCCCAAAATGTCCCTGTGCTCCCCGAGGCACCTGTCCCTTGCTCCGAGCCTGCACAGCAGAGCCACATCCAGCCCTGAGGGTTCAGGTCAGCGCCAGGCTCGGGGAAAGGCGCTGCGGGAACAAAGCTTTGCCACGTGCCTGTCTTCCCAAAGAAAGGGGCAAAGGTGGCCTTGGAGGAGCACGGGGAATATCTCAGGGTGAACAACAAACCGGCCTTTGGTGTTTTTCAAAGGCTTCAGGGAAATTCATTCATTCATCCTCCGAGGAGCCAGGCAGGGTCACCTGCTGACTCAGGCTGCCAGGTCCTGGGGGCACCACCTGCTAATGTCACCACGGGGCTCTTTCTGCAAAGGCTGACACTCCTGACAGCATCACCTCGCTCAGGAAGTGCTCGGGGCACTCGGGGAAATGTTAGAAAATCTCCCTGTGTGAGGCTCAGAGAGCCATGAGGATGGACGCAGGGAAGGAGAGCCCGGGCAAGGAGCAGTTCCTGTTCCCTCTGGTGACCAGTGGTGATTTTGTAGCTCATTTATGGATATTTTCTATAGAAAGGCTGAAAAGGGGGGATGGAGAAAGTAATCATCCTGAATTTCCCACCTCGTGCTGAGTAGAGCTGGGCATGGAGCAGAAGGCAAGGGGGGAGATGGATTTTGGGGGAATTCACCCCTTCCCTGAGCACACCCCACGTGGAGTCTTGAGTAGAGCTGAACATTTTGGCTCAGTTTTGAAGGAATAACGTGGTTCAGATGCCCTTCTCTGGGTGAGGGTGGCAGGTTTTTTACTTTGATTTACTGAGACACAGGGGTGTGAAGCTCCAGAAAACCCCTCACCCTCAGCAGCTCTGCAGAGGACGGGTTCTTCCTGCACAAGGTCCCCTTGGCCTTTAATTATTTTCTACAGGCTAAACCACAGCTGCTGGAACCTTGTCCACACATTTCCAAGGAGCTCAGCACCCCCTCACAGTGAGCTGAAAAATCCATGTTTAATGGCGACAAATCCAGAGTGTCACTGGTGGGCTGGGGATTTCCCAGGAGGAGCTGAACCCCACAAAGACCCTGAGATCTTCCTTCAGTCTGGCTGGTTAGTGAAATGCTCTGCTTGGCCAACACCACCCCCCAGCTCTCCTGTTTTCCTCAAATCCTGCCTGGGGGGCAGTTCAGATTGTGCCAATGCAGATCTGAATAAAAGAATTAATAAATCTGAATAAAAGAAGATCTGAATAGAAGTCTACAGTGTCCCAGACCACCAAAAATGACTCCTGCACACACCGTGGGGACGAGCCAGCCCAGCCCAGCTCTCATTTAACTCCCCACCACCCCAACAGCAGCTCAGGCCACCGGCAGAGCACCCAGCTCCTTCAGTGCTCCTGGGAATGTGCACCCCTGATCCCATACCACAAATCACCTCCCATCTGGGAAATAAGGAGCCATTTCTGAGGCTGTTTCCCCCGGGGGATGCTCCCTTGGGAAAGCTCCATTTAAACCCTCTGCACCCTCATGCTCCAGCAGAGAATTGACACCCTGGTGGATTTGTTCTGCCTCCCACTTCCCACGGGGGTTTCCTCCATCCCTGGGTAAAAGGAAGCTGGGTTTCATCTCAGCTGGATCATTACAATTTCTGACTTCTCTTTCTTGATCTTTTTTTTTTTTTTTTTTTTCCGTAGATATATTAGGCCTTGGGAAAAAGAATAAAAAATGCAGCCTTTGGTTGCTGCCTGTATTTTCTAGACACGGTGCCCTGACATTGAGAGCAAACAGTTATTAAATAAACGCATTGTTAGGCATGCTTTTAGTCCTGACACCTCTGGTAAATCTGCATTTATTATTTAGTGAATTAAGTGGTTTTAAATCAAGTTATAATCGGTGGGTGCCCTTGTGCTCAGTATTTTATATCCTCCTGTGCATGCTTTGTTTGCAATTTCTGTACTATTTCTTTAGGTGCATTATATATTTTCCTTGAAATAGCATCACACGCCGCTCATGTGGGCCCCCAGCTTCCCAGGAATGCTCCTGCCATTATCAGTTTGATGTCCAGCCCTGTCCCCTGTCACTGTCCCCCCACATCCCCTCCTGTCCAGGTCTATCCCATGAAGGGAGACCTTTGTAAAATCCTCTTTATTGCTGAATTTCATTGACAGCTGCCCAGTTTGTGGGCTTGCAGCTTGGGAAGATTTTCCTGCAGGAGACAGAGGGTGTTCAGGGATGCTCATGGACCCCAGCAAAGGTCACCCCAGGGCTCCTGGTGCCACCTGGGGGGGTGCCACCTGGCATGAGCCAGGACCAGCCAAGCTGAGCCTGATCTCAGCAGCCCTTTGGGTCTCTCACTCTGCTTTTCTTCTCTTGAAAAGATGCTGGGGAGCAGAAGCTGACTGAGAACTGGGACATTTCAAGCTCAGGTTGGTGTTTTGGCCACCTCAGCAGCACCTCAAAGGCCATCTGTCACCCTGCCCATGTATGTGAGGTCCCTCCTGCCCCCTCCTCCCTTGGGCTGAAGGTCTTTTTCTCTTCCCCACGCCCAGCAGTGATGTGGCTTCCTAAGGAAGGGGACACTCCTGCTTGGGCTTGGGGACACTCCTGCTTGGGCTCTGTCCCCTCCAAGCCTGTCCCTCTCCCCCACCTGCCCAGCGTCCCTGGGAAATGCCAGGCACAGTTCAGGAGGAAAGCGCTCCCAGCTGCTCTGTGCTCCCTCCAACCCAGCCACTCGCCAGGCTGCAGCCACCCTTCATGTCCCATCCCTGTGTCCTCCATCCCATCACCCCTCACGTCCCATCCCTGTGTCCTCCATCCCATCACCCCTCACGTCCCATCCCTGTGTCCTCCATCCCCTCACCCCTCACGTCCCATCTTTGTGTCCTCCATCCCATCACCCTCCATGTCCCATCCCTGTGTCCTCCATCCCATCACCCCTCACGTCCCATCCCTGTGTCCTCCATCCCATCACCCCTCACGTCCCATCCCTGTGTCCTCCATCCCATCACCCTGCAAACCCCATCCCTGGGATCCTCCCCACTCCAGGCTGGAGCAGCACTTGCAGCACCAGTTCCTGCCCAGAGGTTCCCTGCAGCCAGAGCTGGGCCAAGCCCTGCAGCTCCTGCCACGGCCCTTCCAGCCTGAGATCACCGGGCACGCGCCTCTGCTGGGCGTGGGGTGTTCATCTCTCCATGGCATGGCCGTCTCCAGCTCCCCAGGGTGTTGCCATGTCCATCTCCCCATGACATGGTCACCTCCACCCCTCCATGCTGTGGTCACCTCCATCTCTCCATGGTGTGGTCACTTTGATTCTCCATGGTGTGGTCACCCCCATTTCTCCATGGTGTGGTCACCTCCATCTCTCCATGGTGTGGTCACCTCCATCTCTCCATGGTGTGGTCAGCTCCATCTCTCCATGGTGTGGTCAGCTCCATCTCTCCATGGTGTGGTCAGCTCCATATCTCCATGGTGTGGTCAGCTCCATCTCTCCATGGCCTGCTCTGACCTGGAATGGTGAGGACAGAGCCTGGACACACCACCCAGCACAGCACCGCCCTCTGTGCCAAGGATCAGGAGTAGGAATCATCCCACCCAACTTTTTGGTGTCTTTAGTGAGCCACCAACTCCTGACCTGGCTGAGCCCTGCTTCATACACCACCCATGACATTCTGGACTCAGAGATGTGCAGAGGAAAGGGCTTGACCCAAACCCCATCATGTTCCAGGGTGATTTCCCACCAGCCTGGCAGGAAATCCCTCCCCTCCTGCCTTGCCATTGCCCAGGTGCTGTTTTTCCTCCCCCTGGCTGCTGTCCCCTCTGTCACACATCATGTCACCCAGCTCAGCCCCACCTTGGTCATGGTCCTGGTGCCCACACGCTGCCCCTCCTCATCCTACCCTGGGGTTGCTGAATCCCATCCTCCCCCCATGACCTCCCTCCCTCCCCGTCCCCCTCTGCGCCTGTTTTCCCATTTATCTCCTTTGCCTGGTGAATATACATAAATATGAGCAACTGTGTCTGCCAGTGACCTTACCTGCCCTGACTAAATTCATGTAGTGTCTGTGAAGATAATTCGAAAGCCATAAGAAGATAATAAAAAAGGAAAGATAAAAAAAAAGAAAAAAAAGAAAAAAAGGGCAAGCATTGTGGTTTGTATTCTCTTATCTAACCTTCTGCAGGCCCCGGGTGGGAGTGCAGTCCCTCGCTATTTAAAGGGATGCTGCAGTTGGGAACAGAGGGATGGCACAGCCAGGGTGCCACCAGAGACAGGGCAGGTCAGCTCCTTGTGCTCTCTGCAGTGCTCACAGTGTCCTTCTGGGTGGGGAGGGGAAATCCTGCTGCCAGCAAAATCCCCCCCAAATATACCAGCCTGGCCTGATCCTTCCCCTGCCCAAATCTAAGGGGACATCCCAGCAGGGACGCCCACGGAGGCAGCAAATAGTTGTAGGACCCCAGCACGGGCAGCTGTTGCAAAGACCGAGCTTGGAAAGAGAAAAACACATCTCTGGGTGTGATTTTTATGGGGTTTTTCATCTAAAAATCCCACTGCAGCTGAAGGCAGGAGAGGCCATTGATTGCAGGGACAGAGGGAATTATCGCAGGCGTCATCGCAGCGGTGTCATCTCGGAGCACAAGGGCTTGTCAGATAGACAGGAGCCAAAATGATCCAGGGGAACAAAATACAGCAACGAGACCCTGAGGAGATAAAGCAGCAGGCTGGGGAGAGAAATCCTGAGATTTCCCCAGCTCCAAGGAACGCTGCAATCTCTGGAATTGCTTCCTCCTGGAATTAAACCTCTGCTGTCTGAGCCATGCTCAGCCATGTGCTGGGGCCTGGCTGTGCCCGTCCTGCCCTGTCCTGGTGGGCACGAGGCTCACATCAAAACCACCCCAAGCAACCCCCAAAACCCTCAGAGCTTTGTCCAAAAGCACTTTGGGCTTTCTTCCCCCTTAGCTTTATGGCTTTGCACTGCTGGGATCTAAGCAAGAGAAGCCAAACCATCACAGATCTGGGAATAAAAAAACTTTGGAAGAAACAGAAAAAAAAGCCTCAATGTGCAAATGAAATTTGTGGTTAATGGGGTCACCATAGCTCTGGCTCTTGGTCTAGCAGGTCTCAGCCCTCAGGAGTAGAGGGATGCTTGCAGGGAGCCAGGTGCTCATCCTTTATGGCTCAGGCTACGATGCTGAAGCACCCAGAGCTCCTTGGGTGAAGCCACTCGCTGGATGAAGCTTCTCCCTTGGTCTGATCCCGCTGCTGCAAACCCCAGTTCCCTGAGGGAGGGGAGAAGGAACACAAAGCTCCCCCTCCTCACCCCTCGCAGCCAGGTAGGACCTGACAGAGAAGGTCCTGAGGGGAGAGGGACGGGGACAGCCCCGAGCAGCGAGGTGAGGGACACCCACCCGAGGGACCCCGACACATCCCCCCCTCGCCGGCGCCCACCCCCGGACACGGCGGGGCCTTTCTGCCGCCTTTGTTTGGCAGCTCCGGAGTGGTGTCGCCACAAAGGCGGAGGTGAAAGGGGTTAATTCGGGGGACAGAGGTAGGATGTGAAGATGCAGAGCAGGACAATGGGCCGCCTTCCTCTTTTGTCAGCGCGGCCATTGTGCCGCGTGTGAAAAATGAAATCTGTTTCATTTTCCTCCCAGATGCGATCAGGCGCCTCTATTTAGAAGCCATCAAAAAAAGCAATCCAAGTGCTCCCGGGGGTGGGGAGAGATCCAGGGGGGGCGCAGGCCTGCCAGACACGGGCGTACCCCACCCCGCAACTGCCTCTATTTATTTATTTATTTGTTTATTTATTTATTTATTTATTTGCCGTTTAACATTAATTTGGATTTAACCCGCTCCCTGCCTCCGGCGCTCAAGTGGCTGAAACAATACTGGAAGTCAGCAGGGCGAGGTTTGGGGAAGCACCAGGGGCTGGCAGGAGCAGGAGCAGGGCAGAGAGGTTGGGACGAGCCCAGCTCCCAGCTCTCCGTGCCCATCCCGTGGACGTCCCATCCCTCTGGATGTCCCACTTTGTCCCCTGCTGCACCCTCAGTCCCCCTCTATTTTTGCAGCCCCGGAGCAACTGATAATCAATAATTCCCCTTCATCCTTGCAGAAGCAGATGAAAGTGGAAGGAAACCCGGTCCCACTGCTCTCTCCCCCCTCCTATCTCTCCCCAAGCCAATCCCTGGGTTTGCTACCGACGTGAGAAATTTTCACCTCCAGAGAAGGTGTGAAACTTGGCAGTTTTGTTCCCTCCAAAGGGAATTACAGCCCTTGCAGAATGCAAACAAACAAACAAATGCAAATTAACCAGGAAAAGCATGGGTTTTTTTCAATACACGTTTTAACATTTGCCTCAAATTAACAAATCCAGCTGGAAACTCTCAGGTTGGTTTTTTTTTCCCCATCCAAATCCACAGCTGGTTGTCCCTTGAGATATCAGTGTGGGTGACAGTCACCTGGCAGCAGGGGGGAATTTGGCTGGTGGCGGAGCAATCCCTGAACCCCAATCTGCTCCAAGAACCAGCCCCCAAAAAAGACCAGAAGGGAAGGTGGGCAGAGCACGGGCACAGCCAGGGATGCTGGAGAGGGGAGTTGGAATCACCATCCTCCCACTCAGAGCATCCATCTGAGACCAAACAAACTCATTCCAGCCGTGCCAAGGGGCACTGCCAGCTCTGCCCTGCGTCCCTCAGGCTCCACATCCCCTCTGGCTGGGCACGGCCAGCTGCGGGCAGGACCATGCTGGTCACCTCTTGTGCACAGCCACCCTGGCCAGCCCCATCCCTGGTGTGCTTTGGGATGTCCCCTGCCACCGCGTGATAAGGGACACTGGGCTGGAGTCAGGGCTGGTGGCAGCTCTGTGAGGGGCAGGTTTGGTAGCCAGGACACTTCCAAAGGTCCTTTCAGGTCTGTGGTCACCACATCATTGGGGTGATGTGTAGGGAGGGAGGCTCTGTGGGGGTGACAGACATGTCCAGGGCTGTCCAGGGATCCTGGAGCAGAGGACAGCATTTATCTGCTGCTGAGGCCACTGGGCCTCTCAGCAGTTTCACTCCTAGCCAGGGACATATATCCTGCTCCTCATCCCATCTCAAACACCCACCCACCCACGGACACACTGCAGCCACCACAGGCACAGTTTGGGGTGGAGGGTGACAAGAGGACGTGACTCAGATCCAACTTTTCCCAACCTCCATCTCCCAGCGACAGCAGGCGGGGCTGGAGGGAGCACAGGTCAGGACCATCCTCCTCCTCTCCTCCTCCCCGGCTCTTTGTGCCAGAGCCGGGCAGATGGGTGTCCCTGCCAGCTCGGTGGCCACAGCCCCCTCCAAGCCCGGCTTCATCTGCCAGCCAATAACCCCGTGCTCGCCTCCACCTCCGCATTGTGTCCCCACACGTGTCCCGGCCTTCTGGCAGCGCCGGGCGGGCTCCGTCCCCTCGGCATCCCGGGAGAGGCGGCGGGTGGGACCCCACGGCCGGGGGAAGGCAGGATGGCAACTTGGCGGAGAGACCGTGGGTGTCAGATCACATAAATCAAGCTCCAGAGCCTTCTATTTAACACACTCTTCCCCTTCGAGTTGTCAGTGAAACCGTTAATTAATTAGCTAATCCCGCAATGAAGTGGATTCTAAATGGATCTCCTCTCCCTTCCCCCCATTTAGGTAATTACTGCTGAGGGAGCTTTTGTCAGAGTAATTTTCCAGCAGGGACAGCCCCGGCTGGCGGAGGGAGATGAATTTAAAGAGGGGGGGAAATAATAATGCAGAAGGGGGGGATAAAGGAGGGCTCCTCCTGCAGGGCAGCACACTTTGGAGCCACAGCAGGGCCAGGACACCTCTGTCCTGGCCTCTCCCGGCCAGGGAGGTGACCAGCAAGGACGTGTCCAGCACCCACGTGTGGCAGACAGTGGGGAAAGGTCATCCCAACCTGCTCGAAGCTGCTCCTACAGCGCTCCATAGCACCAGCCCAGCTTCTCTTTGCTCACACACGGGCTCCATCTTCTCCCCGCCTCCCCCAGGACGTGTCCAGGCTCTGGACAACACCAGAGTGCTCCACCCAAGGCCATTGAATGGGACTCTGAGCAGTCTGATCCTGTGGGAGATGTCCTTGCCCGTGGCAGGAGGGGTGCAACAAGGTGATCTTTAGGGTCCCCTAAGCCTTCCATGACTTCCTGGTCCCTCCAGTGATGGTGGCAAAGCCCCAGCAGGTTTCCCTGTGACACCAGGTCACACCTGTGTGTCCCACCCTCACCCAGCACCTCCCAGCTACACCTTAAGCCTGTCCCCCTCTAAAGAGCTCCCCACAAGACTCCGGGCAGCAGGAACAAAGGAAAAACCCCAAAGCCAAAGGGATTTGGCTCCCAAAGCCTCCAAGGGATTTTTTTTCCAAGCCAAGCAAACGGGGATGGGGTTTCCATGGCTGAGCAGAGGAATCAGCCAGGAGGCCTCAGCCCAACACCTGTTGGGGCATTTATTTCAGAGTCAAGGCACCAAAATAGCACTGGCACATCAGGAGCAGCACTTCTCCTTCATATCTTGCTCTTTGCTTGCCCCTGCACAGCTCCAAGTCCTTTTTTGTTCCTCGCTATGTCAAGCAAAGTTTGTGAGTGAAGATTTTTCAAAGGCACGCCGGGTTTCAGATCCTCAGCCTCACGTCCCCAAGTTGTGCTGTGTCCAACAGAGATAGGGCAGGAGTGGTGCCAGCTGCCTGCTGCAGCCCAGCCGCCTTTGAACTGCCAGGCTCTGCTCTGAGCCGTGCTCCAAATCAAAGGATGCTGCTGGAAAATCACAGCTCGCCTCTCATCCGGGTGCAGAGAAACCTCTGGGTGCTGACAAATGCCAGCGCAGCCACAGAGCTGCAAATCCACCCTCCCCCAGCTGCTCCCGACCTCCAGGCACGAGGGGAGGTCTGGTGGGTGGCAGGAACAGGAGTCTTGGGGATTTCTCCCTCATCCTAAAAATCTCCCTGGGGTATTTCTAAGTGCTGAGCTGAGGAAAAAGGGAGAGAGCCCCTTCCAGTGGGTGCCAGATCTTCCAGGGAGAGTTTGCTCCTCACTACAGGAAAATCTGCTCACTGAAGGGAGGTTGTTCTAATTTAACAGGTGCCTGCAGCCTGTCTGTAGGGCAAACATTCCCATCTCTTCAAGAGGTTCCCTGAGCAGCCAGCCTGCACCTGGCAAAGAGAGTCACAATTTCCATCCTTTCCCACATACTAATTTCCCCTGGGACGCAGAGCAGCCACGTCTCCTTTTGGAAGCTCGCTTTATCCTACCAGGCTCCCAGAAAAACCTAATTACTGCCCAAAATGACCTGAGAGAAGCATAGGTGCTGAAGGCAGAACTCCTCTTTCTGACTCTGGGGGTGCAACCAATGGCGTGGTACGCCTAAAAGTGTTTTAATACCCTCTTTTCCTAAGGTTTTCCCCAAATACAGCTGGGGGGAAACAGTGATGCAGCTCTGCAGTTTGTCATGGCTCAGTTCTGCTGGTGGAGCAGCACTTCCCAGTCCCATCCTTTCCTATGGTTTCTTCTCTTGTAGCTGCCTGCGCAGTCTGGCAGGGGCAGCTCTTGGTTGTTTCTCCTCCCAAGGAGTAGATTAAACCTCAGCATTTCACTCTAGAAACCAAAAATAAAATTAAAAATAACATCCCAGGACAGCCTGGAGAAATGCAGGGGGTAGCACGGGCACAGGACCTGTTCTAGGCTGTTCTGGTTCAGTAGTGGTGAGGAGCCCAGAGATGCCTGGGAGGTGATCATGAGGTTTTGCTAAAAGCATGGAAGATCTTTTATGAGTTGTTGTGGAAAATTCGGGTGTTTTTAGCGTTAAGGGCAGGACATCTGAGAGGCTGAGCAGGACACAGTGGGGTGCTGGCTCAGATTCAGGCTGTAAAATCAAAAACTGAAACAAGGCAAGGGCTTAACACTGCACTCAAGGGATGCTGTCCTGGGCAGCAGCACAGGTGAGACGGTGTGAGGGGCACTGCTGATTCCTGAGGGGAAACCAAACCCAAAACCTCGCCCAAAACCCTGCAGCTGGGCCAGAAGCGCCTCTGTGGAAGGGCTTCTCCCAGCAGGAAGCAGAGGAGACTAAACCAGCCCAGCCCAGTCGTTCTCCACCCTTCAGCCACAGCGCCAGAGGCTGTGACCGGCTTTGATCTGCATCTCCCCTCTCCCTCCTGACAGAACCGAGGGCGCTCAGCTGGAAAATTAACACCCAGGGTTGAACCCGGAGGGGCATTAGGAGCCAGCAGAGAGGCAGAGCAGGCGGGAGCCGCTCTGTGGCATCGCTACGGTGCCCGCCGCGGCTGTCCCTGCCTCGGTGCCAGCCGCTGTCCCTCGCCGTCCCCCGGTGCCAGCCGCTGTCTCTCGCCGTCCCTCGGTGCCGGCCGCCGGGCTCCTGCTCCTGACCCGGCTCCTGCCCCCGGATCCTGCCCCCGGTTCCCGCCCCGGCTCCCGGCCCGGCTCCTGCCCCGGCCCCGGGCAGCTGGCGCGGGCAGAGGTCCAAGGTCAGCTGAGTGTTTAATGGGCCTCCTGCGAGGACCTGCGGTGAAAGGCGAGCTGCAGAGGAGGCGAGAAGGGAGCATATGTCACCGCCTGCCCTCCGGGGCTGGGTTCAGTGACACTGGGGTGCTTCCCGTGCTTGCCATCGCTTTCACAAAGCCACCTCCCTTTCCAGCAGCGTGGCAGGGACTGCCGTGGCCTTCAGCACCCGTGTGCCTGTGACTCGAGTGTGGGTGACACACACCTGGGTGCCCAGGGCACGAGGGGCTGCCAGGACAAAGGAACTGCTGCTCTCCAAACACACACAGACACAGAGCCAGGCAAACACAAACCAGGATTGGTCCTGGCTCTCATTGGGGTCTCCCTGTACTAATTGAGACCCAAGGCTGAGCAGGAGAAGGGGAAGGTCTGTGCACATTTACAGCACTGTGATGAGGAGAAACACAGTGAAAACTCAGCACCTGGACCACCACATCCTTCATATCCCTTGTGAAGCACAGCTGGAGCCAGGCAGCCCTGACACCTCAGCACAGTGCTGTGGCACTGGGAAAACACATTTCCAAGCCACAGGCAGCAATTCATGACCAGCTAGTTCAATGGCTGGAGTTGTTGATCTTAGAGAGCTTTTCCAACCTTAAAGATTTTCTGATTTCAGCAAAATAGACTCACCACCATCCCAAAATGAAAAGGGTGTTACACTCTGACAACATTTTGGAGTTGCTGAAGCGTTTTGGCATCTGAGTGTCCCCTGTTAAATACATTGGATTTCATTACCATTTCCTCTTCGTTACCATAACTATTACACCCTGTAGTGCCTCCACAGAGCTACTGGTGACTCTTCTGTATAAAACAATGTCTGCATGAGTTTGGTGATCTCAGGCTGGTTTCCTGGGTCCGGCAGTTTGATAACTTTGGACAGCCACTCTTTTACCACTCCTTTTCCCACTGCTGTAGCCAAAGGCTCAGGGTCGTGTCCTTACCAGGGCCACGGGTTACAAAGAACCATCCAAATAAAAAAAAACCTTCTGAGCCCAATCAGAGCCAAAGTCCCACCCAGCCTTGTGCAAAACCTCTTGCCTTTCTCCAAACGGAAAGAGGAGCCCTCTCTGCCTCTGTCCCACACCAGTTTTCCTTCCGTAACCTGGCTCATGACCCTTCTCGTGACCAAACCCACACAGAATCAGGGTTGTGATTGCTGCCTGGAGCCTGTTGCCCGGGCATGGGTGACATCCCAGGAAAACACCATCCAGGCTTGTGTTTTCCCACGTTTCTGAGGGCTGGCAGCAGAAGAGAGCTTGGCTGCAGGGGAAGCGGCTCCATCATCTGCCTACCGTGTGCACCTCAGCCTGATTCCACACAGCTCCCAGATTTCGGGGCGTGGAAAGGAAGAGCAGGGGATGTGGGGAGGAGCAGGGGGCTGGTGCTGAGCTGCACGCCTGGGGGTGAAGCAGCAGGGAGAGGAGGCCTCTGAGGACGTGGGATGTGAGGTTTGCTTTTGCAGACTGAATCAAACGTGGGGAAGCTGGTGAATTAGCTGTGTTTGCTGAGCAAACGCTGCCAGGGAGGGATAGGCAGAGCAAGAGTGTTTAAGCACACAGTCCTTTATTTGCTAGCAAACATCTCCAGCTCCTCCTCTCCCTCCCCTGCTCCTCTGCACGCCTTGCCCAGCTTGTGCTCCAAAGAGGCTGGATGATGCCTTCCAAGAGGAGGAGGGGGCAGATCCCCCAGGGTAAAGCATTTTCTTTCACCAAGGCACCTGCACTGGAGCAGCCAGGAGGAGAGTGGTGGCTTGTGGCTGGAATTGTGTCGTGTCCAAAATAAATTTACCTTCGGCGTGACTTCTCTGGGCTGTGTTTTCCACCTCAAATGAGGGTTGAGCTCTGGATGGAGACACTGAGGCTGCTGCAGGACACTCTGCAGGCAGCCACAGGGACTTGAGAGAAGCTGGTGCTGCTGAAGACTTGGGGCTCAGCTGCAGAGCAGAATTGCCCTTTGACAGTCAAGACTGGATGGGGTTTTTTGGCCTCCAATGGCTCTTTGGGTTCTGATGCTGATCTCAAATCCCTCTCCCAGCTGCAGTTCCATTGATATGGAAAAGTAACTGAGCTTGTTGTGGAGCTGCTGTGGGAATATGCCCCTGTCCCTTGGCTAGAAGCAGCTGTGCCCAGGTGAAGTGCCAGGTCCTCTGTTGTGCTGGGCCCACATCCAGGTACAAGATGAGAAATGTCATCCCTCTGTCGCTGGGACTGGCAGGTGAGGGTGGAGCTGCAAAAGAAGAATCTGGAGGAAGAGGTGAAGGCATGAGGGAGGTGAATTCTACCTCACAGCCAGGGGTTGATCAGCATCCAACTCACAGGGAGCTGCCAAAACTGCTTTCTCTTGAGATGTTCATCATTTCATCTGTTCTGGAGTGCCTGCACAGTGGGTGTGATCTTCACCCATCCCTGTCTGGGCACCACCAGCCCCTCATTTGTGCACACACAACTGAGCCTGCAGCTGATGGGCTGAGCAGCAGCACTGGGAGCTCCAGAGTGACCCTCAGCACATCCCTGCCAGACGTTTGTCCTGCTGCCTGGGACCTTCCTCAAAGAAGAGGAGAAAAGATGGAACCTGTGCTGCCCATCACTTTCTGGCTCCTAAGCAAGCCCAGACACATCTCTGGAAATTCCGGCTGGAAAACTGGGCTGCCCGTTCACCCTGGAACTCCTCCCAGTTACCTGTTGATGTCCAACATCCCTCAGCTCCTGGGTGTTCCCAAACCTCCTCCCACACTCCTCAGGCCCCTCCACCATGCTCCAGCCTGCTCCAGCCTTTGGCCAACAAACTCGTGGCACAAATCATCCTCCAGCTCCTGCAAAAATGCTGGGGCCGATCGCCACCTCCATTCATAAAACATCCCCCCCCAGCAGCAACTGCTGGACCAGCTTTTATGGAACAATCTTAATGTTCATTCACCCTTTGAAGGCCAGGTGCTTGGACAGCAGCTGTGCTCCACACGCTGCTGCCTGAATTACTCCTGGCTGGCAACGTGCGAATCATTCATTATTAAACTGCTCATGTGCTCGGCCTGAGGCTTAATCCAATGCCACCACCGTGGATACAGGAGAAATCCAGCCATCTGGAAAAGCAGGAGCACCCTTTGTGCCTGCCTCTGCCAGCAGTGCCACTGCCCTTGGTGGTGGTGGTGGTGGCAGCTTTAATGTGCCTCCAAGGGAAAGCCGTGCCCTGGCACCTCCCGTGGCACCCCAGAGTAGGGGGATTAGAAATGAAAATACACAAAATGAGGCTTTCTCGAGGTGTGGATCGGTGGTGGTGACAAATCTGCGCTGCTAAAGTGGAGCAGTGCTGGTTTGCACCAGCCAGCAGCTCGGGAGCTTTGTCTGGGATTAGTGGGAGAAATTGTTGGGGAGGGGAAGAGTCTCATTACCCTGTCCTGGCTAATGCCTTGCTTTTCTCTGGTGCACGTTGTTGTTGGGAGCTGGATCTAATTAGTCATTGCAGGAAATGCTTGGGCTTCTCCTGCAGGAGGGGAAGGGGGGAGTTAATCCAGGCCGACGTGGGAACAAACCCTCCTGTGAGAGCAGGTCCTGATCCCCTAATTTGCTCTGCAAAGGAGCACGTGCCCAGGCACACCAAACCATCCCAGAAGACTTGGGCAGTGCACCTGAGCTCCCTGACCAAAAAAACAGCTGGCAGTGCTCTGACTGCCCCAGGCAGCACCTTCAGCAGCCACTCACACTCTGAGATGGCAAAAAGGAGCAGGGAGAAGGAATCTTCCCTGTGCCTCATCCCTGCTCATGCCAGGGAAGGGGCAGCAGGAACCTTCTGACCCCCAGGCAAAGGGGAGCTCAAAGCTCCATCCTACAACAGTCCCAGGCACAGCCAGGGCAGGAACCAGAGCCAGGCTCCACCCAGGGGCAGGGGAGAAGCTGCTGATCATAGCTGCAAGGTCCATCCAGGGGGAAGAACCAGAGACAGGCAGACCTAAACACAGTCCAGGAGAAAAGAAAGGCACAGGGACATCCTTAAGTGAGCTCCTGGGCCATGGGCACAGGTGGGTGACCCCACTGAGGCTGGTTAGAGCAAGGAAGGGTAGGCAGTGCTCTCAGGGCCCTGACAAGGCTCATCTCTGCACCCCCATTCCCTCCCCATCAGCTATCAACTCAGTAAAGACATGACTCCCACCATGAGACCTCTTCATTTAGGTACCTGGCCTTGTCCCCTTTTCTTTTCTTGCAGGGCAAGACATTGAAGGGGTTTGGCCTTTCAGAGCAGAGGGCTTGGCTTGCACAGGGAGCTCAGCACTGCCACGTGGCCCATGGTGAGATGAGCACGGGGAGCTCTGCAGGTACCTCTGGCTTCTTGCATGGGTGACACCCCTGTCTGCAGGGCCCCAGCCTCACAGACCGTGGTGACCACCCCAGGGCTCTCCACCCAAGTCACCGTGTCTCTCACTGTGTTTATTAGTTGGCTGGCACTAATTAGCTAAGAACCCTGACTCCATTCAGTGCTGGAGCTGTGTCTCCAGGCTGAGCTGCTCAGCTGAGCTGTGACAACAGGCACTGGTGTGCTGTAACTCACACAGCTGCTGAGCATGGCCTGCTCAGCTCAAAATACCGTGGTGGTGGTCAGAGCTCAGGCAGCCTGAGGAGCTCGTCCCTGTGAGGATAGCTTTGATTCAGTGCAATGCATTCAGCATTACAGGCAAGCCCAAGGCTCTGATTTACTCTGAGGTCAAAAGGTGGGACAGGAGAAGAGGAAGGAATTTATCACCTCATGCTGCAGAGCCAGCACTGGGAAATCTCTCCCTGTCCTCCATCATCTGCAGTGCACAGCTGGACATAAAGGCACATCTCCCTTTCTCTACTGCAGCAATGACCTCCAGGACCAGGCCAGAGCAGACACGTGTTTTGGTGGCCTGTCTAACACCTTTACAGGTCCCTGAATCGTGGGATCATGGAATGGTTTGGGTTGGAACTGATCCTAAAGCTCATCCAGTTCCAAACTCCTACCATGGACAGGGAACCCTCCCTCCAGGTCAGGGGCTCAGAGCCCCAGCCAGCCCGGCCTTGTCAGTCTGCTCCTCTTCCTCTCCCTGAGCCTTCTCCAGGCCTTCCTGATGCCTCCATCAGCCCCAGCTTCCCAGGCAGAGCTGGAAGAAGAGAGCAGTGACTGGAAGGTGAGCAGGGACGCTGCAGCTCAGAGAATTGCTCCACAAACACCAGGTTTGATCCCAATGTTTCTGCTGCTGACCGGCTGTTTGCAGATCTAGTGCCAGTTTAAAGCATTGATTTTCACCAGACTCAAGTACAACTCTGAGAGAAACCAGCTGGGAGTGGTTTGTACATTCCACTGTCCCTGGAAAGCAGTGCAGGGACTCACCCCCACTGGTGGATGAGTCAATCCCTTCCCCTGCTCCAGCCTTTCTGTCTCCAGGAGAGCCAGCTGGGGCTGGCCCATGCTGGCAGCAGGGGAATCCACAAGCCCTGACAGAGCCCTGTGCCAGGACAGGGGACTGCTCCTCTGCAGAGAGCTCAGCGTGGTCACTTCAGCAGGGTCACCTCTCTTATCAGCTCCTGGGAGCTGATAACCAGGGACCTCAGCCTTGTGAGATCTTGGAGATCCCGTGGATAAACCCCTATGGGGTGAAAGGGTGAATGCCAGCAGATTCAATCTGTTTGCTGTTCTTGTTTCCAGCCGTGAAGCTGAAAATCTGCCTGAGCTCCTGGGACTAAATCCTGGGCAAATGAGCCCCTCTGATCCCAGAGAGTTGTGACTGAGAGCCTGGGTAGGTATTCCCACCGTCCTGAGCTTTGCAGAGGGTGGTTCACAGCTGGTGCTCAGAGATGTTCCTCTGCAGGCAAGTCTCTCCTGGTTAAATGTGGCAGAAGACCAACCTCTTCCAGTGTCCAGGGGCTGGAGGGGCTTCTGCTGTGCTGGCCTTTGTACCTGTGCAGGTGCAGCCACCCCAGGCCTGTGGTGGAGTCTCCAGCCCATCCCTGTATCCTGGGGACACTTTCCAGCTGCAGCAGCCCTTGGTGAGATCTGTCTGCATCCTCCAAGGCTGGCTGGCTCCTCAGCCCTTTCCTCCTGAAGGACTTTGCCATATGCCTACACTTGGAGCTGAATAAAGCTTCCTGGGATCAAAACCCACATCAAAAAAAAGTCAGGGAGAGCCCCCGAAGCCCTCCAGGGTGGCTCAGGTGTGTCCAGATGCACGTGTGCACACACACACACACACACACACACACACTGCTCCCCATCTCCTCTCCCTCCTCCTGCTCCTTGTCCCTCTTTCATCCTCCTGAAAGGAAACCTGATGGTTTCTGGGCTTTGTTGGTGGTTAGGAGGACACTGGATAAAGAGGCTGAGAAAGTGAAAGAGGGTGCACAGGGCTGCAGGAGGAGAAGGAGGGCAGAGCAGGAGAAGGAGGGATTCTCGGTATCTACAAGGGAATTAAGGCGCTTTTACCAGAGTGAAGAAATCAGCTAAAGAATGGCAGGCGAACAAAGGCAGCAAGGCTATGGACAAGTCGCTCTGAATAGATCCAGATCCCCTTAAGTTTGTAACACCCCCTACACACTTCTTTTTTCCCCTTCCCCCCCTTAAGCCTTTGCTCCTCACTCCTTCCAAGAACAAATGCAGAGCAAGGGGGAAGAAAAAAAAAAACCAACAAAAAACACACCACCACAAGGGAGGGGAGGAATGAAGAAAGCTAAAAAAAAAAAATCAAATAAAATAAAAGGTAATCCTCAGCCACTTTGCCCCTCTGGGGGCTGCTCTGGGCCAGATTAAAGGTCCGGTGTGAAACCATTCTGCTATTCAGATGCGATAAGAAGGATTTACAAGCAAAGAGAAAGAGAGAAAAGAATGGGCAAGAGGAGAAAAGGAGAATTATTTGTGTCTCTTAATACTTGTTAAGCACTTCTCTTTTGCTAGACCAGACAAGACACAGCTACGCTCAAAGTCCTGCACAATCCTGCCCGCTTGTCCAACAGCCCCCTCTCCCTCCCTCCCCGCCCTCCACTTTCTTTGCTCTCCCCCTGCCCCCCTCCAAAGCAAGCAGGCAACACTTTGTTGCTACTGAGCTGAAATTGGTCTCCTCTCCGAGCGGCACACAAAGAGAATGGCAATTAACCTTCCTGTTCCCTGGTGACAGCGATCTAATCAGGGCTGCGCCCGGGCGCTGCCTCTGTGCGGGGCGGGGAGCGGGGAGGGCTCCGGGCACGGCTGGGTGCTCCGTGCGCTGCCAGCTTGGACTGTGCCAGGCTTGCCTTGGAGGAGAAGGATCCCGCTTGGTGGCTGAGGAACGCGGCACGGACTTGTTGGAGCAGGCCCACAAAAGTGCTCCAAAGGCTGGAGCAACTCTCGCACGAAAAATTCCGACAGAACCGGGGTTGTTCAGCCCGGAGAGGAAGAGGAGCCCTCAGTGCCTGGGAACGAACTTCTTGTCAGGCCCTACAGCAGCAGGACAGGGGGTCATGGTTTTGAGCTAAAAGAAAGGAGATGCAGGAGAGATAAGAATAAGGAAGAATTTTTTCATGCTGGAGTGGCGGCAGAGGCTCCATCCCTGGAAACACTCAGGGTCACGTCAGATGGGGCTCCCAGCAACCTGATGCTTGGTCTGGGTGGCCTTCAGAGGACACTTCCAACCCGAACCACTCCCTGACTCCATGAAATTCCGGCCCGGCGCAGAGCCGGCCCAGGTTGCCCTGATTGCTGGTGGCCCGCTGGGGGCAGAGGCAGCAGCACCACAGAGGCGCTGCGGGAGGTGCCAGGGGTGACCTGTGGGACCCGGGGCACAGCCAGGACCACCCTGTGGAGCTGAGTGGGGCAAGCAGTCCCTAGGCCAAAACCAGAGTGCCTGGCCTCTCCTGAGCACTGCTGCTCTGGAAGATGAATCAATCCTTGCTGCTCCTCCACGTTCCTGGGAACTGGCTGGCGGGAGAACGATGCCTGTGGGAGGGAGGAGGGAAAGGCCAGCCCAGCCTCCCGTCACCAGCACTCTCCTCTGGATGGGAAAGGCACTCGTGGTGCTTCACAGGCAACAACTGCATGCTGAGACCTGCAAAAAAAAAAAAAAAATCCTTGGGTTTAAAACTTACATAGAAGCTTTTTCCTTTCTTTTCCTTTCCTTTTTTCCTCTTTTTTCTTTTTTTTTTTTAAGTCACAATTAAGGTTGTTTGAAAAGCCACAACCATCCTGTACGAAAGAGTCACTATTCACCAGTGACACTTTTCAACAATACTGCTCCACTCCATATTTTTCCATTTTTGTGAGGATTGGGGATGAGAAACAGCCAGTGCATTGCTGTAAGACCAAAATGAAAGTGCTGGGTTTGTGCTGCATTTGAGGGAGAAAACACAAACCTCCTGAAGGTCAGTCAAAAATGGAGAAATGTTTTCTTTTCTTTTTTTAAACCTCTGAAAAATCACCAGTTCTCTTAATTGTGGCAAGGAGTGAGGCTGAGGTCCCAGAATCAGCCTTTTGCTTTTTGATTAGCCTTACCTTGGATCCCAGCAAGGCAGGAAAACGATAGTGAATTGTCCTCCTGCAGAGAAAAAAAATCCAAAAAACCAACACAATAAATACCACCACTACCCCCAAAAAAACCCAAACTCAACTTTTTCTTCTCTTGTTAGTTCTAAGGAAAAAAAAAAAACCTTGAAGCTGTTGCTAAACAGGTGAAAATTCACCTCTTCCTCATGTAGAAGACATAAATTTTCCCTTTGTGGCCAAGCAGAAGACCGGCACCTACAGCTTGAGGACAACCTGCTGGGAGATGGATATTCCAGCTTGGAGATTTGGCCTCATTGCCCATCCCAGTGGGAAACCTTGTCCATAAAAACCAATTCCTGATAATGTTTGTAGCGTGGAGCTTCAGGTTTGGAGCCTTCTGGTGGCGAGGACTCTTCTGTTTGTCCTCTCCAAGGCCTGGCACACCTCAGTGACAACTGGAATTTAGAAAGGTGCCGAAGGCTGGAGATTCCTAACCGGCTTAGAGGCCTCCCTGCTGGCTGGGAGCCCGCGGGAGCGGAGGGGATTGAGGGGATGCTCATCCCGAGCTCACCCAGGACCAGCCTTTAGGACGGTGCTCAAGTCTCTGCTCTGCCTCAGGTCCGCAGCGCTTCGGGGGATGATTGCATCCACCTCCGAGAGATAGGCACCAACATCTCAATTACACCTAAGGAGGAGCGTAATTGAGCCTAAATTGATTCAAACGGAGGCAATTAAAGCAAAACTCGGCCCCCCGCTGGGACGCCGAGGCGCGGCTTATTTGGAACTCATAACCACAACAAAAAATAACCATTACCGAGCGGGAGGGCAGCCCTCCCCTCCAGCCAGGTTAAGCTATCGGGGAGGGGTGTCCAACCCTCCCCCGCGGGCTCTCGGGGAGCGGAGGGGCCGTTCAGCACCATGGCCAGCGGCGGGGCTCGGCCCTGGCCTCTCCGTCTCCCTGTCCTCTCCCTGCCTGCTCCCTGGCCTCTCCGTCTCCCTGTCCTCTCCCTGCCTGCTCCCTTCCCATTCCTTGCCCTCTCCCACTCCCTGCTCGCTCCCTCTCCCTGCCTGCTCCTTCTCCCTGTCCTCTCCTTCTTCCCTGCCCTCTCCCTGCCCT
>VXBQ01008278.1:0-73740 GCA_013400175.1 Phainopepla nitens
TAAAGCACAGCTCAGAGAACAACCTGAAGAGCCAGAGCTGAGGTGAAACACCTCTTGAGCAAGCACAGAGGCTCTGTAGGCCAGGGTGCTGCAGGCACAGGTGTGGGTTGTGGAGCTACACAAACTACTGACCACTGCTTACAAATCCTGTGTCATTCTGGCCTGCTCTGGTGGCCAAATGCTCTGAAGCTGCTAGGACCTGGCAGCAAAGGTTTGCAGGCATGTCCCATGGAAAAAGAGGCTTTCCCATCAAATATTCCTCAGGCTTTGCATACAAAGATGTTTGACCAAAGACTCCAGATCAGGAAGGAATTATAAATCAGAAAGTATAAGATACTCAGTATCACCAGCTCCTGCAGTAATAAAGCTCCTGTTCATGCACAGCATTAATCTCTCATTACTAATGTACATCAGATGGTTCAAATTTCCCCTGCTCCCTCTCATGGCCTGAAAAAAACTGAAGCAAGTAGCAAGAACCTCCTTATAAAATAATAAGAAGCTACCTTATTATTTCTCTGGAACTTGCCTGTGAGTGCCCTGTGCAAACCTGACACTTGGGAACCCTCAGCTGCTTCATTTTATAGGCAGTTTGAGACTGAGGTGGGTTTTGGTCCCAGCCCTGCTCAATGCAGTGCTGGTTCATAAGCACAGTACCACTGATCCTCAGACCTGCAAACAGCCGAGGGGCTGCCAGGCTCCCCTCTGAGTCATCAGAAATTCAGCCTCAAGTTAACCAAGGCACAGCCCAGGCACCGCTGCGGCTCCACCTTCCCTGCAGCCACTTAGTCTGGGTAAGGATAATCCTGTTTCCAGCCAGAAAGCAAGTGTTTGAAAAACATGTTCACCAGTGGCATTTCAATTATCAACGTTTTTAAACACTGTTTCACACCCCTTGAGAATACAACCACACCTCAGACAGGGCTGCCTCTTCACAGGGTATCACAGACACTCACAGGCCCTGTTTTTGCACCTGAGAAAGGTTGGGAGGTAAGAACCTTTATTCTAAGGATGCCTTAAGCAAAGTCTCACATCTTTTAAAACAGGGTGAGAAGGTCACATTTATTGCTTAGCAACTTTCCTCTCCCAAAAGTAATGGCCCAAAACCTACCACGGCTGTGTGGGCACCTGCACACAGAGCTAAAGGAGGGGCTGGTCCTCGCCTTGGTCTCTGACAGGCTGACAGCTGAGCATTTTATTCACCCTGCAAACAAAACACCAATCAGCTGAGCACCGCCAGGGAAGTAGCAGGACCAGAGCAAACTCCCAGAAAAGCCTTGGCAGGGTTCCTCCTGCTCTGTGGCTGCGAGTGAGATGGAGTAACGGAGCACGACACATGGAGCAACAGAAGCTGAACGATGCACGTGTTGCTGCAAGGAAAATGAACAATATTAGAGGGCAGGGGGGAGGGGAAGGCACTTGCTAACGAACATTTATTAAAACACAATCGTATCCTCACCCGACCCTCACTCTGCTTAAAGAAAGAGGGACAGACTGGCATCACTGCCGGGGCATTCAGGCGATGTCACTGACCATCCATGTACACAATTGCCCAGAAGGTCCCACAGTCACCCCCTCGCCTTGCCTCCAGCAATCTGAGATGTGTCATTTCACGTCACCTCCCCGCCACCTCCCTGTGGCAGGGAGGTTGGAACTGGATGATCTTTAAAGTCCCTCCCAACCCAGACCATTCGAGGATTCTGTGACTACTTTAAGGCCATGCTGGAATCCAGGGCACAGGAATATCTGCTGTGCCTGTCCTGAGATGTTTTATCCCTCAGGAGAGCACAGCTTTTAGTCTTTGGCCATGGAAAAAGCTTCCAGGACTTTGGGAGGAGTTGAGTTTTGGGAGTGTGTGAAGTAGATAATATTGTCGTTTATCATAGGGTGAAAAAGTAGGTTTTGGGTTTTTTAGTATTGGTAGTAGATAAGACAAAAATGGAGGACTTTTGGGTGTTGACTCAGTTTCCTCCTTCTTCTTCATCTACTCCATTTTCTGCAGTGTTGGTGGCATGAATTCATTGGACAGAAGCACCCGCATTGCAGGTGTTGCATGGACAGACAAATAATTAGTTACTGGTAGTAGAATAAAAACATAGTACGTGTTAGATACTTTGCAAAACTTAATTGGATAAGATATCTGTATAAAAGTCCTTGAAATCGTCCATTTTGTGTCTTGCTGGCACATGTCTCTGAAGTGTGCAAAGCCTGTTGTTATCCAAGGCAATGAATTGATAAGAGAACTAATAAACAACTGAAGACCGAAGCCAGTGAGTCCTGCTTGTCTCATTTTCAGCCCTGGCACAGGACATCTCAGGGGTTTCCCTATCAGGGACCCCGAATGTGGGAATTTTAAATCCTACAAGGCCACTCAGCCCCACTCTCCAGGCTCCTGGAGCCCTGTGACACAATCAAAGCATCTCCCAGCCTCGGACCAGCCAGCTCTCTGTGCATCCTGTTTACTGTGGCCTGTCAAAAGGACACTCAAGTCCTGCAACCCCCATATATCTCCTTCCAGCCATGTGTCTTCTGCAGAGATCACCAAGGGATGTGCTTCCTTCCCATTCCAGCAAGCCAGCATGCTCCATAAAGAGGAAGGAAACATCTGCTGATCTCAGTGGGATTTGGGGGCTTCAAAAACCAATGAGTTTAGGACCCAAGTGTGCCCACCCTACTTAAAGCACTTCACAGGAGCACAGGGAAGCACGGTTTGGGTTGGAAGGGACCTTAAAGATCACCTGGTTTCAAGCCCATGCCATGGGCAGGGACACTTCCTGTTAGACCAGGGTTTAGAGACCATAAGCATAAGAAATCTTGGGAAATCTAGACAGGTGCCAAACAGTTGGACAGACTCCTGAAACGGCTCAGCAAGCAATGAGCTTGGTGTCCCCATCAGTCACTGGCTATCAAGCCTAATCCCATGGCATAATAACATTCCTTGAATATGCTTTACATTTAAAAAGTAATGAAGAACCAGGGTGAAAAAAATTTCTGTGATGGAAGGGAAGAGTTGAAATTCAACCCCTGTAAGAAGCCCTAAAGACAAAAGCACATTTCACATTCTGCAATCTGTAAGAGAGTTGATTTTCTGTTCCTCAGCTTCAATCACCTCTTTGCTAGTGAGATTTGGCACTAGCCCAGGTCTCCTGAGGAAGCAGAGGCAAGGATTTTCCAAAGGATTTGTCACCCACATCTCCTCCCGCAACGCTTCCTTGGGGGTTTTTAAATGAGCAAAGCCCTCCTTTGAAAAAAAATCTGCCTTTAAAAGACGAGGCCATGCCCATGAGAAACCCCAGGGTAATATTTCTACCTCAACCCCAGCTCCAAGCTCCCTGCTTGCCTTCAAGCCCTGCTGCCCTCCACCTGCTTAAGGAGGATGTTTTCATTATTGTTCAATTTGCAGTGAGTTTAGCTTAATGTCCTTCATTGGATTATTTTTATATTTAATGTCCTCTCCTCTCCTCCTCTTCTTTTTATAGACTGGTAATCCAAGTCCCTTGGCAAGGCTGAGTAATCTTGATCAGATTTTAATCAAAGTAAGCCAGATCCTCAGCTGCCAGTATTGATGCATCTGCCTTTAAATATTTGAACGATGCTGATTTACCCCAGCGAGGCGCAGGCCCCATCCGTTCAGGAAATTTAAATTCCTTCCTAGGCATCAAGCTAAAACAACAAGACAGAACAAGCAACCTGCTGTGAAGGGGTTTTGGTTTATAAAACCAATACCCCGGATTTCAGAACTAAATGAAAATCTGAGATAATCCCTCTCCAAATCCAGCCTGGGAAAAGCACTCCGGACAGATAATATCAAGTAACTTCTTAAAACACACTTTTTCCTTTTGTAAAAGCTTTCATCAAGTCAGAGCCAAAGGGAAATTACCCACAAGGCCTCATTCCTTGACATGACCCAGAGAATTCATGTTTCCCACTCTTAGAAAATGTGTATTTTACCCAGGCAGGCTTCTCCAGGATGGGCCTGCTTCTGCTTTGTTCAGCAATGACCCTTGCACCACTGCCAAACCCCAAGCATCCAAAATCAGGATATTAGTTGGAAAATAATGAGATTTCTGGAATACAAAACATTGGCTCCTTTTCCCTCACCTTTAAAGATGATATCTGCCAGCTTCCCTCCACAGATTAGAAGGCAAAACAAAAAGCACTTAGATGAAAAAGAGTCTCAGCTAATCGCCTGACTCCAGGAGATGAGTTTGAGGTAGAGACAGAGGCTGTCCCACAGAATGTGTCAGTATTTGGACTGCAAGCAGTGCCCAAGTGGTGCCAGAAATAGATGATTGCCTCAAATACACTGCTAAAGGCAAGACAAGCCAGTTATCCTGATTCCTTACCCAGCTGGGGGTGCAATCCTGAGAAACAAGAGGGATTGTGCAGATTCTCTGGTTATTTCCACTGAGACAGGTTCCAATTTCACCTGAGGAGTTGTAACTCCAGACCCTCACAATACATTTGCATTTCCATCCCTACTACTAGAGTGCTGTAAGGTCTCCAGGGTGCGCCTCTGTTTTAGGCCCAACCCTGAACAGGAAGAGAACAACTCAGGGATCTCAGTCCCTCCTTCCCTCAGGAGGTTGAGGGCTCCTACTCAGCTTTTCCAGCTGTTGGTTGGATCCACCCTTCCTCTCACCTCCAGCCAGGCTGGCCTACAACCAACCATTATCAAATCCTCTCTTGTTCATGACTCTTATTTGCCATCCTGCTTCACAGCTAATACCTCAGCTTTGCTGTCCACACCCCAAAGTCAAGAAGGAGGAACAAGACCAATGAGGAGCAGCAGAGGGAGCTGGAGTTGTTTAACTGGGAGAAAAAGAGCCCCAGGGGAGATCTTCTCACTCTCCACAACTCCCCAATAGGAGGCTGTAACTAGGTAGGGGTCAAGCTCTGCTCCCCGGGAATAAGGATGGGACAAGAGGAAGAAGCCTCAAGCTGTGCCAAGGGAGGTGTAGGTTGGATATTAGGAGAAATTTCTCCAATGAAAGGGTGTTCAAGCACTGGAACAGGCAAACCAGGAAAGCAGTGGAATCACCATCCCTACAAGTGTTCAAAAAAACTGTGGATATGGCACCTGGGTACATATTTTAGTCCACAAGACATTTGGGGGCTTTGTACTGCTGGGTTACTGTTTGAACTTGATGATCTAAGAGGTCTTCTCCAACATAACAAATTCCATCAGTTTATAATCACCCTCGTGCAAAAGCCCAGCTCCTGAACTGCACTTGGATCCATACCATGTCCTCCACGCAAGTCCAGAAAAACCAGTGACCATTCAACTGAGCAAATACTACAGGATTGGGTGCTGCCCTGTGAGAGCCAAAGCCATGGGACAGTGCCCTTAAGATGTTATTACTCATTAAGGGGACCAAAAATGAGCTGGGCCTTAAAAAAAAACATGAAGTCTGCTGATGGTTGTAAGGGGAAATTACAAAAAGGCAGAGCTAGGGATGAGGAAAAAACTAGGACTTTGTTTCTTTCCCCATGGCTCCTCCACAGTTCTGTGAGGAGAACAGCACCCCAGTGGACACCACCCCACCAATCTCACCACTCACAGGCACATTAAACCAGCCTGCAAACAGTCTCATGAAGGAAGGAACATGGAGGAGCATCTGCAGGGGGGTGAACAAGCTCCAGCTCCTGCAAGCAGGAGGCATCTTTTGTCCTTTCACATTAGCTCACCCGAGCATCCCTGATCCAAGACACAGGATCCTACGGCAGATGGCCTTATTAGTGTCCGTGTGTGGTGACAAGGAGGCCACCACAGGTGGCCCAGACAGCAACCAGAGCACTTCACCCCACTTGCCCCAAAACAGGTTCAAGATCATGCCAAGGGCAAGCAGGATCAGAGCCCAGGAAAGATGTCATGTGCAAGGGGTCCAAGTTGCCCTCGCGTGCCTTCCACACTGTTACAGGCTCAGCTGGAACACCTGGTCCAGTTTGGGATGCTGATCTTCCACACAGTGTGAACAATTGGAGACAGTCCAAGAGAGACAGACAACAGTGACTGGAAATCTATAGGAGACAGTTGGCAAGGAGGGGTGGAAAGCATTTGTGATGCTTAGTCTAGAAAGGATGGAGACATGGTTATGATCTTCAGACAAACAAAAAGAGAAGCAGGGGTAAAAATAAAATCCATCCACCTTTCCCCATCTATGGAAAGGACAAGAAGTCCATGGCTTAATTTAAAACAAGGAACCTTTCAGTCAAATATTAAAGAAAATTTTCCAAGTGCACCGACAGCAAAAGCACTAGACAGTTGTCAGAACTCCATTGCTTTCCTCCAACATCCACTGTTAAATTAAACCCTTTGGGCTACACTGCACAAGACCCCATAACTCAGCCACGAGGCAGGCAAGAGAGTTACGAGCTCATTCTGCACTGTGACGTGGGGAATGGATAGTCCAACGCCAGTGAAAAAGAAATTAATTTCCAGCCCATCATAAAAAACACCAAAAAAACAAAAAGCCACACAGCAGCTGCTGCTTAGAAGGACCTTTAAAAACCCTTTCAGTGTGAAAAGGGCAGCGAGGGAGGGAGCGGGTGCAGCAGCTTCCAGGGCTGGCAGGAGCTGGAGAGTGGAGAGGAAAAATCCACAGCAAAGCTGAGCCTGTTAAGCATGGTGAGGAAGAGAAGAGCAGAGCAACAAAGCCTACCTCCTCTCTGTCAGGTGACACACCCACCACACACTGCCCTGCTGTGCCCCTGCCAAGAGGGGCCTTGGGCCCTCACAGCACCTTCCAGAGCTTGGAAGCTCTTTCCCCCTTTCCAGCACACACAAGCCTCACTCTGAGCTGGTGGCTCCGTCCTCAATGTGCCTCCAGGTCAGGCCATTTCCATGCTGAGCCCCCAGGCTGGCTCTAGCACTTGATGGGTGCCAAGGTAAGGCAGGAGCACATGGTTGGGTGTTCTCAGCAGCCAAAGGAGGAAGAGTTTTGGCATGTTCTTGTTTTTGTCCATGTCCAACTAAATAAAACAAGATATATATTTATGCATGTCTAACAAAATAAATCTCAAGTGCAGAAGTGTTTCAAGCCAGAGGCCAAGCTGGGTACCCTCAAATTCTTCTGAACTTTACTTGGAACGTGGAGAGGTGTCCAGGATTTGCACCACCCTCCTTGGATTTGGGTCCCAGCTGCCTGATGACCTCTTGTGCGAGTCAAAAATATTGTCATTTTTCTGTCTGCCTCATCATGGGTCTGCCCTATTCCCAGCCAGATACACTGTCTGGAGCCAATTCCTGCATCATATCTTCAAATTCATCCAAGCCACAACTTCTTGTGCTCTGTGGCCCAATTCTCCCTGAAATTCAGCTCCTTGTGTATTTTTGGTTGGATCTGGAATCCGGTAAGCTGAGAGATGCTTGGAGAAACCAAGCTCTGGCTAATTGCTTTAGTACTCATCAGAAAACACAGCATCATGCAGATCCATGATAAAGAATGGATCACATGGAGAGTCCCCTAGTGATGCAGATCTGTTTTGCAGGAGGTTTCACTCCAGAACGAGCCATTCCAGAATGACAGACCTGAATTTCAAACCCATAAAAATTCTTCCTGAGTTTCTCCTCCCACAATGACATGTGCTCGTGTGAGGCTTGGCTCAGACCATCCCACTCCCTGTATTTGCAAGACAAATGCAGTCAAAGTCAGCTCACGTGAGAAGAAACTTCTGGACCTCTTCCACCACTCCTTTTCTTGTGTGGAGCACAGAGACACCCGGAGACATGTTTGCAGTTAACTATTATCCTCTGCACTCTGCATCCTGCTTTGTTTATAGAGACTTTAGGGAGATTTGTGGGCCTGGCGATGAATTATAGGGAGGAACACAAACATATTTTACTGTTCCGGGCAAGGAGTGCTGGAATCCTGCGGACATCTGGAGGAATTATTTGCAGAAAATTAACACAGTTTGTCATTTGCACGACGAACTTCTGGATCTCGAATGAATGATGGGAAGAAACCGGTGGGAGATGCTCATTATCCCTGATGGAGTGAAGCCCCTTGACATGATGCTAAGGTCGCCATGATCTATGGACCTGCTGACTGACAACTCTGAGGGCTCTGGAATTGAACACACACTATAATGGGGGCGTAAGCGATCTGCCACATTAAACGCCGAGGCGTTAATAATTGTTGCTTTGCCTCTGATTGCCGGAGATTCGGATGCGCTCGTTCTGGCTGTCTCACAGGACACGCACCTTAACTCCTTACTGCCTAATTCCAGAGGACAGGAAAAGCTGACACACCTACAGCTATCCAGGCAGGCTCACAGATTAAAACTTGCAGGCTTTCGTGTTTCTCTCTTGATGTGCCTTCAGGGATCGTGCTCTCAGCAGCTCCCTGACAGATCTCCCACCTCTGCCTCGGCAGCAGCTAAAAATCCCAGGTGGGGGCAGATGATGTGCCATCACCAGCCCTGCACTCAAATTCACAGCAGGGCAGAGAAGTCCTCAAAGTTTTCCTAATATTCCAGTGCAGAATGCCTCATTCTTCTATATGTTAGTGCTTGCTTCTTGGGAGCTGGCTTCATTTTCCCTGCGGCTCTAACATGCCAGAGAGGAGTCTTGGAGAGCTTGCTAGCAGGGTGGCAGGGACCCAGAAGAACCAAGTCTGAGAAATGTCATCTCACTTAGGACATGGTTCTTGGTCTCTCAGCAATTCAGCTTCTGCCTTTGAAAACATGAAATAGTCTATGATCTGTTACTGAGTTGCTGCTTGTAAGACTTCTGAGTGTTTCCCAAAATAGGGGGTGAGTTCCCCTCTGCTTCTCAAGGAAAGAAAGTTAGGGTGCAGAAGGGATAGGAGGTCTCTCCAGGGGAGCAGAGAGGATGTATCAGCTGTGGCAGCCTTATCAAAGGAGAGGCAAGGAAAGCAGAGGGCACCTGGACTCAGATTAAATTCACTGTCTCAAGTGCTTTTGTAAGCTACTCTACATTCGCTTCCCAGGGCTTTCACCCCTGTCTATAAGCAGAGAGAGCAGCATGCCCCTTCTTCCCAAGGTGCTGGGAAGCTGAATTCACAAACATTTTTAAAGCAAGAAAGCAGAAGAATGTTTGATTGATGGGAGACATAATGAAAACCCCAAATGTTTTGGGCACCAGGACCACCCCACAATTGCCACACGATGAGGAAAGCAAGGGAAGTCCTCTGCTGCTGACTGCAGCCTCCCTGGGAGCACAAGAGGGCAGTGATCTGAGGAGGGACAGCTACACTGACAGTATTCTCTGTGCAAAGGTGCCGCCAAAAAACGCTGACATTTGTTCTTTTACCAAATGAAGTGCTGCGCTGATTAACACGGGCAGAGAAATCCAGCCCCGTCCTTTCTGGAACACCTCGAGGCCACGATGTGATGAGCAAGGGGACGGGGCAATACAATTTGACCTCACCTGAGAGACAGGGAATGAGAGCAACCCATGGATTTGGAGCAGGTATGGGAGAGCCAGCCCGATACCCACCAGTGCTCTGGGTATGGCTCTGCTCCAAGCTCTGTCCCTCCTCACTGGGACTGGAGCTGAGACAGGGAAGAAAAACGAGCATCTGAAAGTCCATATGAATAAGCTAATGCCGCAGGGCTGTCAGTCATGTGCTAATACCCTTAGCTAAAGAAACATATTGATCCTGATTGCCTGGAATTGCACTTGAAAAGGGCTGGGTGACATTTCCAAGGAGACGCGAGCTACTTTCAAGTCAATTAGCGGCATTGGAGGATTCATGCTGAGGGGACGCACTCACCTCCGAGGAATGCCAGGAGAGAATGAGAATTGAATTAAGCCTTTTCATACACCGAGAAACAAATCCTTTAATGGCCTGTAACAGCTGACAGGACACCCAGGGTCGCCAAAAGCATGCTGGCAGCAGCTAGGTGAAGAAGTTTCCCCATGATGAAGCTGAGGACTGCAGAGCAGCTGAATCATTGCGACAGGCCCAGGAGAGCATGCAGAACTCCACAGGGTAAACCTCTAAGCAAGGGAACAGAGAGAAGCAAAGTTTAGGTTCCATGTCAACAATGCATGTAAAGCTCTTCATTCCTCTCCAGGTACCTGATCTCCCTTGGGGCTCAATGGGGATGTCACAGACAGCACATCTTAGGTACCACAGAGCAGCATGACCCTTGTGGAACAAGCACTTCTGCCCATGGAGTCTTCTCCCCATTTCCTTCCCAAAAATACTCCTTACTCCTATGGATCCCAAAGCCTCCTTCAGAGCCTAGGACCCCAGGCAGGTTTGAAACCACCATAGCAAATTGAAAGGCAGAGAAATTAGTGTAACTCTGCAATCCCTCTGTTTTTTCTATTTGCAGGTTCTCTGACCCATATTTAGTTTCCATGGTTCCTTTTATGTTCCTATAAACATGAGGCTTGTACCTGAATTCAAGGCTTTCTAGACAGCTTTACAGAGATGATTTCCTGCTCTCTCACAGCAACTGCAGTCATTCTGTCTCACAAGCCAGGGAGCAGAACTCTTCGATCCGTGTGCAGGAGGGAGTAGAAGCCTTCCAATCCACCCACAGGGTCAAAGTGACCCCACCAACGACAGACTGGCTGAGGCCTGAGAACTGAACAGGTCCCAGGAGTATTTGAATCTTCCTGAGTCCGGCAGAGGAAAATGAAAACGGTCAGAGAAGCCATCCCACATGTTTTCTCCAGACACTGTGGGTTTCCCTATGATACCATCTCTTAGCCATGAGCCCAAAGCCATCTTCAACATACCAGTGACATTCAGAGGAACTAGAAATGACACCATGTTCTTTTGAGTGTTGCCACAGCCCAGGGAAAGCTGCCTGTTGCCTCCACCTTCCAAAGCAAATCAGTTTAGCTAAGCCTAAAAGCCCAGTCATGTCCTGAGGCCCATCCTCATCCACACACCTGCACTAGGAGGTCTGATGGGGCTAATCCTTCTGTATTGCAGTAGCACAAGTTTAATCATGACATTTTTTACCCACCCTCACCATGATGCAGGTTTTCCTAGTCCAGTACAAACCAAGACCCTTTTGGTGCTCCCCTGGCTTTCCCCTCTCCCCTCTGCTACACTCCTAAACAGAATGATAGAGAGTGACAGCCCAGTCCCAAAGGAATTCAGAAGTTGTTCTTCTCAACTCAGCTGAAGAGAAGAGCCTATGTTTATAAACCTGCAGGCTTCAAGCAGAATAAATGAATCTCCTAATAGCCCCTGCAGACAGGAGGAGACTTGGGAAATGGATCCTCCCATGGGTTTGCCATGGAGCGTCCCTTGAGTTTTTAACCAAGCATTCTCTCATCCGAGTTTCTTATATGGCCAGTGATTTTCCAGAGAGAAAATGAAACCAGAATTCTGACACATCTGAAGAGTCCTGCAGAGCCAGAGCCCCAGTTCTTTTGGTGAGACCTCAGACCACAAACATCTATCCAAAGCACAGCCAAAAAGCTTAAGAAACCCATTTTTTCACTAGAACAACAGAGTGCAGGGTGTCACGCTCATTTTGCAAGGACTGCTAGGAGCCTGGATCTCAGTTAAAGCTACCAGGGCTCAAAATAGCCTTTTGCAGTATTTGCAGCCTGTAACATAAAGCATGGGTCATATTACTGAAAGCACCTGAGAAACACAAACGGCCGAGGCTCAGCTTCAAAGTGACCCTTGCTTCAACACCCACTTCTTTTCTTCTGTGGATGGAATATGGTTAAAAGCAATACATAACTACCATTTAATACTGAAGAAGTCGGTCACACCACACTGATGCTTACAGGTAGAGAGCTGATGCACACAAATGACTTTCCCAAAGCTATACGGTAAATCCAAAACACAACTGAGGCTTAACCTCAGGTCTTCCAAACCCCTCCTTTCCCCCCCAAACCACTGCACTTTGCTTTCTGCTTGCTAATAAAAGCCAGCTGAAGGGATATGGCATGGCTGCATGGACATACTCAGCAACCAGGGCTCTAGTGAGGAGTACAAGCGAGAGAGAAAAACCATTCCCTCTGTGAGATGGGAAGAAAGCAGAGGGGCACAGCAGGGTGCTCCTGACAAGATGGGAAGGAAAGCAAAGGGGAGGGTTTTTTTTGTCTTTACTGTGAAGAGATGTCTGCATTTCCCTTATTAACAGCAAGGCTCAGCCCTAGCTGGAGAACAGCAGGAGAGGCTGAAAAACAGGGTCTTCTCAAAGCACCATTTCTCTATAAATATCAAGCATAAGCTGCTGCCTGTCAAAGCAGCCCATTACATTTCTGGGGTGCTCTCACCCAGCCATACAGGAAGCCAAACTGATTAAATGACCTTTTGTGGGTTTCAAACAAAGCAACATAATCTCCCCAGCCACCAGCAGCCCAGAAGACACCACTAAAAGACTAAAATACATAAGAAAGTCAAATATGGTTGTCCTAGCATCTATGGGGGCAAAGGGGATGGTGCTCACTTTCAGGTCTGAAGGATCACAATCTTATCTGTGTGGAGATGCCACCATATGTGCTGGCCTATTTGATTATGTTTTAATAAAAAGAGAAGTAGCTCCCTCTGCTGCAGAGCACCACACACAGGGAGGGCTAACCCAACCACCCTCAGCACCAGAAAGGAGTCTGCCACAATGCCAGCAGGGTCACAGATGCCTTAGGGTGGGAATGGGGACAGACAGAGGTACCAGAGGAAGATGTGCTTGACAGGCAGGGTGATGAACTGCTGGGTGAAAGGGTAGGTGGAAGGGGGAATGACCAGCTGTCCAAGGAAGCTGGAGGGAAGGGGAAGACTTCCATCAAGTCTTAAAGCTGTTTGTTCTGGCCCTAGCTGCCATTATGAATTTCTTCTGACCTTGGCAAACATGATGCAAAATCCAACCCAGTATGAAGCTGGAGGAGGACTCAGGTAATTTTTTATTCACAGCCAGCTTCAATTCTCATCAAATCACAGTTCACTCCAGCAATCCCAATTGCAGAAGTCTCAGTGAATCCAACGAACCCAGAGGAGTCCACACCCCTGCACAGGGAAAGCACTTTAAATACACACACACAGCCCAGGCGGAGATCTTCCCTCCACCTTCTCATATCTAGACCTGAGGGCTCAGCTATGTCTTGTTACATAGATATTTTTATGGAGGCAGAGGAATTAAGCTTTATTAAAATAAGGGTTGTGATTCTCTCTGTCACATGCACCCACGACACGGGAGTTCAACGTGACACGTATCACCAGGAGGGCTACCAGCAAAATGGCAAGAACTAGTAACCAGAAGACCTGGGCTCAGGCCAGAAGCAAAGAAAAGACACAACGTGATGAGGGGCTGGATATCTTGTATTGCTCTCACGTGTGTCCTCGGGTCAGGTGGGGAGCACAGACAGTGAGGCAAGGCAGCAGTGAAACAATGCTGATCATGTTTCCTTTGCCCTGTGCCATTCTACTCTAAGGCTGTTACAGCTGCAGCCACGTGCTCCCCACACAGCCACAGACAGAGAGGATTTAATTCTCTCTAAAGATAAATCTCTAATCCAAAAACCTATGGATAGAAAACAGGGTTGGGAAAGGAAGCCATGACCAGCTTTCACCACCCAAAAGTCTGCACAACTGCCTGGGTGCCAATAGGACAGAGATAACGATATTGAAGTGAATAAAATCAATTGTTCTGTAAGAGCTTTCTGGGACCATTAGTTAATTAAGTTGCCAACAGATAAAGGTCTATATAAAAAGCTCTGATCACCTTCGGCACCCAAGATTAAAGAGGACTGGTGTCCACCCCCTGCCTACCTGCAAAATCCCAAACTGTTCATTCTCTGGCTGCTCTCTTTCACAGAGCAGCAAGAGTTAAAAAACAAATCCACACTTCTTCTTCAAAAGCAAAGGCACTGCCAAGCACGGGAACACCAGGGAGAAGGCAAGCATGCGGCTTGCAAGCTGCTCAGCTTTATTATTTCTTGAAACAAAGACATCTCTTCGCGCAAACGTTTTTCGAGAGATTCAAGAGACGTGAAAACTGTCATGAGTCCCTTTCAGACACATCCACCCTCCTTTTGGGACCATCACTTGGGAGATGATGAGCAACTTTTTGCTTTGCCCATCCCAGCTGTCCCTGGCCCCACTGCTCATGGCACCCTGCCGTGGTGAGGGAAACACAATCAGCACTGTCTCACTGCTGCCTAATTCCACCTCCACACACCCACAGTGGAACTATATGATCTCTAAGGCTCCTTCCAACCCAAACTATTGTAGGATTCTATGATACCCAGCCCACCAAAAGCTACATCCCAGCTGTCCCCTTAAATGTTGAATTGGCCTCATTCTCCCCCAAGGAACGGTGAACCTACCCAATCCTTGCTGTGCTCCAGTGGCCTCAGCAGAGTTAAAATCAGGCAAGTTCTTTCGAGAAAGTGCTCCCCTCCATAAGGTGAACTGAAAAGGAAAAAGGGATTTGGAAGCCCAAGAACAGATGGGAACAAAGAGAGACTGTTCTATAAAGACCTTCAATAACAGGATATTCTTATGAAAACCTCAGAGCATCATAGAGGCTTGGCAAACAGGAAAGACAGACTCCAATTACCTTTTTAAACACCTCTGAAGATGCTCCAGGACAAAGCATTGCTATTCTCAAACCCTGCCTTTACAGAAGTAAGCTTCCTGGTGTACCTTTACCCTGCTGGTGACCCACAGAGTCCTTGTCACCACATTCCCACCCTTACATTTAAACTTCACGGAGGAGCTGAAGTCAGAATTTACGTGGTTTACACACATCTCCTGAGATGGGGAGTATCATTTTTTTCCTGGCTCCCCATGTGAATTACAGCCCCCTCTGGGCAGTTCAGAATTGCTTTTGAAGAGGAGCTAGAAACACTTCAGCACTTTCTGAACAGATAAAAGGGGAACTGTCAAATCCAGTAGTTCAGGAGAAGAGAGAGATTTCTGCTCCCCAACGGCTGTTTACAGCACTCGTGCAGCCTGGCTGGGGTGTCATGAACCACCGTGGTGCTCCAGCAAAGTCACCAGCACCACCCCGTGCTCCTGTTTGCCAGGGGAGCAGAACATTACTCAAACAGCATCTGGTTAACTTTCAAATCCCGGGAAATTCATACACCCCTTGCTGTCATCCAGGTTTTCTAGGGCTCTGATTCCCAGCATGCTCAAGTCAGAGCTGGGCTCTGTTTTTCCAGCTAGTTGGAAGGCAGCTGGAAAGACAAGCTCTGGGGGAAGACATGGGCACATCACAACCTGAAACCCAGCAGTGGGACAAGCTTCCAGTACATCAGAACAGCATGACATGGATGCAGGGCAGTGCATGGCAATATAACTCCTGGCAGGGCTGGTAGCACCCCAAAGCCAGCAATGAAACCTTAAGACAGAGCATAGCATTTTACCCTTTGTTTATCCCAAGGTCCCAAGGCCTTCCAGCGACACACAGCTCAGGAACAGCTTTCATTGCTTTGTTTAAACCCTTTCCAAACCCATTTAATCTTTAGCATCCACAGTATCCCATAGCAATGAGTTCCACAGTTTGCCTACACGGCATGGCAAGCAATTTCTCCTCTTGAAGCAACCCCAAAGTAACTTCACTGCAGATGCAGAAAGAGATGAAAAAGCAGGGGGCAGTCTGGAGGAGAAGAAATTAAACCGTCACAGCTTTAGGAAGAGCTGGCATGGAAAGGTTAAACGAACTAGGTTCATTCAGCCTAGAAAAAAAAAGGAGAAGACTAAGGCACAGAGGCATAACAATCTTCCAGTAGCTTGCAGGTTATTAAGACAGCAGTCGATTGTTCTCTGTGTTCAGTGGCAGAAGAAGAAATAATTTAACTTGGAGCAAAGAAAGCTTAAGTTTAGACATCGGGAAAAAAAAAAAAAAGAAAGATTAAAAACTTTCTCCCTAGAACAGATACAGGGAAGTTGCAGAATTTTTCACTGGAGACATCTATGGAAAGGTTAAACAAACACCTGTGTGGAGGGGAAAGGTGTAATTGATCTTGCCTCAATGCCAACACACGGAGTAGATTATCTGCAGAGGCTTGTTCCAGCCCTCTGCGATACCAACAACAAACTTTCTTCATGAATTTTTAATTGCATTTTAATTTTTGTCCTCATAAAGCTTGAGACAAATGTAAAAAACAAAGCTATGGCTATTATATCAGAAATTACATGCTTCCCATTCCTTCAATGTAATAAAGAGATGTAAAAGTTAGAATACATATATATTGAGCTATACAGTCACACCAATAAATATGTATGGGTGTCGCGTCCCCTTCTGCTTTTCCAAAAATAGTACCAAATTATGCCAACCAATGAAAAACCACGTTTCATTAGGAAATGAACTTTAAAATACAAGATTAAAATGTGGTTTTTAAATCAAGATTTCCTGCTTGTTGATTTCAATCATGATTAAAATGGGTGATTTAAATCAACCACCCTGAAGAAAACAGGCCGCCTCCTCAAGTCTGTAGGGTGGAGAAGACAGTGTTGCCCCAAACACCAGTCAGGTAATTCCAGTTTCTACTGCTCTGCTCTTTCTCCAGCTCAGCATTCCTACCATATCCATCTTCTCTGAAGAAAAAGCAATTTCCATCCCCAAGCCTGACACCCCAAGGCCCTTCCACTACCCTTCTTCTCTGGACCTTGAGCCTGCACAGTTCTCATGCCCAAAGAGCATCATCAAGAAATTTCAAGCTGACACAGAATCAGTCTCAAACAAACTTCTCTGCGGCAATTATAATCAGATCCTCCCTGGATGCAAATAGTGTTTCTGAGCGTGGGCTCCAATCAAAGCTTGTGGATAATTATGACAGGATTTTAAAACCTGCCCTCGAGAACAAGAGGAGTGTGGAATCAACATGCCTGCTTGAGGGGGTGGAGGTACACACAGAAGGTGAGAACTTCCTGCCAGCAAGGCTTGGAGAAGAGAGCCCCAAAGACCTCATTACAAATGGATTTTGGATATTTCATCCCAGAGCTGGTCTAGAACATCAGGGTGCCACAAAAAGTGGTGGCTCCACATTTCTGCAGAACACTCCGGTTTCGAGATGGCCAGGTCTCATGTCCAACGTCATGGCATAGGCGTCATGCAGAAGCTTTCACAGAGCTCTGAGCAGGGCTCCCGAGATCCTTTGGTTTTCAGATTACTCTGCCAGAGGTGCAAGACCCTGGTGTTTCAGCATGCACTCATCTGTCAGAACTAGGTGAACACCAGTTCATTTCCCTGGGCCCATGGACACAGATGGGACTGAGAGAGGAAGGAGAATCCCTGGACAGGATACTTCCCAACTTTCTTTTTCCTCCAAATCAAAGGTTTGCCTATGGTTCTGAAGATTCCCCAAATGAATCACTCCCTTTTTATTTATTTAACAGATCTGAGGCACCGAGGAACAATAAACCAGCAAAAAAGCTGAACTTCAGATATTGCAAAGCCAGAATTAACTCTGCAGTCAACACAGGTAGAGATCCAGCCTACCTGACCAACCTCCACAGGCCACATGGAATGTGCCAGTGACAGAATCTGCCTTTCCTTATAGAAGAAGTGGAGAGAAGTACTCTGAGCAGAAAAATGAAAAGTTTTCCAGCAACAGTGTGTGAAATGGAGGCAACTCAATCAGGCTAAGATGACATCCCTGGGAATCACAAAGATCTGAATCCAGCTAGTCCATCCAGGAAGGAAATGCCTCATGGGCATTTTAATGGTCTTGGTGCTGGTAATTTCAGTGCAACAGGAATAGGAGTGGAAAAATGCATCAGCAAGGATGGAAGTGGGAAGGAGAGACCAGGACAAATAGAAAGAAATAACCAGAACTCCAAGAGGGATTGGTCATCCCACAATCAACTTGAAATTTTCTCAGCGCCTACTGAGATTTCATCCGAAAAAAAACCAATTCCACCAAATGATGTTTCAGCACAAATCCACCAAACTAAAAATCTAGGATTTCATCACCAGTATGAAAAACTGTAATTTTCCTTGGTTTGGCTTTTAAAAATCAAAAGTCAAAGATTTTTAATGTTTTTTTTTTGCTTCTTATTCCTGACATTAAATGAAACGGAAAGAATGGCACCCAGGCAAGATTCACCTGTCTTTCTCTTCTCACCTCTTCTAACTTGTGAAGACTTCCTTCTTCTTTAAAGAATGTAAAAGGGCCTGTGAAAGAAAAGCTAACTCATGTTAAATGCTGCATCTGCAAAAAAGCAAAGGAAACTTTGCATCAAGGACAGAATAGGAATGAAAGACAACAAAAACACTACTAAAAATAAGTTTTAATCTCTCCATTAAGAAAAGTCCTTCTCCTGTTCAGTAAAATTGAACACTTGGCGGGTTTTTTTCTGTGAATTGATTGTTGTATTGTTTTGTTTGGGCTTTTTTACCAATTTAATACATTCCATCTGCATTAAGTTGGGCAGCACAAAAGGGCACTGGGCAAGTCAGAATCGAGATCTTCAGCTTTGGCTCAAAAGCCAAAATCTGTTGTTGATTGCTTGGGTAGAACAGCAGAGAGAGGCCAGAGTGAGCTTTAAAAACAAATTCAACACCTTCCACAGCCCGAGAGGCATCTCTTTCCATCTGCCATCTCAAGCAATCCTCCTTGCAGCATGAGAAGCAGTCCAAGACCCGAGCATATTTTGCAGATCCTCCCGTGATTTTGCAAACTCACCCCCGTGACAAGGGGAAGAGCCACCGTCTCATCTGCCTCTCTTTCTCCCAGCAAGCAAACTGACTGCCTGGCCCTGGATTCTGTCATTAGAGACAGGAGTCGTTAAGAATTCATGCCCACTGCCAACACTGCATTTTTTGGAGAGGTCAGGCAGAACTAATGAGCAGGCAAAGAAAGGGAAGAGCAGTTAAAGCAGAAAACACGCACACAAACACAGCCAAAATGAGAATGCAGACTTATCTGCAGGTCTTCTCCCCTCCGAGGTACTTCGGCTGCACGGCATAATGAAGTGTTTACCCGGGGGAAGGGATGATTGTCATACCTGTGATAGGGACGGGGAGGCTGAGGGAGGAGAGATGTAACGGTAGCCAGGCACACTGGAGGGCGGTGTTGGAACTGGGGCCGGGTTTGAAAGCACCCATCCTGACACGTGCATTCAGCCGAGGAGATCACAAGGTGCAGACAGTGCCTTCGGATGGCTGCAAATTCTCAGCTGTAAAAATAGGCCAGATAATACCTGTCTGAAGGGGATTTACCCTGCTGTATGTGCAAAATGCTTTGCAGTCATTGGACAAAGGATTTTATCAAAATACAGCCAGAGGCTGGATGAGATATTAACCACCCTCTCTTCCAGCTACTGAAAAAAAAAAAAAAAGGGAAAAAAAAAAAAATCCTGCTGTTTTTTCTGGGAGCTAAAGGCAGCACTTCTTCTTCCTGCATTTCTGTGTGGAACAGCCAGCTGTGGAGCATGTGCTTAACCACTAATAACAACTTTAACTGCAAAGGAAGAGCAGAGAAATTAATCACATATAGAAATAGGACACGCAGAGATGGGATTCACAGAGGGACGGGCTCCCTTTGCACCCACAGAGCAGTCTGGATAAGGAAGGATGCTCTTCAATGTACACATCTCCATGTACAGCTTTGCTGAATTGTTGCTGCCAGAGAATCGTAACTAAAGCATTTCTCACTTCCATCTGTTTCTGTTGTAAGCCATAATGTTACAGCAGCATTTATTCCTTCTTCCTTTTCTCTTCCCCGGCCTGTTTTTTCCCCAAGCATCCAATTTTTTAGGCCTATAACCCTGAAAATGATGAAAGTCTCCCATTGATTTCAATTGGCTTTTGTTTAAGGGCTTGATAGCAGCGAGAAAAATTGAATGATCATTCACTGAACGAGACAGATTTGGCCCAGTTCCCCAGCTGGTGTAAATCAGCACGAGCACTCAGAACTCGGAGGCTCCCTGCCCTGTGCTGATGACTTAGTCCACTTCTGTGCACACCAGGAATTTTAATGATGCTGCCCTGCCCTGCCAGCACATGGACCCAGCATGCAGCCTTTAATGCTGCTCAACAGCTCCGCCTCAGGACCGTGCATGATCCACCTCCCTCACCTTCAGGACAACCCGTGCCATGGGCTGAAAGACAGCTCTGAAGCTGCCAGGCTGTTCCCTTGGAGCACAAGCCTTTTCACTGCCACCAGGTAACCCAGGCTACTGGATCATTGCTCCCAGCAAAAGGTAGAGCATCCTGTTAATCCCAGTATTCAAACCAGGATGTACCTAATGTGTGACACCCATACTCTAGACTGTGGCAATGGAAGGGTGGCACCTACCTATGAATTTACTTTGCCTCCCTTCCACTCCTTGCTCCCCAGAGGGAAGTAGCCCACCTGGGATTAGAGCAGGCAGCCTGTGCTGGCAGCAAGGTAAAAGGCACAGGGAGGTTTTGCAGCAGCCCGTGCCTGAGGCAAGACAAGAGGCATACCAAGCACAACTCTAAAGCCATGCTGCTGCCGGAAATCTCCTGGAATTACCTTCCCCTCATGATGCAGATATTCTTTCTTTCTACAGCTTACCTGTAGGCCTGTCCAAGCAGAACAAGGTGCTCCCGAGAGGAGTAGGAGAAGATATGGCACACTACAGCACTGCCATCAGGGCTAGCAGTAAGCTCAGGGTCTGAATAGGAGTGAGGTGGCAGGGTCAAAGATAGTCAAACCTCTGCCAAAATGTGTTTTTCCATGAGTTTTCACTTCCCTAATTTGAGACATAGTACAAGAGACAGTCTGGAGGAGCAAGAGCCATTTGTCTACAAGCTTCTAGCATTGATCAGCTGATTCTTTCTTTCTCTACAGAGGAGATTGCTACAGTAGTCCAGGAAAGGAAAGGGAAAGGCAAAGCAGAGAAATGAACAAGCTAACAAGAGGAAAACCTCTGGCTGGCAAGTCTCTTGCTCACCTTGATTAGTCGAGCAGGATATAGACATAAAATTACAATTGCTTCCTCCGTTCCCCTCTGCCTCCCCTCTTTGTGTGGGGAAGACGTTAAAAACGTCAGGCTTGATTTACCCTGACACGCTGACTGACTCACGGCAGCTACAAATCCCACCAAACCAACCTCCTCTACCTGCCACTAGGATGCAGATGGCAGGGGGAGGAGGGGGAAAACACCATCTCTCCCCTTCTTGCTAGGCACATCAAGCCAAATAAACTCTTCTTTCACCCACCTCCAAAAAAAGCAGACAGGCAGTTTTTGTTCAGGTAGCTGATGCTGCTGCACGAGTGTGCTTTAAACAAGGCCACAATCCCTCCTTTGCTTTGTGCCTGTCTGTGCTCATTTTTGTTGATGCAGGAATCTGGGGATGTGCTGGAGCATACATGTTCAGCTCAATCTGACCACTGCCAACTGAATTACAGCTCAATTTCACTGGGGTGATTAGCTCCAAAAGGAGAAAGGAGACGGCAGGGGGAAAAGTAAACGCCAACCTATCCTTGTGCAAACTTCCAAAGGAACAGCTAAAGTGTGTTTTGGATAGAAAAGCAAGAGAAAGCTCTAGGCAGGAGGGAAGGAAAAGGGGTGGATAAAAGGAGAGAGGGAAAGATCTAATAGAAGCGGATGCGGTGCAGTCTGGGATACGGTTCTGGCATGTCTCCAGAGGCCAAAGCAGTTCCTATAGGACGGATGTTTTCTTTTAAAAATACTAATGGGCTGATTTGCAGAGCTGCCTGGCTCCCAGGTCTCCCACAGAAACTACTCCTCAAACATCATTAACATGTGTGCACTGCTGAGAAGGCCTTCCAAATATGACCCCGCAGCCCGACTGCGGCAGCCGACTCAAACAGCGCCTGAACGGGGGATGAAAAGGATCAGCCTCCCCTTGCCCAGGCACCACACACCACCCTCACAGGCCAGGGTTTGCTGTGGCACTGTCACAGCTCAGGGCTGGCATGAGATCCACACACCCGGCTCTTACCTCTCAAGGCCACTGCCTCAGCCTCACAGGCTCTGCCACGCCTCCCAGGCCAGATGGTCCTGGTGGGAATCATGATGTAGCCCAGCATCACTGCCCTTCCTTCACCACCTGCCCTGGGCTTCCTCGTCCAGCAAGGCTTCCTCCTCCAGCTTCCTCCTTCCACAAGGTCTCACGTGGTGGGAGAAGACTGGGGACATGCATTCCTGAGGAAGGGAAGGGCTGTCAGTCAAACTGCATCCTCCAGCACTCAGCCTCTCAGACCCTGTGTCAAGACAAGAGGCCGCAACAGGCACAAGAACTTGGCCATAGCCTTCCCAAGAGGAAGAGGGGGAAAGCAAATTAGGATATCTATGACTCTCCTCTTGCAGGAAACCCTTTGATTACATTCAGCAGCCCCAGGGATTTGCCTTCCATGATGTTCTAGTCCTGCTTCACATCTATTCATTCTCCTCTTTTGGACTCCACAGCAGCAAGTAATGATGGAATATATATGTAAATATGCATGTCAGGAGAATGGACTTACCTTCATTTTCTTTAAACATTTTGCTTAATGAGTTCACTGGGAAACACACATCACAAGATACAGCAAACCATCCTACTCCTCTCTGGACTGTACTTGGCTTGATCACCCCTTCTCCCAGCTGCCTTTCTACTCAAAAAACACATCTCAATCTGATTAACCTCTCCTTGTGTGGAAGCTTCGCTGTATTTTAAATCACAGACTCTAACTTTTTGAGGTTTCTTACACCTTTCCCCCTGAAAAGGTAGTCACAATTCCAGAAGTGGCAGTTTTAGAGAGAGAACTTCCCTCACCCTCCTGGTAACGGATCCGATTCCTGGAATTGACCACCACTGAACGTGGGTGAGACATCCAAACCCCACACCAACGCTGGCAAAGTGTCCCTTCCCACTATTCCATATACTGAGGGAATCAACAAAACTGTTCATATTGTACTTTTCAGGAGGTTACTGGAAGGGTACTTTGTCAAATTACTGGAGGGACCAACAAGACACATTGCAGAGCTTGAGGGTACTTGTATTTACTAGCAGAACCACTACTGAGTTTATATCTTATCTACAAAAACAAACCCAGAAACCTTTCCATCCCAAGAGGGAGCAAACACCACTTGCACAGTACAATACAACACAACAGTTCTCACTGACATTGGCATGCTGAGCTTCCTTTTACTACGTCCTGGTTAAGAAAAGTTCCAAAAAATGTGTGTTGTGTGATAAACAAAAGCAGCACAGCTGGAACTCCTGTGATACAGAATCCTGTTTCTCTGTAGTTATTTATAAACTCTTCTTTCCAATAGCTGGGAGCTTCATAAACTAGAGCAGATCAATAGACCTGAAAAGATAGAGGCTGATCAGATGGAATTAGATGACATTGGTGTATACATCTTTAGAAATAGGAACAGAAGGGCTGATCAAAATGTGTGGGTCAGAAAGGCCTTTTTTACCTTTTTTTTTCTTCCCTCAATCAGATATTTTCTCCATTTCCAAATGAAATTTTCTAAGTGCTGGTCTTAAAAAAAGTGTATTTCCTTTTCTCACACCCAGGCCGAAGTAATTTCCAATTGGAAAATTTCCCATTGGAAAATGCCAGAAACCGAATCCATTATGGTTTTGGGAAGGGTGGCAGGGAGAAATCTGACTTGGGTCTTATTTTCCACTAAAAATCCAGTCACTGCCTTTTTTTAGGTTGTTCAGAAAAAGCAAAAGCATTCTTTTCCCCCCAGCAGAAGCTCTGCAGATTTTTGGACAGATGTGGTTATTCTTCATGTGCGAGAAACTTACAGGCTCCCGGCTGTGGAGCCAGCGCAGAGCTCACCCCCAGCCACGGGAATGTGAACACAGCGCCGGGGTTTCTCTCCTGAGAGGCCAGAAACCACGACCAACTCTCCAAGCTGCCTCGGAGCCACTTCCCCAGGCTGTCTGCAATCCAAATCAAATCACATCTGACTTCAGGCCAAGTTCAGGAAACTCGATTATCTTTCTCCCCCTACGCGATGGGAGATGGCAGGTTGAGGGGAGAAAGGAGGAAGGAGTGAAAAATTAACACAAGCACTTAAGATGTTATGAAACTGCAATATGCATCTGTAGCCTGGCCCCCAGTCCTCCAGCCCATACATTATTTAACAGAAAAGAAAGCATAAATGAGCCCGAACAATAGCTAGAGGGTGGGAGAGGAATGTGTATATATATATATATATACATATATATATTTAATGCCTTAAACCATGCCCATTAGTTTTGTTTCTTATTTAGGATACTGCATTAATCATGCTAATATTTCACAGCCAGGCTGTACACTTTAGCCATTACTTTAATCAAAGCCATCAGTGTACCCAAGAACACGCTACCAGGTGGGAATAGCTGCTACCGCTCGCTGTTAATTACTTTGCATTTTACAGCAATCAGCAGCAGGGGCTGAGATCATAATAAATTCATGACTTATGGGTCCATAAAATCATTACCGTAGGAAAATATGTTTTATCAGGCATTCGTCGGGCTGCTGCTCAGAGAGAGATTTCTTGAAGGAAATGACACCCATGAAATTAAACCGATCCTCGCAGTCAGCAGAAATGCTAATGTGGGCACAAACAGAGCTGGGGCTTGTGCAGAGCACAGGGAGGGGAAGAGGGAGAAGGATTTCACCAGCCAGGAAGGAGGGGAGGCACTGGGGGAAGCCTGCTCACCCCAGGATAGGCAGGACAGAGGGAGGACGGGGCGCTGGAAGGAAAGGGAAGGACCAAGAGGAGGATGCAGGGCTGCTCAGGAGTTTCAGCATCATCACTGCCACAGCCTGAGCCTGCTGGGGCATCTCAGCACGGGGACACAGAGGGAAAACTTACTCACGCCATTCTAATCACACCCTTGAGAATCCTAAAATCATTGCAACAACACAAGGACCATCGTGTCCAGCACCTGGCCCTGCACAGAATCCCAACACGAGCCTCAGAGTGTTGTCCTAACACTTCTTGAACCCTGGCAGAGAGGGATCCTCCCAGATACAGACACACCGATGAGCTGATGTGCAGGAGCTTCATCAGCCTGGGCTATATTCCTTCTCCAGTGGCAGTTTTCCAGAAGGGAATACAACCTATTCATGACTAATCACAAAATCTCTCTGCCTAAATAATGACGCCGAGGGCTTTGCACACAGGGAATGGCAGCTTGGCCTGAACTCTCTATCCCCAAAAAGGGTCAACCAAAGGCTGGAGTTTTAATTCAATCCCCTAAAAGCCCAGGCAGGTTACATGGGATGTGATCAGTGCAGGACCTGCCCCACATAGAGCACAGCAATGCCACTGCAATAACATTGAGGGTGGCAGCGAAATCAAGCAGTGCCAAATTGACATAAAGAAGCAATAAAGAAGCCTCAGGATTTGAGAAGCATGAAAGGAGCCTAAATGAACTTGCTGAATATTTTCTAAGTCTTTTCTGCACTTGCATAAAATCCCATGGCACTTGCAGAGTCATTAGCCCTGCCAGTTCCTAAAAAACAAACAATAAGTTCACTTCTGATTTTTTTCTTTTTTTGCAATCTAAGATCAACTGAGTTTTCTTTGGCAAGAAGCCACTGGCTCTTTAGAACTCATGTTTCTTGGCCTGTGAAAATGAAAAAGTGAAATGCCAACTAGAAAATACCCCCAAAGTGTTAAATTGGCTAAGCCCTTGTTTTTTGCTGTTTCTTTCAGTCTGAAAATACTAAGGAAGCTCAGTCATAGCTGGTTTGTTTGGTTTATTCGCCTCTTCCAATTACACTGTGCAAACAGGGAACATTATTTAGTGTTATTTAAGCATGAAATTATAACAGATCATTTTAAATATCAAGGCCCTAAAAATAAATCTTTCTATCAAGGCACAGCAGGTCTAGATCTACTAGCTTGTTAACATCCACCAGGGTGGGCAGAAGGTGGGAAAACCCCGGTGGAGAGCTCCCTGTGTAAGAGATTTGTTCCTTTCCTTTCTGGGATCATGAAATCCTGGGCAGTTTGGCTCCATTGCTGGGGCTGGTATCTGAAGGAACATGGAAGCACAACCAAGAGTTTGGCCAGAGCAAACCTGATACCCCCCAGAACATCCTGCACTATGGAAATCTCCCACCTGGGGTCCCCTGATAGGGAAATTTTTGAGAAGTTTTGTGCTGGGATTAAAAGGAGGTAAATGGGACTTGCTGGATTTTTGGTCTTTAGGTGGTTTATTGGTTTTTCTCTTATTTTATTGCCTTTGCTGACAACAGGCTAAGCATATTTTAGGGAAATGCACTAGTAAGTCATAAGATGTACGGTTTTAAGGACTTTTATATAGATATGATATCTAACTAACTCTTATAGCGTACTTAAAATGTACTTTATTTTTATTCTATTACTAATAATTCATTATTTGTCTGGTCACGTAACACCTGCAATGTGGGTGTTTCTGCCTAATGAATTTGTGTTACTAATATTGTAGAAAATGGAATAGATTAAGAACAAGAAGAAGGCAGAGCTACTGCCCTAGATTCTCTATTTTGCCTTTTATTTATCCCTATGCTAAAAATCTAAAACCTAAGTTTTCACCCTGTGATAAATTATATTTTTATTTATTTTACATATTCACAAAACTTCACTTGTTCCAAAGTCCTGGAAGCTTTTTCCGTGGCCAAAGGTTAAAAACTGTGCTTTCCTGAGGAACAAGACCCCTCAGGACAGGAAGAGGAATAATTCCTGTGCCCTGGATTCCAACACTGTACACTGCCCTGGGCTCTCCCACTCCTGCAGAGCCCAGAGGAGCAACACCTGTGAGCTCCAGGGAAGATCCCTCAGGGTCTCATCTCCATGGGATGTGGTCTGTGAGAGAGGTTTTCTTATTCCTTCAGCCCAGGTGGTTTTCCTACAAGAAAAGCCTGCCTGTAGCATCCCACACAGCTCTGGGTGGTACCTGCATGCCCATTCCACAGAGAATGGGCCACCACACCCTTATGGCTAAGTCGGGATTCTTGGCCAGAACACATCACGGTTCCCTCTCCAGACACTGCACCTGGATTTCTTTCTCTTAAAATCTAGGGAGACATGGGAAAATATAAGTGTGCTTTACAGAACACCCAGCCCATGCTGGGCAAAAGGAGAACACTTGGACCTACACTATGGGAGATGCTCCCAGGACTAGTTGAAGCTTACCAGAGATTTCCACACTATAGTCCAATAAGCCAATATCACACAGGAAAAACAGCCCCAGAGCTACATTAGCCTGACACCAATCTTCATCCAGATTCCAGCTACCTTGGGCTACACCAAAATGTCCTTGGTGTCCTGTCTGGGGCCTCAGAGCAAGCCCCAGGGTTCGGGTTGCAGAAAAGCTGATGCCAAAACCTCCTGTGCAGCCCCACCTGCTGCAGAAGACAACCCCAACCCCGCTCCCCAACCCTGCAGGGTGAGCTCCCCTCCTTCCAAACCCATTCTGGGGGAGAGGTGATGTGCCAACAAAAACTCCTTGTGTAGAACAAGCTGTAGGCAAGAGCAGGTTGTGGCAGAGCTCTGCTGTCCCCAGACATGCTGCTTTTCTTTGCAAGCTGTCTTTACCTCAAGAAACCCCAATCACTCTAATCCCTGGGAGTAAATTGCTCCACGCACAGCCCAGGCAGCTGCTCAGTGCCTGGCACTGCCAGCCTGGCTTCAGCCCTGGCTGAAGGAGCAAGGAGGAACCAAGACCTGCAGCCAGGTGCTCCATCAGCCCTTCAGGACCACCTAAGCAACCAGGGCAAGCAAGCCACAGCCTCTCTGTGTGATAAACTGGCTTTCTTTGGGTTTGCCTCTCTCATCAGTCCCTTTCCTACCTCTCCAAGGAGCCGGAATGATCTAAATCACATTTCAACGTCCCTGTGTGCCAACACTCCCCAAGATTCAGAAGGGCAACAAAACACAGTGAGCCATAAGGAAAACCCGGAAAACACCACACTCCAGCCAAGCCTACCTTCACCCTCCCGGAATTTGGCCAAACTACCTGAGCTAGACCCTCCTGTGTGGCCCAGGGCTGGACCATCACCTTTTTGCTTCCCTCTAGTGGGGTCCAGGTTGACTGTTCCTATTGAGGCTATTCGTAACTTCATCTGACAGGTACTGCAGCCTAGAGATTTCCCCTTTAAGGTCCTACCCAGCTATAAATATCCTTTTCTTCTTCAGGGAAAGAGCGTCTGACCCAAAGTGTATGAAGCTTCCTGACAGGCTGGGAAAAGAGAAGAGGTTTAAATGTCAGCTAAAACAATCTTCATTTTCTTTTCTAAATTTGCAAAGCTCCCCGAGTCACTGGAGTGAGGAATTTGCCTGTTTGAAGTTCAGCCTGAAAATCCTTTTGCAAAATATTTGCTGAAACACAATAATGTTGGAATTGAAGGGGATTAAAACAGCTTCAGTCCTTGCCCCATCCCCCCTGAAGCCCCTCTTTGAGAGGGTTTCTGTAAAAGCAGACTTAGGTCTCCATGTCTTGAAGGCATGATACAAAGGAGAGAGGGAAGGAAATAAAAACGTAAAGCTCCTAACATCACTATTATTGAAATGCCTCATTTGACATTTTGACTGTTTCAATTAGCTAACAAGGAACGCTCCACTTAATCCACCCTCAGATACTGAAAGAAACCAAGTCCTTCCCTTCCCCCATCCCAGATCTGGCCTGGCAGCTACTTCCCAGCCTCCGGAGAAATCCCAGCCTGGATGATGGCTCCCGCCCCGGGGCAGCCAGCAAGGCACAGCATACCCAGCCCAGTGCTGGCTGACATCAGGGAACATCCTTCCCTCAAACCCAAGGCACAGCACCAGAAAGTCCAAGGAGGAAGGAAAAGGGCACCCAAAAAAACCACTGCCAGTGCCCTTCCTTACCATTTTGGGAAACACGAGAGCAATGTGGTACCGTCAGACCAACAGAGGGGCCTCTCTCTCTCATCAGGATTAACCAACAAGGAGCCCTGGCTGGTTTGAACTGCACCGAGCTGAAAAATTACCCTCGATGATTCAGTACCCACAAGAGAGGATGAAACACTGTGAAAACATTTCCCACCTCCTGCACACGGTTCTGGGCTAATTCGATTGGGTTGGTTTTATTTCTCCGGGATTTATCCGCCGCTGTGATTTTACGCCAAGGAAGCTGAAGCACTGGGAGCTCTCCTGTCAGCACCTGTAACAGCCAGAGCCTTTTTACAACCTTTAAACACACACACACACACACACACACACACACTCCATCCCACAGGTGAGCTCCTGCCTGGGAGGGAGACTCGTGGCCATTTCAGGGGAGGCGCTCCACACTCCATAAAGTCAGGGCGGTCGCCTTTGGCTAGGGGAGCTCTTGTGAAGATTCATTATCCCACCAGGAGCACTTGCTTTGCTTTGGGCAGAGAAACAATTCACCAGCTCTTCCATGGCTGGACTTGCACAAACAACTCTGCAGGCACCACCAAGAGGATTTTCTCCCACGTTTGGAGGTGGAGGAGTGGGCAAGGAATGACGCACACAAAGCCACAGAGATGTTTGATGTCCACAGGACACCACCTCATCCAAAACACCGGGGTCCTGGAGGCAGTAGACCCTGACAGTCCCTTACAGGCAATGCTGTCCACCTTTCTTCATATTTGAAGGGATCAGGAGACTGAAAAAAGCTGCAGTGCTGGGTTAATGGTTGGACTTGATGATCTTGGAAATCTTCTCTGGCCTTAATTAAGTGGATTTAGGTGTGGAGAGCTACCTGTGACACCACCTGGTCTAAGTACAAGGAGTTCCAGGTCCAAACTGGAACACCTGGAATCTGGCAGGGAGGAGCAGGAGCTGCCTGACAGACTGCAGAGCAAGGTAGAGGCAATGCCTCAAAAGTCAGCAAAGCCCTTTTTTTTGTGTGTGTAAGACCCAGGTTTCTCTGTTGCTTCCCATAATGAAAGTCTGGCACAAGTGATGAGCCAAATCCTGCCCATTTTATGCCGACCATGACCTCAACCTGTTTGTTCTGTCCCAACTAACAGCAATACTCTCCATGGGAGAAGAGCAAAATCAGGGGATATTTGGAATAGCCTGCTCCACTGCTACTTTAATAACTCCCACACCTGTGGCAAGCTTATGTTAACAAGAGATGCAATTTCCTCTACCCACGAAAGTAAACATCAAAGCAATACAAGTGTTTCCATGATCACCTCAGTAGAACCTGTCTGCCTTTTGCACAGAAACCAGCTGGCTTTGGGAGTTGTGTCAGGGGCCTCCAGCTCCTCAACACCAAGTTAACTTCCACCATGTGGCTGTCCTCAGCAGTTCAGGAAAACACATGTGTGTCAGGCAGCACTTAACTGAGTGTGAGACTGTGTGCCAGGAGAACAAAGAGTTTATCCAGGTGCACAAAGGCTTTGTGGGAAACTGACCCTAATCCTCTCCTGAAAGACCTTGGCTATCTTTGAGCTCCTAGCCCCAACAAAAGGCACACACACCATCATAAATAAGAATTTTAAGAAACCCCAGATCCCTACATCCAGCCTCTGAGCAGTTATGGAGTTATGTCACATAATCACTCCCGCTCAGCTTCACTTTAAACCAGTCCCAGTGCTTCCCTGCTCCATGACTGCTGGAAGGGATCACTCTCTTTCTGCTTGTTGCCAGTCTCCCAAGCTCATGACAGCCCAGTCACTAGCTGTCCTTGTGCCAACATCTGCTTACTCTAAACAGTTCTCCCAGAGTGCATCACCTCAGCCTTGATTTTGTGAAGCCAAACTCGGGGTGTGATAGGACTTGCATGATTCTGAATTTCTTTGCAGGCTCCTTTACACCTGCTCCCATTGACCTCATTGGTCTTTAGAAAGACTGGGCACAGAATCCCCATTATTCCTGATGTGGTCTCACTAGTCTAGCTGACAGCAGGACTAACATTTCCCCCAGCAACATCTCACTGGGGCTTCCAACAATCCCTGTTACTCCAGCCTTGGCTGTGTCTTGTCAGCCTAGTGAATCACAGAATTTTCTGAGTTACAGGGGACCCACAAGGATCATCAAGTTCAGCTCCTGGTCCTGCAAAGGACATCCCCAACAATCCCACCATGGCTGCTAGACTTCAGGGAGCATGTCCAAATGCTCCTTGAATGCTGGCAGCCATGGGGCTGTGACCGCTTCCCTGGGGAGCCTGTTCCAGTGCCCCATCACTCTCAGGGTGAGGAACATTTTCCTAATATCCAGCCTAAACCTCCCCTGACACAGATTTATGCCATTCCCCCAGGTTCTATCACTGTCTCAGGTGCTTTCACTGCATCATCCAAGCTTTGCTCCTCTGCTTTCTTATCACAGAGAGCTGAAAAGGTCCTTAATTCCTGGGAAAGGAATTAAGCTGAAGCCTCACCAACTCAGCCCAGTGCCCAGGAGCTCCCTTACCCATGAATAGAGCCAAACCTTCACGGAAAAAAGCATCACTGGCCCTGTAGAAGGGACCTAGCAACAACTTCTCCATCCCAATCTCCCAGACAATCCATAGGCACCAAATACCTGCAGCATCCCAAGTAGAGGTGCCTCCATTAATCACAGCCCTCTGCAGTTAAAGTTATTTAATTCAGAGGTGAGAGAAGCTGCTCAGCTGTTTATGTTCAAGGGTTAAACTTGCCCCAGCCGCACACTAAACACATTTTTTACAATCTGGCAGTGATCCTTGCCTATTAAGCATCTCTGGCTTCAGAGAAGAGGTATTGATTTATTTCACTTTTATGGCTGGAGGTATTTATTCCTATTTGCTTTCTTGCTTCTTCACCCTAGCTGGGATGGGGGAATGAGGAGGAGAAAAAAAAAAAATTACAAAGCTGGTGGAGCCAAGAGGTGATGACTCACAGTTTTCTAATGGAGGGCATGGAGGCTGGGACAAGGGAGGTGGGGACTACACCAGGCTTTGTCACAGCTTTTATTTTTGCGATGAAAAGAGGAAAATGTGTGTCTGGAAGAAAAGGGAATCACATCAAACTTCAGAGGGAAGGTTCCTGTCGAAGATGTGTCCCCATAGGGTGCTTTGTGAGTTAGAGCTTGATTGATTTGTACCATCTAAGGACCTCAGCAAATCTCTCCTGTGGGAAGAATCTCAACACTTTCCCATATCTTAAAGCCAGCCTAGAAAGGAAGATAAAACCATACAGCTGCAAGAGAGAGCATGGACTAACATCCCTGATTTTAGCCCCATACTGCCACAGACAACCATTTCCAGGCAGGGCCCCCACTCCAGTGTCTAACACTGTGTTTCCATCTCTTCCTGGTACTGCTGATGCTGGGATGTGGCTGGCTTTGCTACAGAGGGCCAGCACAAAGACAGATTGGCATTTGCACTCTTCCAGCTGTTTCCTTGCACGCAGGGAGGTGCCATGAGGTGCCTGGGGATGTGATGAAAGCAACAGGACAGTTCAGACCCTCCAATACAGCAGATGCTCTGGCTCATGGCACAACTCCCATCTCACATGCCCAGCTTGTTCTGCCTTCTAGCTGGGAGTTTGCTTCTCAGAAATGCCAAAAAGTCACTCACTATAAAAAAACCAATCACATCCCTTTTCAGCAGCATCCAATGTCAATGTGTGAGCCTTAAGCTCTGCCACAGAACCTTCTCACAGCTCAGGACCAGACATAAAGCAGCCACAGCCACAGCTCTCCTGTGGCTGTCTGGACTATTTTGGGGACATGGCTTAGAGGTGAACACAGCAGTGCTGGGTTAACAGTCAGACTCAATGATCTTACAGGTCTTTTCCAGCCTTAACAATTCAATGATTTTGGTTGCAGGCATGTTTGAGGAGAGGATGCTTTTCACTCCCATGTGCAGGTAATGCAGATTCAACACAAGCCTATGGTCTGTAGGCACCATCTTAGGATTTCTGGAAGCATAGTTCATGTCTCTTTTTCTGAAATCCCATGGCACAGGTTCTGGGGACAGAAAGTGTGCAAAGGCCTGACTAAAGCAGGGAAAACTGGGGGAAGAAGGGGAGGTAAGACCCAGGGGCAGTGGGGAAGAGGCCAGGAATACCTGGACAGGAGAGATGAAGCAGGTCCTGCTGCAGCAGGGACATCTGAAAGGCATTTGAGGGAGGTGGGAGGTGCACTTTGGAAGTTCTGGAGTAAGAGTTGGGGGTTTGGAACTCCATACAGAGGAGCAGCAGCAGAGCACTCCAAGTCAGGGTCTGAAATAGAAAGACAAAAAACTACAGTAAAAGATTTTTGGACACAGTACAGAGCCACTGAAAGACCCTTCTTTGCACCTTACTGAACTTGCAAAATCCAGGGTCTCACATCAGTCTCAAAGGCTGCAAATCTCTCCTAGAAGCTTTGTGTATCCTCTGACAATTTAGTCTCGCCCTGAGAAAGCAGAATTTGAGCTCCCATCCTATCTGTTTGTTTGTCATCCCTCCTGCTTCAAAGAGAAGCCCGCATTTCCGTTCGTCAAACACGACATGCAGATAGAGAAGGAATGAAAGGAAGAGGTGGGCTGGTGGCAGATAGCACGGAGCCGCCACTGAGCGCAGCCGGTTCACGCTTCATTAGCATCCTCTCTCACCCAGCTGCGAGCGCAGCCTTGCAGTCTGACTACACGCAGACAGACAGGCGGGGAAGGAGCACATTTTCCATTTGGAGCCCATCTCCTCCCTTCCCAAACCCGGCTAACCCCCGTGGAGGCTTCCTTGGGCTCAAAGGTGCACACTTCTGCTCCAGCGTCTCCCGCACTAGTTAAATATACCTTCAGGCAAACGTGAGGAGTGAGCCCAGTTTGAAACTTACTGTGTTGTCAAGATGACAAGTGCTCTGCCAGGCTGTTAGTCTCTGCTGCCCTTCCTGTGTCTGTTCTCCCTCCCCTTCTCCTCATTAGAAGCTCCCTCGATAAACCAAGGCTGGGTATTTTTTTTTTTTTTAATCATTTAAATGTTTTCTTAACTTCAAAACATCAACAGCTGCAGGACTGAAAGAAGAGGAACGATAAAGACAGAGATTCAGCCTGCTACAACACAGTAGGATGGGTTCATGGACAGGGAAGAGCCCCAGTGTATTGTACTCGTGGCCACAAGCAGGAAACCTGGAAGTCTCAGCTCCCCACAGGCTGCTGCTGGCTCAGCCCAGCCTGGCAATCCTGACGAGGGAGTTGGGAGCAAGTCAGCACATCCTGCAGCCTCACTTACCTCAGCTTTCTCCATTCTCATCTCCAGTACGATCTTCAAAGCCCTCAGATTCTGTCCTCCACACAACAGCCTTCAGAACCCCGACCCCATGTTTATGTGAGGCTGGCATCAAGAATGGAGCCAGGGTGTGGATGACACTCATAAGCATAACAGCACAAAGCAAAAAGTCCTGAGGAAGGAGCCCACCAGCCAGGCAGGAGCACAGACTGAAAGACAGACATCTGGAAGCCCAAAACACAGGCTAGGGACAGAGCTCAGCAGCCCACAGCTCAGTCACTATTGATGACAGCATGGCACTGCAGTAGCCCACAGGACAATTTGTCTCACTGTGCTCAGTGCCTTTGCCTTCAGTAAATTCTGCCCCTCCCCACGTGGCAACCTCAGGACAAGGGAGACCAGACCCTCACCCCCTTCCTCCAGCACAGGGTCACCCTCACAGGGAGGCACTGAGGGCTCACTGTTCTTGGTCCTCTGCAGGACAGGCAGGAGGGGAGGATCATTAGTTTGGCTTTTTCCTTCCTGGACACCTTCTCAGTCTCTGTGCCTCCACGTCCTTGGATGTCTGCTCCTAATTACTGGATCTTTTAATCTTATTGGTTAAGGGTTCCAGAAGCACAAACCAAGCTCCCCATGAAAACAAGGTGAAGCACTGAACCTTCCTACAGGCCTTTTCCATTACATCCACCTGCCTGGGTTCCTCACAGCAATAACATAACTCCTTTTCCCTGTTAGGTGTGCTGGAAAGCATCTTCATCAGCAGTCCAACTCCTGGAACAGCTTGCTTTAAGTCTTGGCCAAGCCACTGAATCAAAGCAGCTTGAGAGGGAAGATGAATTACACATTCTCCTCTTGCCTTCTTTGACTCCAGTGGCTCTCACAGCATCTCCAAGCAGCTGCAAGTCCTGCAGCTGGGGCTAAAGGGTTACAGGAGACTCCCTTCCTCACCTGGGCTCTTCCAAGGCTGGCTCCCACTCCTTCCACGAGCACACACAGCATCTGGCACTGGGTCTCTAGCCTGAGCAGGGGCTTCTTGGTACCACTGACAAATAAATAACCACAATTAGCTCCTCTAAATGAGCATTCCCATCTTCTAATAAACATCGTAAAAAAGGAGAAATGAGCCTTAATTCACTTTTATTGTCACAACTGACATGTTGCAAGATCTTAATTGGACTGAAAAGAGTTTCCAGTAAGGAGATGCTGTTTAACTAACTCATTAGCAGCAGCCTGACAGAGAAGGATGCTCTAGTTTTAGGAAGGGAAAAAGCAAAAACAGATCACAATGATTCCCCACCTGCCCATGCCCCAGACAGCCTCAGGAAGGAACAGTAAAGAGTCTCTTCTTTACATCAGGCACACAGCAGTGTGCAGCACTGTTTCAACACCCATTCAAACATCTGCCCTGTGTTCCACCAATCAAAAATAACCCCAAAAAGGGCCCTGTGGGCAGCTACCCTCAAATTGAAAGTATTTGAGTCCTCCACAGTTCCCATTCCTATGCATAGGATAGAGATGGTTCCCTATGACTCTACAGGATATCCAAAAGTTCCTGAGGAACAAGGGCTTCACCTCTTCTCCAGCACTGTTTCCACCCTGGGGTTCTCAGAAGGTCTTGGGAAGCAAGGCAAGGAGTGTAGTTCCTCATCTGTCTCCCAACAAGCAGAGGAACTGCTTTGCCTCACCTATAGAAGAAATGCATTAGCCCAGAGACTGATAAAACTTTACCTCAACAAGGCAAACTTTCCAGCAAACTCTGAACCCCAGGGACAGGAAGGGAAAGGGCTGTGCAGGTGTCACAGTCAGCCCAGCATCAGCTGCACCCCAGCACCTCTGACTCGGACAAACAGACAGCTCTGAGCCAATTGTTCCACCCAGCAGATCTGGAGCAGCGCCTGGCTGGTTTACTCCAGCTCTCTCTGTCCCAATGCAGATAAATTTAGTTTTCTGCTCTCGCTGCCTGGGGAAGAGTAGGGAGGGGGAGCTGACATCTTTCAAATGAGACCTTAAAAATAAGCTGTCTGCATGTCTGGATGTTGAAGAATCCCAGGCAAAGCTTTGCCTGGATAAAAGAGCTCGTTCCAGCACCCTAACCAGGCTGTACCCTAAGCAGACTGCTACCCAGCCAGAAACAGCTGCAAGCATGACTGGCATTTCTTGCTGCACCCAGGGTGCTCTGGGGGTGCCACCACGCTCTGTGCCACGTACGCATGCAGTGACAGCCCCTACACTTCATTTCTTCAGCTCCTCACAGAGATCTTGAGGACAGGAGCCAGAGCAGAATCAAGAATAAAAGTCCAGATTGCCCGTTTTCAATAACTGTCACCCACTCCAGTCACCAGCCCAGCTTCCCTCCCGGGACACTCTCTTTCCCTGGGGCTAAAAGCTGCTCTGTAAAGGCAAGTAGCATTTGATAAAGAAAATAACAGGATGAATAAAACCGTGTGTTTGTACAAGAAAGCTTTTGCTCTGATCTTTAGTGCTGCAGTATGTTTTGACCTACTATTGCAAGACTCAGCTACATCTTCCCTCCTTCCAAATGTGACAGGAGGCAAAAAATGAAGCCGCGGCTGATGCCGCAGAGCCCTGTGCTGGGATTCCAGCTGACAAACAGCCTCAGCAGAGCTGCCCACACAGACACAAGGATTAAACCCCACACCCTCAGCTCTCCTGTCACCTGCAGGGGGAAGTGCACGGGGACATACACACATAGAGGCCTCATTGTCCACTCAGACACTCTGTGAAACACCAGTAGCCTCCAACACAAGGAGAAGCACACCCCCGAGATGATATACTTCCTGCCACAAGAATCCTGTATCACCCAGAATAAAACCTACAGGCAGAACCACCCCTGCCTGGACAGGGCCAGTAGCAATAGACCTCAAACCCACCCAACACTTATGAGGAGCTGAGGTTGGCAAGTGGCATCTGCTCTTGTGTGGCATTCAAGGAGAGGATCAAAGGTTCCACGTGGCCTTTGTTGTACAGCCTCTCTAGGCTGTCTGGCTACTACACAACCCTGTTGGCTTGTCAGTTCTGTGTTGATACAGAGGGGAAAGGGGCTCTAAGCACCAATATCAGAGGCTTGCTGAGTGATGAAGACTCCAAAAAGCACTAAGTGAGATCTCACCTAGGACAGGATTAAACTCTGAGGTTTGTTCCACAGAGCTTTAGCACCAAGTCCTCTTCAGCACAGGCAAGCTCTGAACCACACACAAACCGAGTGCATTTTTGCAGTGGACTCCAAACCCCCACTGGACATGCCTCATGTGATTTACTATTGCTGCCATGGAAGGTGGATTTATTCCCAAATTTAGCAGCTGCCAAATCAATGTGAGTGTTCAGGTGGGGATTTGCCACAAGCTTTTGTTAAGCCAGGGCAGGACTTGCACGCTGAACAACCCTTCCCTTGAGAGGAAGTAGTGGCCTCACTGTGTCACAGTGTGGGTTGCTGATTAGGTATCTCACTCTTGCCTAAATCCAGTGGTGATCCTCTTTGGAGCTGGCCCCTCACCTTTCTCAGATGACACAGTGACAGGAGACAAGGAGCTGACAAGGAAAAGGGGACTTCTAAACTTCAACCCCAGCTTGGCATGCAGGGCACATGGTAGCTGGTTTATTTTTCCAGCAAGCAAGTTTCCTTTCTTCCAATCAACTCTGAGGCAATAAGAAGTGGGTTTCATCATGGCATAAATCTGCCAGCAGCATATCAAGGCTTCAGAATAGGAAGGGCACAGACAATTGTCCAGCGGAAAAGAAAAAAAAAGGTCAGAGCAGTAACTCTCGCAGTATTTGTTCCACAAACAGAGAAGGTTTACACAGCTTTTCTGGGCAATTATAGGGCAGGAAATAAATCTCAACAGAAACTCATCTTCTCCTCCCTCTTTTTGCAGTCGAATCTCTTTGTCTCCCGCCCCTTGCAATGTCCCCAAAATGCTTTGCAACAAGATGTCAGTTACACAACCCAAGGCTGAGCCCCAAGAGCCGGTGGAGAAGTGTATTAAATTTAATAGCATTGCTCCAGGTAATCTATGACCACTTATAATCAATTGTCCATGCCTGCTGCAGCATGACTGGAGCCATTTTCCCAGGCTGCAGGTGCAGGACTGGCAGGGAAAGCTCCTGCATAGGCTGGGAGCGAGCTGTCTCACGGCCTTGAGAGGCTGAGGGACAGCCAGGCAGCTCATCTCTGCTGCCACACTCCCGCAAAGCCGGGCCCCAAGGTCTTCTGGGGGATTGGAAAGCCCAGGCATGACCACGCCAGCCCCAAAGAGACTGTCACCTGTGCTGGGGGAAAAACAAGGAGGAACCACTCTCTCCTTTGGCATCAACTCAAGGAGGCAAGAGAAGGATCACTGTCTGTTTTATGCAGAGGGAAATGATGCACAGGGAGATAGGAATGATTTCTTCTCTGCTGTGGCAGAGCTGGGAAACGACTGGCATCTCCTGCAGCCCCTGAAATCCAGTACCTCTTCCACACTTTGCAGCACCAGCATCATTCCACTGCTCAGGAGCAGCTCCAGGCTCCTCCATGGTGCTGAAGGGGACCATGAGCAGCCCTGGGCAAAGGGCCAGGCTGGGAGAGCCAGGCCAGGCAGCCAGAGGGGAGAGGGAAGGGATGGAATACAGGAGGAGAGCTTCAGGAGCAAGGCTTGCTCGTCCCATTCTTGCCAGAAAGGAAGGGAACACTGTCACACCCATCTCAACACTTCCCTTAGTGGAAGTGGTTGGAATTAGCTGAAGAGGAAACTGCCCCAGATCCCAGGTTATCTGTTGTCACCACACCAGCCAAGTTCAAGCAAGATCTAGGTCTAGGCTCTATTTCTGGTCCACAGAGTAAACCCAGTTCTCCCAAGATGAGCGTACACTTATATTCATAAAACCCCAAGGAGTCACAATGAGTACAAATAGCCCAGACCTTTGGTGAATATGGTGCTTGCCTTCCCCCCTGCTCAGCTCTCTGGGGGCCTTTGCAAGGGGCTGAGTTTTGTTGCCAGCTTCCAGGAGGGAAGAATGATAGGGAAGAGTTACAGGACCCCAGCCTACACGTGCTGCATTTCACAGCACCCAGAGGCAGGAACACACCCCTGGCTTTGAGTCTTCCTCTCCACTTCCTGACCCCAAATGAGTTGAGTCCATGATAAAATGTGGTCAGAAGCCAAGTGAGATCAGCCCCAAGCTTGAAGCAAAGCTATCAACTGCAGCCAGTGAGGGACAGCAGCCTTCAGGCTCCCTCCATCTTTCTCCCTCGACACTTATATGGACAAAGAAAGTACCTGTCACGTTGGCATCCAGGAGAGAAGATAAACACAGGCACAGCCTCTGAGGTGTGGTCTCCATCCAGCATCACAGCAGAAGCCCTGGGAAAGGAGGAGGGTACTGAGCCCAGGATCCCCATCACTCAGGCAGTGAGCAGAGCCAGGTGCAGGGAGGAGGTGACAGCAAGTGACAGCTCCAAGTGTGCAGGAGCAATTACAGTCCTCTTTCCAGCAACATTTCCCTTCCCTAAGCTCCCAGCTCTCCTCCAGCCAAAGACAAGGCCCTAGTCCCACACAGGCAGCCTCCACACACATTGGGAAGAGCAGACCTCCTGTCTGCATCCTCAAGCACACAGAGAAAACCAGCTGAGCTTTGTCACAGCAAAGGACACCCACCATCTCCCAAACTCCCTGCTACCTCCCTGACCAACAGGCACTTGTCTGAGCAATCAGTCCTGAGCCAACTTCCTCACGTGGTGGGGAAGGACAGCCAGAACCTGCTCTCCAGCCTGCTAAAACCGCTGGTCCCCTAGGGTCACAAAATTCAAGCCACTTTCACTGAGAAAGCGATAAGAGGCAGCGGGGTGCTAAGCTGTCCACTTCAGCCCAGCGTTAATCCCGGAGCTTCTCCAAAGCCTGGCACGAAAGGGATCCCTGGAGCTGGCCTGGGAAGCAGCTGCTGGGCTCCTGAACAGAAACACTGCCATCTAGGGGCCCATCGCCTTGCCTGGGAAAGGGGTTGGGAAAACCTGGGAGGAATTTCCATACTCCCCAGGCACCTGTGCGGAAGAGAGCTGTCAGAAGGGACAGAAAACCTGAGGTTTGGGAGTGCAGCACGGGCCAGACTCCGGGAGATTTCAGTCATCATTGCTCAGCGAGATTTAAGGGATGTTGCAACACTTGGGTCTTTCTCTTCTTCTTAGGAGAACTTGGGTAACAATTGTTCCTTCTGCTTTGGGGTGTTTGAAAGCTTGTCTTGCCCTCAGCAACCCACTTAGAGATATATGGGCTGGGGAAGCTTCTCTACACCCTTGGGCAGACCATGCTGAGGGGACTGAGCTGTCCTGTGGGAAGACACCAATGCAGCATCACTGCAGTGCCTGTGAAATGGAAATGGGTGTGAAAGCACCCGGCTCAGCTGAGGATCTCAAACCCTTTCTGGACACAAGAAAGTGCCAACCACTCCAAGGCCTCCGTAAAGGCAGGCTCAGATCCCAGCAGACACCACTTCAAATCAGGCCCATACCCCACAGCAGAGACATCCTGCACGTTTTTTGGCCCGTGCTGCTCTCCAAGCCAACAGCCTCTCACACGCTGCTGCCTCTGTCACACAAGACCAGAGTGGCACATCACCAGCACCTCCTGGTCAGCAGGGGGAAGCAGGTTCTCCGCAGAGGAGAGGCAATGAACACATGGGACTCCTGCAGGCTTGCCTGCAGTGCTGCAGAAACCACACCTAACCCAAAGCACTGGGAAGGGGTAGAGCAGGGCAGCCTCTATCCTTTCCAGGGATACATGAACCAGCAGCCAAGGCCCAGCATTGCTCCTGTGGCCTCCACAGTAGGGGCAAGCTGGACAAGAAGCTGGGTAGATCACAGGGGAGAGGATGAGCCAGGGAATTCAGCTGAGGTCAAAGGTAATATCCTCAAGTTAGGTAAACTAAGGTTGGCCTATTGAAGTCACTGGTGTAGACTGGATTGTACCAGTGAAGAACAGGAGCTGGAGCACACAGCCTCCAAGCTGAAGAAGCCTCTCAGCCCTACAGAGTAGACTGAAAGCAAGATGCAGATCTCTAGCACTTCGCCCTCCAAGATGCCCAGCAACAGCACAGTCACTGGCACATACAGAGAGTGGCCTGGACCCCCTAATTCTGCCCCATGGTGAGTGCACACCCTACTGTGATCTGCTGCCACAGTGGTGGGACACACCAGTGCTCCCTCCACCTTTGCAAGCTCACTTGGGAGCCTCAAGCACATCCTCAAATCCAGACCAGTGCTTAGTCAGAAAGCTTTTGTCAGCAAAGATTAATTTCTGTGGTTTGCAGGTTTCTACCTGAGCTACCTCGGAGCTTGAGCTCTCTGGGGAGGAAAAGAAAAGATAATAAAATCCCCTGAATGTGTGATCAGAAAGGAAGTCTGATCAGGTGTCCTGCAGTCCTCTCACGTTTTTAAACTGGTGAATCACTGGAACTACTAAAGAAAAGAAAAATCACCTAGCCTGAGCCCTGGAAATCTCATCTGGGAAGGTGAGAAACTATAAAAACACTCTTGAGCACAGGTTTTGAAAAGAAACCACTCTTCAGTCTTAATTAGGGCTTGTCCAGATGAGGCAGCCATTAAGGTGCTTGCACAGGGAGCTGTGGTTAGTGTCCACTAATGGATGAGTAAGAAGACACCCCAGGATTTAAGCTACCGGCGCCTCCGAGGACTGATGCAGGGGAGGCTTCTTGGCAGCTCTCTTCCTCTCCTCCACGGCCAGCGGGCTGGTGATGGATGTGTGAGTGCCAGCCCTCCTCTCCCCCAGCACATCATTTGATTTGCCGCAGACGCGGGGCTGGAGGTCCCCGGCAGCGCTCCCCGCGTGCCAGGAGAGGTCACCGTCTCTTTGAATAACGTCTTCTTAGAGTGCCAAGAAGTGACATCAAGCTTTGCCCCCTGCCACCTCCCGGCATCACAGGCATGCTAGTCAGAGTAGGGGTGAGAGGAGGCGCGTTCCCCGCCGTCTCTCTGCCCGTGCATGATTTATACCTGCTGTGTCAGACGGACAGCTACAGACAGACAGCGATGGCTCCCGCTGCCGCCCGGCACCGGCGGCACGGCTGGCAGAGACGGATGGGGCACGGCTCTGCTCCATGCCAGCCCCACTCTTCCTCCATGTCCCCTCCACAGAGGGCTTGCCCAGGGTAGAGTACACTTTGCATGCAGGTGTTTGATGGGAGAGCGGCTCCTGGGATCTCACTCTGCAAGGGGCCATGCTGGACAAGCCAAAATGCTCAAAAGATTCGCTGCTGAGGTCCTGAGACAATATGTGAGTCGGCAACATGCTGATACAAGAGACACAGATCACATAAAAGGCACTTGCATGCCTTTATTCCTTTCCCCAAACTTCCCTCTCCATCCCAGCACAGGCTTGCAAGCTTGCCTTCTGCTCTCTGACCCTGCTTGGACAGGCACAGCTGGTCCACAGACCAGCAGGTCACACAAACAAGTGATGGCATGTGGCTCTCAGAGCCAGAGAGGAACAGCTGAAAGACAAAAGAGACAGGCTCAACCACAGAGGGAGTCGGCACTCTGAGCAAGGTCCCCTGACCTCAGGTCTTGGTTGGGAAGCTCCCCTTCTCCCAGCATTTGCAGTTTCAAGTTGCTAAGTAGCCTTACCTCAAAACAAACTGAACATCTCACAACAGGATAGACACTACAGGTGTGTTTTCTCCTCATTCCCCTCCAAAATCCACCTTTCACCAGTGCTCACCAGCTCAGACACAAACACAAGCAAGCAGCCACCTACAAACATCACAGATGTCTCTGGAGCCATTTGATATTTATGGTGGCATCTCCACTGACCTCTCCAACCAGCAGGACGATGTAGGACTTGAGGGCATCACTGCAAAGCTCTCAGCCTGAAATTACATTGTCCCACCACTGGGTCACTCACCACAAGATCTTCCACCACTGCAGCTGGCTGGGATCCTCAGCAATTTTCATCTGCAAGCACTCAGACAGGGCTGCTGCTGCTCTCTCAGCCATGAGCTGGTGATTTAAAAACCACACTCTAGACAGGGAAACTCCAGGGTGGGTGGCAAGGGGGGAGAAACGTTCATTTGTCCTTGGCAGAGCAGCATGGCAGCACCAGCAAACCCTTGGCTTTGAGGGCAGAGGGAAGCACTGGCAGCTACAAATTACTAATCAATGTCGAGCAACAACAACAGCAGCTAATAAGGAAGGGCTGATCAGCTTACTAGGGCAGTAATTATTCCTGACACTAGCCCTCAGAAGGAGCATCCAGGCTTAGCACGCTGTCTACCATGATGATAACCCAAGATAACTAGAGAAATTTTGTGCTGGAAAAAGGGAGGGGGAAGATAAAAAAAACCCTCAGCAATTAGCAAGACTTGTGGTGCTAATTACCCCGTGAATGGTGTGCAGGCTTTGTCAGAGCTCACTCGAGCCTTATGGGTGATGCCAGGGAGGGGTGAAGTGCCAGCACACCTTTTCACGTGACAAACAATTCTGGCACCTGGTTATTTTTGAGAACAACAAAACTCTCTGCTGCTGGCACCAAACCTGGCACACATCCTTTGCCATCATTGCCTAAGGAAAAGCCTCTCATCTCCATAGTGTAGTAGAGCTACAGTTCAGCTTCACATCACTAGGTGGTACTGAGCCCACCTAATCTGGGTACAGGACCAATTCAGGATGAGATACGGCCAAGAACAGAAAGAATAGAAATCTTTCAAGAATAGAAATCTTAATTTACTAGCATGTCTAAAGTGTGTGTATGTCCAGAGTGTGCTGCATTCACTCACAGCTGCTCAGGATCCCGCAACGACGAGGCTCTGCAGTGCTGCAGCAGCCCAGGCACAAAGGTCCCCATCACTTCCAGCACAGCCCCCAGTCCTCCCACTGGAGAGAAGTTTCCCTCAGCACGCCTTCACCAGCACAGGAAGAGTTACTGCACCCAGCAGGGGTAGCAGAGTGAATGTGTGATCAGGCATGTGCTTCCCCCATGCGCTTCTTACTGACAGAACAGGTGAGAAGAAAATCTAGCAGCCCCCAAGGCTTGTGATCACACACACTCCTCACTCACCTCTCTCCCAAGCAGGCGTAATTAAAGGCACCACTTTATTGCACCCTTCCTTTGAGGGGGCTGACAAATTGCTCTCTCAGCAATGGTGTGTGTTTTAGAGACGTGGGCTTCTCGGAAAGGCAGCTGCCTCGGGATGCAGGTCACCAGCTCATGGAATCGTGAATCCTGCAAGTTCAGAGACAAATGAAGAGCTTGCAGCTTTCTTCCACACAGATCAATGCAGTCACAGCAGCTGCAAGAGCTGCTGGAGCCTGTTCAGACCTTATCCTCTCCACCTCTTCCTTCTCCTCCAAGACTCACAGGCTTTGACACCTTACGCAGGATGGGGACTTCACATTGGCCACGGGGGCTTTGTGGAAAGCCAGCCCCCTGTCAGGAATACAAACCAGTCTGATGAGATCCAGCAATTCAAGAGGCAGTGGAGATGCCCATCAGCACTCTGTTTCTGGCCTACTAACTTCCCAACACTTCCCTTAGGTGAGTCCGACTGCTCTCTCTCCCTTCAAGAGTGTTCTGCGCCAGCCCGCCCTTCCCATCCCACACACAAAGCTGTCATAAAGTCTGCAATCCTAACACAGGGCAGCATCAGGGGGACATGGCTACCAGCACTTGCACAAACAAAATCCTATTACAACAGAGATCCTGATTCCAGCCTTTATTTACAGAAATTATTACCACAAAGGACCCTGAGGGAAATCAGAGTTCTGTGCTGCATACACTGAATTCATCATTGCTAGGTAAGAAGCCTCATAGTGTTTTGAGACACACTGAGATGCAAATAACATCTGCGTTGTATGTCATGGAGTGGGAGACATAAGGGGAGAAAAAACAACCACAGCCATGCTGTTGCAGGAAGGGAGAAAGGGAATGGCATGTGTATTTCTTTTGTCCAGCCCAAGGCAATTTTCATCCGCAAGGTGCACTAAATCCTTTGTGCCGCTCGATTAAATTTACAGCTGACCTAAGCACAGATTGTTGTTCTGCTAAAAAAGAGCAGTCCAGACTCAGAGTTGTCCAGAGGGTGAATGGCCATGGCCCTGTGCAGACAAGTGGGCAGCCCAAGGAGGGCAAGGAAGTTAAAGAGGAGGGAGATGCTGCAGGGCTGGAACAGCTTGGAATTGCTACCATGTGCAGTATCATGAGCCACGCCAGCACCGACACCAAATCCTGTGCTGGAGCATCTACTTTCAGGTGAGGGAATACAGATGAGGAAGGGGAGCAAACCCCCAATGCATCCTCCTGAGACGCCACACTTGGACAAGCAGGGAAAACGAAGGCATCAAGCACCTGGGGCAGCTTCCAACTTGCAACTCATGCATAGCCCAGTGATGCTCAGACACCAACACGGTCCAGCAGTCAGAGCGCTCCCGTCACAAACCTTGACTGGTTGATAGGAGCAAAGAGGGAAAAGGATTGTGATGTCCAGCAGGGAACAGACAGATCTTCCTGGGGCACATCAGCCTGTCAGATGCACACTGTTCAGGCACACTGGAAGGAAGGAGGAAGAAGAGAAGCCATCTGACCTTACACAAATCTACAGGAGTTGCTCCTGAAATTTAGCAGCACAAAGCAAGCAAGGCATCAGAGAAGGGGGGGTGAGGTCTCTGACACTGCAGTGTAGGTACCATAGGCACTGTAAAGGTTATCAATCAGACACCAGACTGACTGTATGGATCACACCAGGCACCATCAGAATCACACACACCTGCTACAGAGAGACCTGCTCTGGCAGAAGGGTGTCCCTAGCACCACAGATACTTCTAATAGCAACCCATCATCACTTTGCTGTACACAGCCAGAAATGTTGACTCTAATGGCAGGCCAACGATGCTCTCCGTGCCTGACCTGCCCACATTTCTAAGTGATGTTGCTTCAGCTATTCCCACTCACCTAGAAATTATTAATCCCATCCACTTGAAAGTATCTCCCCAAGGTGAAGCTCCCACATCTCAACATTATCAGAGGAAAGCAAATCCTGACAACAAGAGGAAGGTCCCATCAGTTGACACCGATGAGTGAACGTGACAGTTCTCCAGCAGGAAACCAGGACAAATGGTGTTGCTCAGGGACAGCCCAGGCAGGACTGGCACATCACAGAGGGGACATCAGCAAAGGCCAAACCAGACTTCTAGAAACGGAGACTAAAGCCAAACCATTCCTTCTTTGTGTCCTCAATCAACTTGTCTCTCCTGCTGCTGTATACACCAGAAAGGAGGAAGACCATGTCCTCCCTATCTGTGGATCACAGCCAAGGCAGCAGCCCAGACAAGGCAAGGTAACACAAGGGTTGGCCCCTGCAAAGCTGTTCATCAGTATTTCAAGGTGAATCTGACAACACTGCTGGTTTTCTAAGTGTTAAGAACATGCTTCGTTCCAGCCTTTCATCTCAAGCAACACGCAGCGCCAAAGGGCAGATTGCCAAAAGCAAAAATCACATGCAGGACGAAAAGCATCTCCCCTGGGAAATCTGCATCCAAGGAAGGCTGGAAACCTCCCCTCCAAATCTGACAGAATTCGAATCCCTCCCCTGCTGAGACAGTCTCTTTCAATTTCTTCAGTGGATGTATTTCACGCCTCGCCTGCAGAGCGACTGTTTCCTGGAGAAGGAGGAACCATGGAGAAGTTTGAGCACAGCACAAAGCCAAACCGGATTGTGTCCTTTTTTTTTTTTTTTCACCCTTTCACCCCCTACTGAGGCATGTTAGGAGTGAGATTTCAGAGAGCCCAGCAATATTGTCAGTGCCTGAGCCCCCTGCCAGCAGCCCTGAGCTGGCAGGAACAACACAGCCTCTTCGGGAACCCTTCCTGCTTGTTCTCTCCTCACAGCACAGAGGCTAAACTCACACTCCAACAACAGTGCTGTGGATGAGTCATCCCCGCTGCTGTCAGCTGGAATGATTAGGGATGAAATGGCATCGCTTATCAGCAATGAGGTGGCTGCAGGACCACTGAGACAGTCACAGACTGGGACTAGGAAACAGAGCCCAAAGCAGGGACTTTCTCAAAAGACCCAGCCTTTTGTCCAACTCCTACACAAAGCTCAGCATTGCTTCAAAGCCTAAAACCAACTTAAACTTATCTGCTTGCACATGACTATGGGCGATAAAACTTTGAGGGGCTCAATGATAATTTTAGGACCAAATTGTGTCAAGTTTTTAATGTTTTCAAGTTGTGAGTCCTGCAGGGTCAACAGAAGTGGGCTCACAGATCATAATGGCTCTGACTAATCACTGCCAGCTCTTGGCTGGCTGCCTGGTTAAAAGTTGGAATACTCCAATGGGAGGTTGACCCTCATTTAAACTCAAGCCCGCATTTTACAGCTTCACGTTGCAGCTGCCAGGCTCTCCCTGACATACCTTCTTTATGACATGGCTGTTTCCTCTCACACTTCTGGTGAGCCACCAAGAATCAGGGTCATTAGCAAGGTCTCCTAGTTAACAGGTCTAAGACAGCAACCTCCAGCCAGGAAACCAGTGTGATACATTAAATAGCTGAGCAACTAAACCCACTGGCTAAAATTGCCTGCAGCAGAACATCAGTTCTGCAGGGAGGTCTCCCTAAGCTAGCCCACATTAGTATTTATTATTAATAATACCAATATCTTTCCCCTCACACACTTTTCCCTCAAGATACAAGAACAGGAAACCCATTGCAAGAAAGAGCCACACAAAGTATTAGATAAGACATTTCAAGGGCACCTCCCCAGCTCCAAAAGCAGCCCCTGAAGTGGCCCTTGGCCTGCAAGAAAAGTGCCTGTGTTCCTATGGCATGTGGAACCCTAAAAAGCCATGACTCACCAGCATTTCCACCCCTGGAATTTGAAATGTAAGAAACCAGATGATCTTTAAGGTCCTTTGAAATGCAAACCATTCTATGATTCACAACAGAGCAGGTATACAAAAGATCACCTCTAGCCAAATATATATAATTTTGGTTGACAGCTGTAATGGACATCAGAGCCTTGCTCTCCAGGGGAGATTGGGCTGGAGATCACCTGCAGATCAGCTGTCTGACTGGAATATAAAGGCAGGCATTGGCACTGAGAATGGTGCTTCAGGGACTGAGAGCTGATGCTTTCCCAAATGGCCAAGTAAAGCAGATAAAGGAGCTGTAGGTTGATTTGATGATTTAATCAATAAGATAATTATATTAATTCAATAGTTTGATACAAAGCCACTTCCTTTCTGTTTGATTTAACTGCATTTCAGAATTTTCATGGCTGAGTTGATCAAATACATAAAATAGCAAATTTGTGCTAATTAATTAATATTAGATGTATTTTCCTGAACCATGAATTGCAGCGGCCCAGAGGCCAAGAGCGTTATCACCCAGCAACCACCTCATGAGAGCCCATCGATTTGCATCTACAGTCACCACACCTGTGCCAGAATTCATCCAAAATGCAGGACAACTGTACCACAAAGAGACCTGGCAGAGAACAGAGATGCAGGTGCATCCACATCCTTGAAGTGTGGGCATCTCTGCTTAATAGAAATTAACACTTCTGGTGATGGGGTAAAGAAGATTAATATCAGGTATGTAATTGTTTCCCATTTACAGGAAGGAGGAGTAAAGTGTCATCTTTCAGGAGGATGGAAGACTTTAGGGGTTCACTTTCAGCCTTGTACCCTAAGGGGACACCAGCTAGAGAAGCCAGTCAGTAACACCACCACCATCCCTGCCCAAAGCTACAGTTACATGGTGAGCCCCATCCCTACCATTACTGCCCTGGAGAACCACTGTAAGAGGGGAAAAAAACCCCCAAAACACTACTATTAATGCCCCAGAGAATCACTGTAAGAGGGAAAAACTGTGATAGCAACCTCTACCTCGTTAGACTGCAGGGCGTTCCTCCCCAAGGCAGGGAGCAAGTATTCTTCACTCTCCTTCCCACAAAGGTGCTCCACTGCTCCTGTTGCTGGGCAGCAACATTTGAGAAAGCAGACTGAAGATGCTGGGGAGACTGGAGGTGTCTGCAATGACCTTTGGTTTTTCTGCTTTTCCCTAGGAAGGACAAAAAACACACTCCCACACTCCTGCCTGCAACTATATCTCTACAGTATTTCCCAGTGCTACCACAACCTGCTTTCAGGCTTGGTTCTTTTTCCTCCCTCTTTCTCCACTTGAAAATTCGCTAACCCCTGACACTGCCAGGAGAGATGCCGTGAAGGCGATCGTAGGTCAGCCTTCTTCAAACAATTGCAGGCCTTCTTGCCAGGTTCCTCTCTGGGTAATACCATTCCTCCAGCAAGGAAGAAAAGCCTCTCATTAAAAAGACCTGGACAGCAACCCACCAGCTCCCACTCCTGCCCTGATCAATGAAGCTTGCTAATTAAAAGCAGTTGACCTGAGCAAAGAATGGCTCGGAGGAGATTAGCCCAAGGGAGACAAGATTTAAGAATTAAATTACTTGAATGGTCTGTTTCATTTTATTTTACAATCCCCATTCTTCCTCCTCCCCCACACAGGTAAATGGTTGCTTTGAGGACTCAGTCCCAATTTGTAAGAGCAAAGGAGCAGAAAGTATGGTCCTGCTGCTTAATTCTCTGTCAAACACCACAGGCTGAGTGCTTGGGGCTGTTGGAACAGCTGCTCTGTCTGATCACCAGGTGACAACTGAAGAACAGCCAGGTGGCACCTAATTTCTGCAGCTTGATTAACTAGAATCTTGCACCCTGCCCCATCAACAGGACTGGGCACAAACACAGGGGCAGTGCCTCACACACTCACTCTGACTCCACAGCCAGGGTCTCACTGATGTATTTATCTCTGCCTGAAACCCCCAGGAGATTTATGCCCAGCAATCAGAGGGAGACAACCACCACCCAAAAGTAACAGTGCTCAGATCAGGCCCCCATCACCTAGCCTGACCAGTGACTCACTGGGTTGAGTATCCCACCACAAAGGGCTATAAAGCAGGTGAGAATCCTAAAGCAAACTGACGTGCAGCAAACACACCAGGTCCCACACCTGGGATCTTGCAGGATGTACTGGGATTGCAAGGAAAGCTCTCTCTGGAGAGCTCTCACATCTAGTTTCCAAGGTTGCTTTGCCCTGCTCACGTCAGTGGGAACTGCAGGAGCTCAGCACTTCTGGAAACTCTGTTAATAAGAGGCAAAGCAGAAGCATGCAACGCTTCCTTGCTTCAGGAGGATTGGGTGGAAACATGAGGTTTTTCCCCACACAATTAGAAATTCCAGTGCAAAAGTGAAATATGCTCTCCTTCAACCACCAGTATTCAACTGAGGGCCTTCACCACAGAATAACTTTAGGGGATTTGCCCAGAGCATTTGCACAGAGAGAAAGAATATTCTCGAGAGAAACAAGAAGCTTCCTAACCAAACACTTGGGATTTTATGTACATTTCACAAACAATCTTGGCATTCATTTTCTTTCTAAAATCACTGCCTTGGAGCGGAGAGGAATAAAACCAAGAGCAGGAGTGATGTCAATCCTATTTGTGTAACTTATTAATCCACTGCCCTTTTTTCTCTGGCATGCCATTTATTTCCTCTTTGCCTCTGAAGTGCCTGCAGAGCCCACAGTGTCCCCCCATACTCCTGACTGGTGATACCAGATCTTCAGAGCATTTCAGCTTTTGCTCCCTGATGATTATTCTCTCTCCTTTTCTCCTTCATGCAGCCTGCAGCAACTTGCTTACCAGCACAGCTGGACACATCTGACTCTGGACTGACCACCAGAGCAAGGCACTTTCTACTTCAGCTGCAATTCCCAAATGAAAATAATACTCTATGGCTTCTTGCAGTTCCCTTAAAAAAAACACCCTGATTGCAGGGAGAGAAAGAAGTGATTGCATAGCATCCAGCAAAAGGAGCTGGTCAAGAATTAGGACCCTAGGGCACGAACACCAGAAAAAAAACCCCACAATACCTCCTTATGAATGCCAGCTAAAGGAAAAATAATTGGCACCAGAAATCTAAACAGAGGCAAGCCATCTCAGCAAGGCAGTAATTCACATTCCTCCTCACCAAGGAAAGTGGAGCAAAGGCATGTAGCAACAGACACAGAGTTAAGCTCACAGCTGCTGCAAAACCAGAGATCTGCCTCCAAAGTTCCCTAGGTGCCCACAGACCTGATGGGGCTCACCAAGCCCACAGGGATGTCGTGGCTGAGGCATTGTTTAAGCTGCATAAACAAAGATGTCTGAGATGTTATAAGATGCTGTTACTCAGGCCTGATTCCCCAGCTGCCGTCCCTGAAGTAATCCCATCATTTTTATTACCAGGAGGCAGCCTCCTGCAAACCCAGCCACTTTTCCTTCCAAAGGAGAGAAAATTCATCAGAGATGCAGCAAAACATCCTCATCTGACTTGTGAAGCAAGACGATTCTTTAAAGCAAGTTGGGCTCTCCAGCAACACCTCCCTCCTGCCCTAAGGAAGAGAAGTACAGGGAAGCATGATGGGAAGCAAAGCTGGATAGTCCATCACAGGAAGGTGCCGAGGAGATGCAGTCCCTTCCAGCTACCTGGCTGAAATTCAAATGCTGGATTAGTGTCTCTGGCACAATTCTAACAGGAGGAAAAGGAGAGAAATGTACTGCTTCCTTCCAGCCTTTCGGATCTACAAACCTCTCCCAGGCAGCAAACATTCCAATCCACCTCAAGGAGGCTAGAATTAGAAATTAGACACATTTGTCATATAAAATTTCCAGGTACAAGGAACAAAGCTGAATTTCTAACAGGCAGGGATGCTGTAACAACACTGTGGCAGCTGGGAACTCCTGTCAGGTGAAGGTCAGGGCTGCTTGGCATCCACTACAGTCACAGGCCTCTCAGAAAACCAAAAAAAGCAAAGGACTAAGAGTTCCCCTTGGCAAGCTCGCTCCTGTCCAGCTGGATACAACGGGCTTTGAAGGTTGGAAACTCAGCAGGGCTGGCTGCAGTGAAACAGGGAGGAAAAGGGAGATATGGAAGAAGAAAAAAAAAGTTAATCTTCAAAAACGAAGTGGTTTTGTTCATCTTCTCTTTGGTCACCAAGTTAGCTCCAGCTGTGACTTGGGTCTGGGACTGAAAGGAGAATGCTGGCTGGAACCCTAGGGAATTGGAGTCACTTATGTGCCTCCTTTGTACTAAGTTACAGCTCACATAAAAATGAAGGTGGCAAGCCCTGAAGGTGCCCTTTAGCCACATAAAGGGAAAAGTGCTGCAAAAGACAGACCTTAATAAAACACGATCCAAATGGGGACATATTTGGCATCCCTCGGGGTAGGTGACAGCTGCACAGACAATCATCCTGACAGGGCTGGGGCTCTGCCTTTGGCCTGCACCCATTCTGTGGGGGAGAACACAGGCAAGTGCAGGGATGCTCGGATTTGGCCGTGTCCTATTTCTCCTATCAAATCTCTGCAAAAGCAGCATTCTTCCACCTCCCCCCTTGGACACCTAACAAGGATCAGCAGCTGGAAGCCCCTTACCAGTGCCAAGCCCAGCACCCAAGGACCTGCCATCTGTGTTCCAGCCTGCCTTTTGTACTGATTTGTTAGGTTTCTGCCCTGATTGCATGCCTCAGGCAGGCGACAGTTGCTCTGTGCAGTACTTGGAGGAGGGGAGTTTTACAGCTTGGCTGCTGCCAAGGCACAGATGTTGCAGGCTGGGTCACGGCAAGGTGCTAAAGGCCTTCAGAAATGTTGCAAAGCATTAATTACGTTCCTGCAGCTGTTCTTTAACCCTCAGCCGTGTCTCCTTTCTTCCATGGGCTGCCAGAAAGACAACTGTGAACGGGAAATCAAAGCAGGAGGCTTTGAAACGAGGTGAGGCAGTCTTTAAAGGTTAAAAGAAACAGCACTCTGCAAAGACAGAGCTTTTTTAAAGCTGTTTGTCCCTGCCACTTTCTTGGACACCTCCTCTTCTCCTGTTTCGGTGCAGCGCTGAACTCCAACAGCATCCAAGGTGAAATGGAAGAGGTCACCCAAATCCTGACATTTCACAGAGCATGTCTCAGCTTGAAGGTTGATCCATGAGCTTGGGAATACTTTGTCTCACAAGACTGGAGCAAGGAATGATTAGAGGCATGGGTTTAACCAACCCTCCCATCTGTGCAGATCTAGACATGAGGGGTTTTCCCTGGTTTTCCAGAGGTTTATATGAATCTCTTGAAGCGAGTCCAGAGGAAGGACACAAAGGTGCTCAGAGGGATGGAACGCCTCTCCAATGGAGCCAGGCTGGGAGAGCTGGAGCTGTCTAGCCTGAAGAAGAAAAGGCACCAGGGAGAACTTACAGCCTTTCCAATGCTGAGAGAGGCTACAAGAGGACTGGAAAAGGACTTTGGACAAGGTTCTAGAGCAACAGGATGAGGAGGAATGGCTCTAAACTGAAAGAGAGGAGGTTAGATGAGATATTTGTAAAACATTCTTCCCTGTGAGGGTGGCGAGGCCCTGGCACAGTTGCCCAGAAAAGCTGTGGCTGCCCCATCCCTGGAAGTGCTCCAGGCCAGGTTGGATAGGACTCAGAGCAACTTGGTTTAGTGGGAAGTGTCCTTGCCTGTGGCAAGGGAGTTGGAATAGGAAGATCTGTAAGGCCCCTTCCAATCCTAACCATTCTGTCATTCTGTAGTCAGAAAAATCCCGTTTTGCCCCAGCTGGACCAGAGCTGTATTCAAACAGACCAGTGACTCAACCAACCTGCAGAACCCAAGCTTAGAGCTCCTCCCATCCCTGCTATGGAAGCTGAGGCTATGCCAAGTGTCAAGACAGCATTCAAGCAGGCTTACCTGGATCAGCTCTGGGAGATGTAGGAACCCACGTCTCCTGAGCCCATCTCTTGTGTTTCAGTGCCCTTGACAGCCACCATGTGCCAGGGCTGGCAACACATGCGCCAGGACATGGGCCAGGGCTGGTGTCCCTGCACAGGCACTCCTCTGGGCAATGGGAGCCCTGGAAAACATGAAGCTACTGCTGAGAAAGTAGGTCCGTGCCTACAGCACGGTGCCATTCAGAGCTGCCACTGCAGGAAAGCAGCTGAGGAGGTCTGCATCCAGATTTGACCCTGGGCTAATCAGGACTAATGAGTATCCACATCACCAAGGCAGCCATTCTGGTGCTAAAATTTCAGCCTGCCAGGGGGGTATCTCCATACCCCACACACCAGAGGTTCTCAAGGGGAGACTTTGTCCATTGCTTATCTTCAGACCAGCTGCAAAGTAAAGCTCCATCTCAAACTTGGACATTCACTAACATCTGCATGGGCTGGGCTGCAGCCACAGGACCACGAGTGGGCTGATAAAACCCACCAGGCTCCTGAAAGGCTTCTCCCTCCCTTATTCCCCGTGCTTTAAGCTGCAGTCAAACAGAGCATAACTCCTTTTAAGACCTGCAGATGTGTTTCTGAATCTGGCTGGGCAGCTTGTGCTGGCGAGAGGGAACAAGATTGTCTCTGGAATCTTTTGTGCTGCAGCTCTCTGTGCACAATAGGCTCCCGCGCACTCGGGGGCTGAATAACTTTTTATGCTAGAGATGAAGCAAGAGGGGAGAGAAAAAAAATAATACAGGCACAATAGCAAACAAATAGGCAGGGAGAGAGAGGTGATGGAAAAGCAGGCAGGAATAGCAACGCTGTTGTGCCCAGACACTCATTCCAAACAGCATCTCCCACATTCAGAAAAGCATAAACTAATAAAAAACAAGTTTTTGCCTGACATCTCTTGGACGTGCCTTCAGCTGGGGATTGTTAGGACTCAGCACGCTGGCCAGGACTTGAACTTCTGCATAATGGCCCCAGACAGCTGCTGATACCCTCAGCTGCTGCTGGCACAAATGTTCGCTCCTCTGCATCACTTTGGAGTGATGAGAACTGAAAAAACAAAACAAAATCCCCAACGTCCAGGCCTTGAAAGGAGCTCCATGATAGCACTGAGCACCGAACCCCAAGGGCATGTAACACCAGACTGGGCTATGCTGACAGCCTCAGGTGAAGGAGCTTCCTCCAGGGAGCCAGGAGCCTCACCCCAGATGCCCAAATAGGACAAAATTCCTCCACACCAAAGCAGTGAGGGATGGCTTTCTCCCCTGCCCCTCTGGGGAAGCCTGTCCCTGGGTATGCAGCCATTTCAAGCAGGAATTGGAGAGCAGTATCACACCCTAACAGTCCTCACACCCTGGGCTTGGGCTTGCCTTCTTTGGGCAGCCGCCCTAGAGCGGCCAAAGGTGGGCCAACATCAGAGTCCCACCAACAGCCAAACAAAATCAGATTAAAGGCTTTGCAGGAGCAGGTTTTGTGTTAAGACATTTCTGGACGCCTCCATTCTGACTAAATATCAGAAGACAATGCTTTTATCTGACTAATAGAGCTCCTCAAACCATGTGGCCCAGGCTGGCTATTTTAAAACAATGTTCAGCAGAGACTTTTGTTTCTGACAGAATAATTTAACACCCCACTCTTGGTGAGTATTCTCACCCCAGGTATCAGTGTGGATCAGAAAGGCTGTGCTGGGGAAAACCACAGAATCATTAAGACTGGAAAAGACCTCCAAGATCATCATGTCCAACCACTGATACAGCAACATAACTCACATCACCTGTGATCCAGGAACAGAAACTCCTACCTGCCCAAAAGATTCCTCAGCAGGGACATGCAGAGAGGCAGCTTCTCCAGCAGCCTCTCCCAAACAGCAGCTTTCCGCTTTCCACTTCTTTTTCTTCCCAGCATTCTTTATTTATTTTTCAATCTGCTCCCCTCCTCTCCCTCCCCTGACTCCAAATTCAACTTATGTAAATTTTTACAGAGGGGCTGACATCTTCTGATGAAGATGATCCCATTGGTGTTATTGTCTGGCTGGCAGCTCCTGGGAAACAGGCAAGGCACGAGGGCGGTTGCTGTTTTTAACCAGAGGCCGTGTCTGACTCGAGCGTTAGGGGAGTTAATGAGCACTGTGCAAGGGGAGGGATGGCTGGCAGAAAGCAAACAGGGGAAGCTTTATTTTTACATTTCATTATTTTTATAAGAAAAATAAGCCTGGGACCTTAAGGGGGGCGTAAAGGGGATTTTTATTTATTTTTTTTTTTTTTCAAATACTAAATAGCAGAATTTGCAGCTGCAAGAACCTGCTCAGATGTCCTGTGCCTAAACAGCACAGAGGGGCCTGGGTCTCCACAGAGGTTATCTCACTCTTCTAGGTTTCAGCAACTGAGTGTGGACACACAGGCTACAGCTCTAGGGGAAAGTCCTCTGTGCCTCACCCCATCCATCCAGCCCCACCCCACGTACAGGATGGATCTGCACAATTATCTTCTCTTGGGGGTCACAGTCTCCAGGCTGCCCCAAGGAGTCCAGGCAGGCTGGGAGCCCCCTCTCCAGCTCTAAAGCAGACTCAGGCTGCCAAATGGGTGCTCAGCACCAAGCATGTTGAAACCAAGACCAGTAGTCTCTAGAAAAGATGGATGGGGCCAGCAAGCCTAATACTATTCCCCATAAAGCAACAGGGAAGAGGTTAAAAGAGAAGATTTATGGGCATATATCTCTGCCAGAACCACCAGGTGATCATGTGTACACATTTCTCTACTCTAAGACCTAATTTTCCACCATTTCCCTTGATTTGCTGTTCCTATTCTCCCATTTCCTTGATTTAAGGCCCAATTATTTCTTGTCCTCTTGCCAGTGAAACAAAATATTTCATAAGCACTCCTGCTGCCTCTCGCCACTCCCTCCCTCCTTTGGATGCTGGTTTCAATGCCTGACTCATGCTTCGTGTTCTCTAAAATTTAGAGTATTTTAGTGAACACCTAACAATGATTTTACCATTTTTCTCAGTGATACAAATGGGATTTGGCACCAACTAGCTCACTGTTGGAATTTAAGTGAGTCTGTGGCTGCCACAGCTCTGGCAGGTCTTTGCAAAGCAATCCCTGGAGATTGTCACCTGGGCAAGATTTCATCGTGTCCTTCACAAGGCATGAGCCACAGAATCTGGGCTGAGCTGGAGGTGACTGTGCTGGGATAGGGAGAAGGGCAGAGAAGTAAAATCTGTAGTTCATCCAGGCCAGCCCCAGCCTGCCAGGGGAGAGCTGGGGATTACCATCCCTACACAAGTCCAGGATCTGGTCCTCCTCCTTAAGGATACAGACAAACTCTGCCCTCATAAAAAGGAAAGAATAGTGTCACTGGTGGGTCCCCAGTCTAAACTTCTAAGCATCATCAAATCTTCCAAGTGGTTTGTCACAGACTGGCTTCTGAGCACCAGTCCTTCAAAACATTCCTAGGGAAACACCCTCCCCTTCCCTTCCAGCAATGGTTTTACAATAAATTTCCATTCCTCTTCCTCCTCCTTGCCCAGGCTTGCACTTCCATAGCATCCTCCTACTAGTTCCCCCAGTCATAACCAAACCTGCCCCAACACAACACAACCATGAAAAGGGCAGTTTAAAAGTGCTATTTCAATATTGCCAACCTTTTTCAAGGAGATGGATCTATAATGTTAGTTCTCAAAATTAGTTCTCCCGTATTCTCAACTCATGCAGGTCCTCAAGACCTTGAATTTCCATGACCATCTGCTTCCATGACCATCAGCTGCTTACCTCTGCCTGTACAACATAATTCAGTTAGCCTTTATTTTTTTTCCCCCCAAACCAAACCCAAACTTAAAAGCACAACTTACCGGATGTGCAGCCTTTCCACTCAAACGCCATCAAAAAAATCTCAAATTTGAAAGCGGTAGCTCACCAGCTGGCTCTGACTTGGGTGGCTCTCCAGAAGAGACATCTCCAGAGATTCTGGTCCTTCCAGTGGCTGGCTGGAAGCAACAAGGAGCAATCACCTTGAGAGGATGATCAGGAGGAAGGAATAGGATGAGTTAATCTCTCCTAGATATTTTGAGCTGTGCCTGTTCTCTTCAGCCACACAAACATAACACCACAGCACGTGGAGAAGTGTCCAAACCTGATCTCATGCTCAGATTTGGGGTCAACTGGGCAGGAGAGCTGGACACTAGCTGGGAGATGCAGAGCCCTGACAGAGATCAGGCCCTAAAACATCGAAATGGGAAGCCCTAAGAAGGTCAAAACATTCACACATCCCAAAGCAGGCAGGATCTGGTCTTCACACCCACCATGGCTGCTGGCAGCTCGTTCACACATTTCACCAGCCTGGAGGACAAGTTGAGGCCTGCAATGCCTTTCTCTACACTAGACTTGCTGCTGTGTAATGGGATTGGGCAGCTTCACAAAATAATTGACCACCAAATGCCACCAGAGTGAGAACAGGTTGGTCTTTGGTAACCCAAGAAAGGACTGAGGTTTGTTGTGGGTGCAGCTCTTTATATCTGAACTTGAAAAGAAGAAAACTAGCCCTAGCTAGAAATATCAAGTAGGAATAGAAAACATGAGGAAAAACTTGAAAGACTGCAGATTTCCCTGTACAAGGCCATCATCTCTTCTCAGCTGGGGCTACACAAGGCAAGACTTCCTCTGTTTTGAGTGGAGCCTGGAAAAAGCTTCTGGGACCCCACCTGCCACTCTGGGGGGCATCAGACCTGCTCTGGACTCCTTCAAAGGATCAGCCCAGTGAGGGCTTCTGAATTCCACTCACAGCTTGGGGAGGTTTGGGGATCAGCTCCCCCTCAAGATCTCTAAAATCCAGAGGCCTCAGAGGATCCTAACCAGGCTAACTTCATCTCTCCCTTGGTACAACCAGCTCTGCTAACTGTATTGGCCTGAGGGTTAGTAGATTAATGTCACTTTTAATTTATCATGTGGCTGTGGCTGGCTGGAAGCATCACCTCCAGAGGAAGCTGACTCACCCTAAGCACACTGTTTTCTGAAGGGCCAGCCAATCCTGCCCACTAGACCAGCTTCCCTTCAAGCTACCTGTCACAGCCCAGCACAGGCTGAACAGCCCCCAAAAGCTGACACACCACAGGTCATATTCCTGGCAAGTACCATCACAGAGCTTAAATCCCCTGAAAAGTATTGGAAATAGTAAAAGCTGGCCATTAGGGTAGTTTTATATAGAATAGATACTCTAGGTTGTAAAGTGTGTTTGGAAGGACCATTACACTCCCTCGGCTGCCTTTCCTCAGGGGAAAGAAGATAAATGTCCAGTTCATAGCCCAGGGCAAGGGAAATACAACATCCTCTGGAAGGGTGAGCAGAGGAACCAGAGACTCCTCTCAGAGCCAGTGTGATCAGCTTCCCCAGCATCCCACCAAACCCAAACCACTCATGGCAAGCCCACTCCAGGGCCTCTGTGCCACCTCCCAGCATCCCCAGTGTGAGGTGTCAGGGAAAGAGGTGCCCCACCCTGAACCTGGACAACACAGCAGTGTCAGGGATGACTCAAGATAACAAGCCTACAGCATGTGAGCAGTGCAGTGCCTCTGTGTGCTTACTCTGCTGCCCAAACAAATCCTCTCCCATTTGATTTGACCATTCCACATGAACTGTGTGGTCCCTGGGGAGCTCACTAAGCCAGTTTTTCTGTAGGAAAGAGAAGCTTGTGCACCCGCATCTAAATAAAGCTTTAAAAAAATAAAAACAGCCTCCACTCTATCTGATCAAGAGAAAAGTGTTTGGAGGATAAATTGAGACAGGAGGGTTTGCTCGGATTTATGGGGAGGGGGAGTGAATTGGAGAGGTCTGAACTGAATCCAGCCCTTGAGTGGAAGTGTAACTACATGACCCTGAAGTCCAGCTATAATTTCCTCTGAAGCCTGGCAAAATGCCAGACGTCCCTTCAACCTCAGCTATTTCATGATTCTGTGGGATGCAGAATTTATGGTACTCTACTTTGACACTGGGAATAGGAAGAATATTGCCGGGGTTAGGACCCCAGCAGATCTTCTATCCCTCATCCCACCTCATCTGATTGAATCCAAACCTTTGTTAAAAAAAGAGGTCCAGCTCTTTTCCCAAAGGAGCTGTTAAAAGACATTTAGAGCCTTGGAAAAGGAGATGTCCACCAGAGATCAGTTTTTCCATTCATCCATGAATGGATCAGATCAAAAGTACAGGGACAACACAAACCTTAAAATGCACAGGTCCTCAAGTGGTGAAACATTTCTCAGCCTTTTCTTTGCTAGATGAGGGGGAGGTGGGGGGAAAGACAGCAGGGAAGAGAGATGTAACTTGGTTTACTGGACACTCCTAATCAAGCTCTAGTGCCTAGGATCAAAGATTAGTTGATTAAAATCCAATTTCAAAGCTTATTAACTTTTGAATGAGAAATGCAGCTATGGTGAGCTTACTTGGGCAGGCTATTTCTGGCTTGGCAGAAGCGGCTGGCAGGGAAAAACAGCACTTTGCTTATCAGCACCCAGCTTAGACCCAGATGAGGCAAGAGGATTTCACCTCCTCAGACCACTTTAAATCAAGACTAAATGAACAAAAGGACTTCCCTTAAGCTGGATATTAAAACAAGCTGGGCATTTCCCCTTCAGGCCACCACAGCTCATTTTAAAACCACGCAGAGCCTTTGTGTTGTTTCGCTAAGTTACCCAAAATTCACTTCCCTGCACAGCATTCTGGTCAGGCTGGCAAGTGACAGCTCTGGCACAAAGTCTCGAGGTATCTTCAGCCCACATCCTCCTTGCCCAAGCAGCTCCCTGTCCTCACAGCAGCTGTGCCACCATGACCAGCTCTGTGCCACTACAAAAGGGGCAGGAAACCCTGGCACTGCCAGCTGAGAGAGGTGACAAGCCAAGCTGAGATCTGTTTGCCACAGGCTCTTATCCTGAGGGACATAAATCCCAGCTTCTAACCTGAGACCCTTCCAGTATACTTTAAAGCATGTAAGATACAGAATCACAGAATCGTTTCAGTTGGAAAAGACCTCTTAAGATGTAGGGTGGAGCTGTGTCCTGGAGCTTTAGGGTTGATCACATTCCTTGTCCTAAGGACAGATGGGGGTTAAACACTGCCTTTGGGGAGCCAGCTCACCCCCTCCCCTCCTGTTTGAGCTAATCCTAATACTGCTTGAAGAGAATTTCCCAGCTTCTCTGCTCTTTCCCAGGCACAGCAATCAAAAAGATGAGAATTGCAACACACAATCCCACAGTAAACTTTTTCAGGTGGTAAGGGCCCATTTCTCTCCCAGGTACAGAGAACATCAGAACATCTCTCATCCAGGGAAACAATATTTAGAGCCACCTGTGCCCAAACCATGGGCTTCAGCTCTTGTGCAGAAGGACTGAGTTTATCAGCCAAATGCAGTCATTGTCTAGGTCAGCTACTGACAGGGACTCACACATGTGTTGCAAAGGTGGCAGCTGTGAAGCACCAAAGTCTGAGTCTGACTCTTGTCCTGCTCACAGTGAAACACATGATGTGTCCTCAAAAAGCACCAGAACAAGGGGAGGTTAACATCAAAGCAGGGGAAAAAGGCAATTCCTGCTACTGTACTTAAAAGAGGGAAAGCAGCAGGCAGTCTGGGTGACCAAGTTTGCTTTGCAGAGTGGTTGGTGGCAGCTACATGACAAATACCTTGTCTCTCTGGGAGGCACCTCAGCAGCTTCTTTCCTCCCTTCTTCTCTGCTCTGGGAATCATGGACACACTGCCCAGAGCAGCATGGCTTCATGTCATGTCCCTTCCTGACACTTCCAGACCCAACTCCAAACAGCCATCAGATCAGTAAACAACACAGCAAGCACTGACTTCTCCCTGGTTCAATTAAATCTTATCTTTAACCAAGGAAAAAGGAAAACAGCCTTGCAAGCTGCCTCCGGTACACATGAAGTATGCAGGAGCTCTTCAAAAGGATTCCTGCTCCTACAGATCAGGCACAGGCTTTCAGAAGAAGAAAATCAGTTATTTCCACACATCTTTTTGCAGTGTTCAACCAGGTTCCTGTTACACACAGTGCCTCCGGGGGAGGAAGCAGTGTGGACAGCACAAAGCAGAGGGCTCCCCCATCCCTGACAAACCCTGAGCACGTGATAATAGAGAGAAAAGGGTATAGCTGCAAACTTCACCTCCACATGGGCACAGCGGGGATCCAGTCTCTGAAACCAAGTCCACAGAAAACTCTGAACATAGAGGAAAAACACTGAGATAGAAGTGTTGTAGTACAAGACCTCCCTGCTGATGCTGAGGCCACTCTTGCCTTGGGGAAGGAGCATTGTGTTCATCCCCTAAACTGTAGAGAGGTCAGGATGGAAAAGAGCAGAAGTTTCTTCTATGAGTAAAAAGCTGTTCTTTAAACTACCTCTAGAAAGAGCATCTGACTCTCCTGTTATTCAGCCCATGCCACCACACCAGCCCAAAGGGCTAAAGGTTCCCACACGTGCAGGAGGCCAGCATGGGTTTAAGTGCCACCCTTGAGCTCCACCTTGTGCTCTCAAGAGCAGCAGCCCTGCTCTCTCCTGCAAGCCTACCTTGTGTATTCCAGCAGCAAGCTACAACTGAGCTGTGAAACAACACCTGAAAGCAAAGGCAACACCAGATCAGCCAGGCGAAGGCTGAGGAGAGGTGACAGTAACAAGGAAGGTTATGTTTAGCCTCACATCTGTGCTGTTTGGAAGCTCTCTTCACAGGGAAGAAAAAAATAGCTTAAGAATAAATCTTTTACTTGGAAAACATCCAGTCTGGGAATAAAAAACAAGGGTCTAAGGGAATGAGTAATTGAATGGAGAAAGACTGTCGAGCAGGCGAGGTCAGGGGATGCAAGGAGCACAGAGGAAGGACCAGCAGCACAGGAAGGATTGGGGAGAGCAGCCATCTTTGGGGCAGACAGGCATGCTCTGGCTCCCTCACCAGGATCCTCTTTTGGAGGGGAAAAACAAAGCCCTGTGCTGCCTCCACTTTGCACATATCTCACTCCTACAACAGGGGGAACCAGCTCCATTCTTCCCTGGGCTCTTCCATCCCAAAGCTCAGCAGAAAGCCCAATGCCAGGCAGGAACTGGGAGCTACTGGTGAAAGAAGCCCAGTATGGAAGACATGGAAAGTCACTGAATCTGAGTATCAGTTTGGAGCCAGCCACTCCACACAGTATCCTAACATCACAGAGTCCAGCTGCACCTCTTCTGAAATGCCCCAGTCCTTGCTTCTCTATCCTCACTCAGCCTCACCTGGACCACATCCTATTGTGGCAGCAAGTGCCAGCACAGGAATAGAAAGGCACATGCTGCTTGCTCAGGACCAGTTCAAGCACACATCGTTGCAGGCACATTCCTATCTAGTCTTCCAGTGCCCCAGGAGCCAACACACCATGGCAGCAACAGGATCCTTCTCTGCCCATCCCAGTCCCAAGAAAGCAGCACCATGCTTGGCTAAAATGCCAGGCAAACAACCATCCAGGCTACATAATCCAGCTCCAGACAGGCTTGCTAGGGATATTTCCCCATTACTGCTTCAGTGCCATGTGAGAGATCTGAGTCTCACTGCATTACAGGTGGTTGCAAATCCAATTTCCCTCCCCAAAAAAACGAGGCATGTTTGCACCTGCCTCAACCCCCCTGCACCGTGTATAAGGATGGAGCAACCAGCTGAGCAATGAGCACATTAATCCTCCATGTTCATATCAGAAACCCAAATCTCTAATTTACCTCATCCTCAAGTCACTTAAATGTAAGCATCACCCCTGGTCCTACTTCTGTATTTATTTTTCTGGTTGCAGATATAATTGTTGTACTAACGGTGTGATTATAAATACCCAAACTCCCATGCCTATGTATGTGCAGGCACGCGTCCACACACGCTCATTCTTCTACCTCTTGAGAAATGGGTCTGTTCCGCTTTCTTCTGCTACTGATAAAATATTGATTAGGGAATTTGAAAATTTGAAATGATTTAGGAGTCCCTGGATGGGAAACGTAATGTACTGTGCCGGTCGCATTATGAGCCATCCATCACCTGTCAGCAAGCAGCAAGAAAGTGACAGAATCAATACAAACGTGTCTGAAGATGGGTTTAATTCATTTCCCTTCCCCCTCAGGCCATGGCTGGAGCATCCCAGCCGGAGGAGGAGGAAGCTCAGTAACACCAGCCCAACCTCAATCCACCCGAAGTGCAAGGGGGTTAACTTCTTCCTTGGCAGCCCAGCCACACCAGGGCCAAGATGGGTGACCTTGGCCACATTCCCAGGGGAGCATGGCCGGGCCAGCCAGCCAGCTACTGCTAGATCAGATCTTGAGGGCTGCACTCAGCTGCCCTTGTGCCCCGACATGCTCCGGGGTACCTGCAACGTCCACGTGCCTCGCACCACCTGCATGGTTCCTACCTGAAGCTGCTTGGATTGACTTGGGCAGGTTGTTATTTTTCCCTAAAGTCTCCCATGGATGGCAATTCCAGCCTGTCCCAGCACATTTTATGCCATGAAACACCTCCATACATTAGTCTGCTTTCAGAGGGACCAGACTGGCCAGCAGACAGTGTGAATCTCTCCTTGTTTCCCTACTTCCCTTCTGCATCACCCACCTTTAGTCAGCATAGCCTGATCCAGCTCCTTGTTCCTCAAGCACTTGTTGCTCTTACTCCCACCAAGAGTTTTAAAATAAAATCTAAAAACAAATTTAAAAAAAAAGAAGAGGTGAGCAGAATCCATCCGTAGGGCGATACATCATCCTCCCGCACTTTGCAGATGGATTCAATTGGCCTGTGATCCTATTTTGCAGATTCCCTCAGAGCAGCGTAATTCATCCTGCAAGGCACTCCAAATGAGAGCGGACAGAGCACCGGAGCAGGGACAGGAGTCGGGCGCCCTGCGTGCTCCCCAGGAGCCCTGAGGGTGACCAGGCAGGCGACTGCTCATGTGTGATTACAGCTAATTATTCCAGGGCACACCGCAGGAGCTGGTGGCAGCACCAGGGCAGCTCAGACAAGGCCAACAGAGCTCCCAGAAGCTGCTCCTTAGCTCAAGCCAGCCCACTGTGGACTAGGCAGCGGCATTAACCCTGGTTGTAGAGCACACAGCGTGGCACAAGAGATGCTCCACAGCACAAGACAACTTGTGACCTGCCAGCTGTGGGTGGAAGAGCCAGCAGCCTGCTGGATGGGAACAGGAGGATCTTCAAGCTCCCACCTGGAGGGGCTCTTTGTCCCGAGAGAAGCCTGACAGACAACCGTCCCCTCTTCACGACACCTTTCAAGGCTCCAAGGAGGCGGTGCAAGCCAATGGATACAGGAGCAAGCACTTACCTCCTGGGCAGCATGTTTCTCCTCTGTTCTTTGGCTGACCATGTGGCTTGCAGGTATGACTTCTTGGACAAAACTTCCTCATTCATTTTGATTTTAATTCCATTATTTAATAGACTGCAAAACCCTTAATGTGGGAGTCTCAGCTACTGAGACCGTGCAATTCACTCCAGATTCATCCCTTCTAACCTCACCATCCCTAATAGACTCAATAAACGGTTTCCAAATCCAGCAGAAGTGCTCTATTTGCTGCTTAGTATACCATATAATCTTTTGCAGAGGTAGTATTGATCTTATTAAACCTGCAGCCATCGAGTCCTCAAATGTGTCTCAGCACTTGTTTGCCTACAGAAAAGCAAAGTACCTCTTCCAGCCCCACAGCAGCATGCAGGTGAGAGCACCAGCCTACGGTGACCCGGAGACAAGAGCATCAGTGCATTCCTGAGAACAATTTAATAGCCAGTAGAGCCATGGCTTTAGGGTATTTAGTCAGAAGCAATATCCCGTCTCAAAAATAAATGTCTGAGTCATTTTAACTGTAAGGGACAGAAATTAGGGACTAATTCAGGCCGTAACAGGTACTGAATGCCGAGTCTAGAAGCAGCTCTGCTCATGGCTAATGGATTTTGCACGGCGAGACTGGCTCAGAGCTCTCAGCTCATCGCTCCAGAACGCTCACAAGATTCACTCGTAGCCACTTTGCCGAATTCTCCTCACCCATATCTAAAAGGAGAAACTCATGAGATTATTTGCACGGTCCTCTCCAAACAAGCACCCCTTCCCACAGCACACAGGTGGGCTCCAGATGAGAGAGGAGAGGCTGTAGGAGGCTGGGCAAGGAAAGCAGCATTAAGATGCAAAGCAAAGAGTTGGAACCCTGAAAAAAAAAAAGATATATATGCACATCTATATGTGCAGGTACATGAAGCTCACCTTTTTGAGGGACGGCAGCACCACAGTGTGCTGGGAAGGCAGAGACACAGAGCACAGTCTAAGCAGATGCTTGCCTGACAGAGCATCAGCACTGGGTTATGTTCCCAGGCTGCCCTGGCAGCGATATCCAAGGAGAGGACAGATGGCAGCTCCACAGCGGAGCATTAGGACCACGACTCGTGTCTTTCTTCTAGACAAGGCTCTGGTGCTGCCAGCTTACAGCAGGCACTGCAGGAAGGGGTGATAAGTGGCCACCGGGGTGCCAAGCAGAGAGGAGAAGGAGGCAGGGCTTCCACCCCTCTGACATCCGCGCTGACCCCGTTGTGTCAGCCCATCCGTCACCCCGCTGGCTCCTGCCGGGGCCTCGGGACCCGCAGAGGAGGCTACACGTGCTGGACTATTTGTCTTCTCAGGTTCCTGGGACAAGGGGGCTGACAGCTCGATTAGTTACCTCACAAAGCAGAGCCCTAACACATCCCCAGAGAGGAGGACAGGGAGCAACCCCTGGGGATAAGAGAACATCAAACCACGTGGCTCCCAGTTTCCCGGGGAAAGGCAATGCATCAGTTCTGCCTGAGAACTGAGATCCTTGAAGATGTACATGGGGAAGAACCCTGGAAGCTGAAGCTTTCACTCATCACCTGTCCTCCTTCCTTAGCCAAGAGTAAGTTGCTTCTGTTACAGGCAGGGATCACCTCCACTTTCAACACTGACCTTTTAAGCTTTGTCCTGGGATGTGTCCAGGCTAGGAGACCTAAACTACTCCTGCACCAATCCCAACTACTCCTGCAGTCTTCAAGAAGGCACATCATTGCTCTGGGAACTAGCTACCCACTCACACACATGAAGAGGAAGAAATACTGATCCACCAGCCCAAAGAAATTATCCAAACCTACACTATATGCCCACACATCCTGGAAGCAGCAGGTAGGGACCTGGATCTCTCCGTGCTGGAGGAAAACCAGGATATATACAACAGTTCATCAAGGTGCTGAAAGCACCAGGCATAGAGGTCAGATGACTAAGAATTGTACTACAAGTCCTCAGAACACATCAGTGGGATGTCACAACATTTTATTCCACAGAAGGACAGCTAAAGAAGTGCTCTGCTCCCCACACTGCAAAACCAACACTCCTCCAGTGAGCCAGTACAAGTATTTCCAGTGCACACATACACCCAGGCTGTGCATCAAGGCAGCTCCTGACTTCCCACATAAGCTGGTTTTTACATAGGGATCTCCACGTGAGTGATTATAACCCAGCTCATCACTGCCACCCAAAGCTGCCCACCTGCCCTGCCAACACCTCCAGCAGAGCAGGATCCCAGCCAGCACCAGTTCCAGGATCCTCCCCAGCCATTCAGGACACAGCCAGAAGGCAGAGACTGAGCCAAGGCTTTGTAAAATGGAGCGTGTCGTAGGTGGGGAGGAGGGGAGACAGCTCTTTGAGTAAGTCATTTCAATTGCCTTGAGAAAACAGGCTGTTAAAATGATAGAAATAAATGGGTTTTTTGAGCAGCCTCAGAAACACTTTCAGAGAAAGCTTCCAGGTAGGAACATCGATTGCAAATACTTATTAACTGCTCCTTCATTATCAAAGGGATGTGATACATATGTTTACAAATTTTGATACGTTTTTATTAACCCTGCTTAACTGTTTGGTTCTCCAAACCTTCCCTGAAGAACCCTGACCAAGCAACTCCCTGAACACAACCTCCACTTCTGCACAGGCAGGAGGAGGAGTCACTCAAGCATCTGCCTGTACCGAGGCACACATGGCACCAGCGCTAGACCCAAAATGGCTCTTTTGATCCCAGTCTCTCAAAAAAGGAGTATCTCACTTCAGAGGATGTGTGATAGGGTCACTCACCCACCTTTGTCCACTCACGAAAGCCATCAGCCAAGAGACTGTAGGTCCCTCTAACTCAGCCTCCTGTCTCCCACCATAGCTGGGCTTGATGCTGATGGCAAGAACTGAAGAGAAGGTGGAGGTGTTTTCCTAGGATGATTCTCCAGCTCCTAGCAGCCCAGCACTTACAAACTCCCAAGCTGTAAATTGCTTCAGGGCTGTGTTTAGGCCCATCATCAAGAGTTATCTGCCATGAAATTGCCAAGTTTCTTTTTAAAGGCTCATGATATTTTTTGGCCGCCACAGCATCCCAGGACAACACGTTTCCAAGCTGAATTAGCTCGCCCACACACACACAGCATGTAAAGCTGTTTAATTTAAACCTGAAGTCCATTATTTTCTTACCCCACAGGAAATGACAATTACCTTCTAATCATCTTCTTGGGTGATTTTATCCATGTCTCAAGTCCTCCTTGTCACTGCTTTTCCCAAGCTGGTGAGTCCTGACCTAGGCTACCCTCAGAGGGAAGCTGTGACACCAAGTTATATAAAGCACAGCTCCTTGCTCTTGCCAACATTTCTCCAGCAGCAACATCAAGCGTGAGCGATGCCCTGTGCTGGGACAAGTGTTCTCCTCTGGGGCTCCTCCCTGGAGCTGCTCTTCCAGGGCAGAATCTGAAGGTCTGTTTATTTTAGGCAGGCTAGAGAGAGGCACAGGCAGAAGATGGGTGAGGAGGATCCCTGCCTCAGGTCACTGCTTCAACAAGAGACAAGATTCCCCTCCGAGAAAGCCTGTGCCAGAGGGATGCACAGACTGTTACCTCCTGGCTTCTTGGGCAGCGGTTTCTGCCCAAAGAAGAGGCATCATGCTGATGGCCAGATTCCTGCAGGCTTCCAAAGTCTGCATCAGCCTGCTGGAAAAAGGGGGTCCTGCCAGCCCTTCTCCAGTAATCCTGCCTGAGGACTGCAATGTCCCAGCTTGAAACAACCCTCTGAGCACACAGGAAGCACAGTGATGCTGGTAGGGTCTGCAAGCTCCACCTGCCACAGAGATCACAGCCAGTCCACCAACACATTTTGTTTTCAGAAGCTGAAAACCCCGGTGTGCTGCCAAGTCACGGATCCTTCATCATTAGCACCTTGCCTAGGAGTGCTCATAGCACGGCTGGGGTTTGCAGAAGGAAATGGGAAATATCCTCCTTCCACCTAAGGCTGTTAGAGAACACTTCATCACAACAGGAAACCCAGCGGGGCCCACAGCAGAGATTCACAGGTACAAACTGACAGGCACAGTACACCCCACGGCCTGCAAGCCCCAGCAAACAGCTCCTACCAGCTCAAGCACTAGAAAAGCAGTTGCACCTTTCCATACACATTGCCTTGCTGTTGTGATTTTCATGCCACTAAAGACAGTGGGTTGCAGCAATCAGGAGTGTTTTGGGCCTTCAGCATCGCTGCAGGGCCGCAAAATGGAACCAAACTCTCTGCCACAAAAGCTCGAGTCGCATGTGGGCCAAAGCCAGGCTTATGTCTCAGCCACACACCTTCCACAGACACCTTTGCCAGATAAACCAATTCATCAGTCCAAGAATGCTGTACCCTGCATAGTTCAGTCCTAACCCAGCACCAGCAAATCCCACTGAAAGGTGGAACAGAGCATCTCTGTCACCAGCTGTCAAGCACACACAAAGCTTTGGGCTTGCCTGTACTGCCCAGCCATTATTTCCCTCACAGAGAGAATGCAGTGGAAGGACTTTTCAGACACACAGACCTCATCCCTCCCTTGCTGCAACTGTGTAGTCCCAGGGGCCTTAATTATCCAGCATCCTTCTTGCAGGGAGCTGCTCTCTGGGAACATTTGCATGTTTGACTCCTCTGGACAAGTTCTGAGGCAGGCAGCTAATCCTCTCCCAGGTCTCAATGTCATATCAATTTTCCCATTCGAAGCTGAGCTCTCTCCATCAGGGGTTTTAAACTAATGAGATGTACTGAGGCCTTCAACTCTGGGAATATCAAATGCAGTGGGATTCAATTTTGTTTGATTTTCCTGTGGTTTTCCCTTTGTAATTAACACCAGACAGCATGCAACTTCTCTTCATCCTACCACTGGATACCATCTCTGCTCAAGACAAACATGTCAGGAAAGGTGATGCTTCTACCCTATGCTGCCAAAAGCATAATTTTTTTTTTTTTGCTTCCTTCCCCCCAGCATGAGTATAATCCACATGCTCAAGCTAGTTTTCAGACCCTTAAATCTCCAAGAGCAGTGGCACAGATCCCTCAGGGTTCACAGCCCCTCCTGCTTCTTACTCACACAGATTATGTTCCAGAAACACTGGTGCACGGGCACCAGCTCTGAAAGGATTTAATGGCTCAGTCTTTCCTAAAATCCTTAGGGGGCTGAGGATGTCCAAGGTGTCCTAGCAAAGATGAGGAAGTATGAATCATGGAATCATTACGGTTGGAAAACACCTCTAAGACTATCGACCCCCACAGTATCTGTTTCCATGGGCATCCTTTCCAAAGACAGCCCAGTAGTCTTCCTACTGCAGCAGGTTTTCCACACTGCTAAGGCACAACAGCTGGCACTGACCATTGGCTTGGAGATCACACGAGTCAATATCCATTTAAAAAAAAAAAGCCCTAGATGAGCTCAGTTGTGCCACATCTGGCAGGACCTGCAAGAAAGGCAATGCTCTGTTTGATCAGAGGAGTTTGGAATGGCCCCTCAGTGTAGCAGCACAACAAGGTGCAGAAACCTGACCAGCAAGGGGCAGCTCCTACAGGCACTGAAGGTTTTGAGGGAGAATGTGTATCTTTTAGTGTCCATTACTAAAACCAGACACTGCCAACATCCTATGGCCTCAATCCAGCAGAAGTGCCTGCAGAAGGGCTGGCCTGCAGCCTCTCTAGATGGAGGACATCCGAGGCAGGAAGGGAAGATACTGCTCTAAGCAAAAGCAGGTCAGAGCTGCATTACACCAAGAGTGAAGCAGATCCTTCTCTACAGTTAGGAAAATAAAGGTCACCAACCCTCTACCCCATACACCTTGACCCTGGACTCTCTCTACAGGAGCTACACAAGGGTTCACAGTAAGACCTGGGCTTCTCTCTGCCGTTCAAGCACATATATTAAATATACACTTAATACATATTTTCTTTTGAAAGGCACAGCATATTGCATGATATATTCCAAATTAGCATGTAAAAATTCCTCATTTTTCAAAGAAAAAACTGTTTTGTTTACAAGAGCTCAGCTGTCACCTTGACTTTTCTACACAAGATAGCAGAAGCTGGAAGGGACTCACCTGGATTAATGCAGTCTGCAAATTTAAAATCATGCTCTTCCTTCAGATATCTATAACAGCCACATCCCATTTCTTACAGTGATTTCCATACCAACAGCCCAAAATGATAATTTCAAGAGATGTTGCATTGCATCTGCCCTCACCCCAGTTCTACCTCGGAAGATATTGAGGTTCCATTTGCCATCTGAAGCTACAGCCAACAAACTCTCCCGTACCTGCAGCACCCCTGTGGATGTTTGAGGGACGAATCCCTCCCCTGTTATGCTCACAGCCCTGTGTCCCTGCTTTTCAAAACCAGCCCAGCCTGTTGCTGCTGTGCCAGGAGCCTGCACAAGTTCCGAGCGTCGAGCAGCACCTCGGAGCAGAGTTCAGCAACACTTGATTATCGCTCCATCACAGAGTTCCCCACACTGCCGGGCAGCCCCAAATGAGCCCCCCACGCCGCGACAGCACCAAAACCACCGAGGTTTCATCAATATTCATGTCCCAGTGACACTCCAGAGAGCAATGGAAGCTCGTTTTCACCAGCAGATGATTGAACAAAGGGAAACAGTGACCTCAGCTGCGTCACTGATGTCACCGGGAGCTGAGGGGACAGAGGCAGGGTCGTCACCCAGCACTTCTTTTCATAAATAACAGCTCTAAATGAGCATGGCCTTGCCATGCCCAGCGGGACCCACGTGAGACAAAGATTCCCAAACTGCAGTGTCAGGCACGGCAGTGCCTCCTCTCAGCAACCCTGACCAGGGGGATGCTGTTGGAGGAAGCAACATCCAGCAAAACAGGGCTGTAAATCTGAATTAAATTGCAGTTTCAGGCACAGTTAGCCCAGGGCAGGGAACACACACAATTCCCTCCAAGGGCAGTAGCATTTAGGAGCACCCCAGGGCTTCCTGGAATGCTGCATCCCAGCTCAGGGTGTTTAGCAGAGAGCTTCCCCAGGCTGCAATACAGCACTCCACATGCAGAGACTGGATTACAGACCCTAATTGCTGCCATCCGTCACGTTAACAATTAGCATCATGTTAATGCATTTCCACTGCTCTCAGGAGAGGAGGGAGAAGGAAAAGGGAGTCTTAGTCCCAGTTTACCTCGAGTTCACTGGGAGGCCACAAGAAAGCAACTCACAGGCAAACCTGCCACATACCCAGGCTGCTCGGGATATTCCCAACCTCTGAAAAAACCAAAGCCCCCCAGGAAGAAAAGCAGCTCCTTCAGCCCTCCTAATGCAAGCAGACAGCTGCCCCACCTCTACATTCCCAGATACAGAAAGCAGCTAATGGAAAATCACCTCACCAAAAACCAGACAACCTCAGGGTTGGAAGATGCCACAGACTCTTTTTTCTTAGTTATTTTTCTTGGTTCTTAAACTGAGGTTGATACTTAACTCAGGTGCATCAATTAAGGCTGATTCAGCCTCTCAACTCTTCTGTGACCCTTCATCTCTAAATGTCCAACCACTATATCAAGAGTGTAACAGGCAAGTGAAGAACCTTCTGTAGCCCACGTGCATGGCTGCACACTGAGTCTAAGGGGATTTGCAGAATCAAAACCTCAGAAAAGTTTTGCTATTTAACCCCTTACAACCTCAGGGGGATGAAGTGCAGAGTCAGAAACCAAAAATCTGAGGAGCAAATCTAAAATCACAGGATTTATTTCCAAAATTATTTGCCAGATCTGCAACTTCCACAAGCAAGAAATCCCCTGTATTTATCATTTTCCTCTGAAAAACAGACTGCCTGAGTAATGGGCAGCCTTGGAAGAGCAGGATGTCTAAGGTCTGAGGTGAGAGATTTGCACACTCACACCCCTTTAAAGCAACTCAAAGGACTGTAGGGCAGCAAAAAGCCTCTGCCAAGCCAAAAATCAATCATCACCATGCATAAAGACCTGCCCAAAATGCCCTCCAGCTCGGACTGAGGGACATAGAGGTGTGTAGGTGCAAGCTGCAGCACACAGAGCTGTGAGGACGCCCAGCAACATGGGGGTCCCTCCCCCTGCACCCAGAGAGGTAGAAACATCCTAGAATTAGGTGCCCACCCTCAGGAAACCCACTGGAATTGTGTGCTGCAGTCAGCCAGACACACCCCAGCACAGCACCCTGGGCTCAGCCAGTCACCTCCAGCTCTGTGGTCCCGGGAGCCAAGCAGCCCTGGAGGAAGGGACAGCCAGGTCCTGCCCACGCAGGTGCCTCGAGTTTACACCAGCCTTGAAACCCTGATATTATTAAAAGCCAGCAGTCCCTGCACTGTGGCATGTGCGGTCAAAGCCACGCACACACCCACCCTCACAGCACCTCTCTGCAGCTGCCCAGGGCAGCCTGACCCCACCCCACAGCCCGTCCCCGGGGGCTCCAGCCCCACAGCCTGCTACCAACACGGCCTGGACTACAGCTTGGATCGATGGGGCACGAACCCTACAGCCTGCCACGAGCAGCCACACCCCCTGACGAAGGGATCCCCACCCCACAGCCCATCACAGGCAAGTTTTAGCGCCCACAGTCCTTCAGATCACGATCGAGACCCCCAGAGCCTGTCACGGGCAGG
>VXBQ01008278.1:73872-97988 GCA_013400175.1 Phainopepla nitens
CACAAAGGCTCCTGGCTGCAGCTCCAAGCACAGCCCGTGAGGCAGCGGCTCCCCTCAGCCCGCCACAAAGGCTCCTGGCCGCAGCTCCAAGCACAGCCCGTGAGCCAGCGGCTCCCCTCAGCCCGCCACGAAGGCTCGCAGCCTCAGCGCCGAACACACCCCCTCAAGCGGCGGCTCCGCCCCACTCCATGAGCCCGCGCTTTAACCTTCACGCCGGAACACGCCCCCAACCCCCTTTCGGCGAATGGACGGCTCGAAATCAGCATATATCAGCATATACCGCGCAGTGCACGCTGGGTAGCGCCGGCGCCTCACCATAGCCGACAAGGAGCCGCATAAGCGAAGCTGTATATAGCGCCGTGAGGGGGTATGAGGCGTCCGGGGGAAGCTCACCGCCGAGGCCACCCACGGGGTGCGCGTCACCCGCGGCCCGCCTCGGGGAAGGTCTGAGGGAAGGGCCGCCCGCGGCCCCAGCAGGGCCCCGCCCGCGACGGGCGGGTGAGCCACCAGCAAGGGGGGGCGCCGCGCGGGCCGGCCCGGGCAGGAGAAGCCGCGGCGGTTCCCCCGTGAACCCCGGCGGATGCTCATGGCCCCGCGGCGCTTTGAGACAGACTCACGGCCGGCGCGTTTAGTCCAATGGGTGAGGTGGGGCACCGCCCCATAACCCAATTCAGACTACTCTCCCCCGGACACCTTTTTTCCCGCCCACCTTCCTGACCTCCCTCAGACACTTCCGCGTTCCACTCCCGCCGCTCTCTATTGCTGGCTTCGACACCCAAAGCTGGAGCCCAGCAGAGGACAACAAAATCATTAAGGACCATCTCCCTTATGAGGAAAGGATGAGTGAGTGAAGAGGCAACTGAGGGGGGCTATCTCATATATATATCTATCTATCTACATATAAACATACATATTTTAACGTATAAATATGTAAATGTTAGCAAAGAAAGCTAAAAGGAAATATCGGGCTGGACTTTAGGAATTACAGATAAGGGATGACAACAGTGAGTTACACAAACCAGACCTAATTTTTGTGAAGGAGGAAGGTAGGAGCCTGGGTTCCCACCTGGGTGGCCAAAACTCCCGTTCACTGCCCCCTCCCAGCCTCACACCCCCCCATTTATTGAGTTTTAAACCCACAAACCTCCCCCTTATTTTACAATGCCCTCCACTAAGCAGGCCCAACAGCAGCTGCCCCATCCAAAATAACCACAAACACCGTTTTGGTTAAAAAAAAGCTTCCTGCAATTGGTCTGTGCCGTTCCCCCCTCACCACCTCAGAGTGGGTTGGGGTAGCGATGCCGGGAGAGCAGCCTGGGTTGGGCAGGTCGGGCAGCAAGCTGGAAAACAGAGAGAGAGGTGGTGTGAGGAATGGGCTGTACCACAAAATGTCGATTGTCCATCAATCATCACCATGCAGCCAACAAGCATCCTCCCATCGCTGTCCTCCCATAACTGATTTACTTATAAAAAAACCTTATTCCCAGGACCCACCTAAACTCCCCTGCCCACACCAGAAATCTGGCACCACCCCAAAATCCAAGAGACACCTCCTCCCCAAAGCCAGAGGCCACCCCCAGCCCCACGCAGCACCACCCCCTCAGGAAAATGCTCTCACCTGAGAGACCTGCGCAGGGTTAAAGAGAGGAATTGAAGCCAAGGGTGGGAGAGGTCCAGGGTAGCCAGTCTTGGTGGAAGGACCAAAGAGAGAGAAAGTTAACAGATACCCCAAGCAGAGAGGTGTCCTGGACACCACTGTCACACATGGATAAACTTCTCTCCTCTCCTCACCTGCTGTCCTGCTGACTGCCTTCCATCCTTCTCCCACGAGCCTTTCACCTCTGCAGACGCTGGACTAACAGCAAAGGTACTTTCACCCTGCATTCCTCCTAGGGCCAGCAACCAAAAACAAAAGCCAAATTAAAATTAGGAGGACAAACTTGTAAAAGGCTAACAGGGGAGAGGGTTGAGGGGAACCGTGGGGTATTTACCAGGATTTGTGGAGAGAGGCTGAGTCAAAGGGTTTGTCCCAGCTGTGAGAGGGGCAATGGGCGGGGATGGTGACGTCTGCTCCTGAAATCACATCCACCCGTTTAGAGCAGAAGCTCCTTGAGCTGGGAGAAGACCTCTGCACCAGATACCACACCAGGCTTTTGGGGTTCCCACTCTGCACCCATCCTGCTGCAGAGGTGCCCCAGGAGCTGCAGGCTAAGGAGGGGCTACAGGGTCAGGACAAGCAACTCTGGCACAAAGCTAAACCAGCCTGAGGGTTCAAAATTAGGTAGGAGGCTGGATACCAAGCCTGGGTACAGCATGAGGGGCCAAGGTCCATGGGTCCCCTTCTGTTCTTCATCTCCTGCCAGTTTTAGAATATCCCAACATTTTTTGCGCTGGGACTGTAGGTCATTCTCTACCAGGAAGAAACTTCCAGGGGAGGTTCTTGCTCCAAGCCCCACCATCAGGGATGTGACACCCTGAGGAGCTGGCTAGGTCTGGGATAACCACACATGGCTGCTTCCCCCTCACTGCTGCACTTCCAGTTAAAGAGGTTTTCCCTTCCCTGCATATCCTAAAACCTGCCAGAGCGGTGCTGCTCACAGCTGCTGTGTTCCGCTCCAGCGGAGGGCAAGTGATCTCTGCAGAGTTTGCCAAGGGCTTGGAGGACCTCGTGGATCAAAGAGCCTATATGAATTTATTATTAATCAAGGATTCACCTCCAGGCTGAAAGGGCTCCCAGTCCCGCTCTGTCCCCACACAGAATGGCCACGGCCCCTGCACGAGGGCAGGGGGAGAACCAGTGGGTGATGGGGAGATGTGTCACCCATTCTCACAGCTGCACCCTGCATGCCACCAGGGACAGGATGGCTTTTTGTCCCCTACCTGTGCTCCTGATGTGGGAGAGTCTGAGTCTGTCTCAGACTCAGCTTTGGGAGAAGTTTCCTTGGTGGGTTTCGACCGAAACCAGCCAAACCACCTGAATCCAGAGCTCTGGGAAATGGAGGAAAAGAGTGGAAAGGGATAAGAAGGGGTGGATGCCACGGTCCTCCAGGTGCCTGCTGGGAGTGGGCACCATTTTTCCAGGGGCAAGGCTGGCATCAGGCACAGGCAAGCTGAGTGCATGATGGCTCTGGCATGCTCACCTTGTCCTCCTCTGGCTTCGTGGCCTCTGTCTGCCCTTCGGCAGCGTCCTCATCCGCGCTGTCTGAGGAGGGCCGGCTGTCCCCCAGGGACACAGTGGAGGTCTCCGAGACAGTCCGGATCCTGGTCGGTAGCTCCTCCTGCCATCACACATGGAAGGGAAGCTGCCACCTGCTGTTCCCCACAGAGGCTGCACCGAGCATGGTCAGAGCCCCTCTGGGACTACTCCACACCTAGATTAGTCCAAAGCATCCCTAGGGACCCCCACGTGCCTTACACAGCAAGAGCACCCACAGCAGGGCACAGCTTTCACCCAAGGGAACAACTGGCACCGTGACAGGGGGATTCCATGTGAGTTCAGTGCATGGAAGGATGGATCAACACGTCCCAGATCCAGCCAGGACCCTCAATGGGATGGTCTCCCTGGCCACTCTGACTCACCTGCTCTGCAGGGAGGGCTGGCTGCACCCCTTCTGGCTGCACCCCTTCTCCTGTGGAGCAGAGGAAAGGATACAGTCAAGGTTTGATCTGTGGAGCTATGGATTTATCCATCAGAAGTATCTCCAGAGCTTCTACCATGCCCCTCTCCAGAGCACAGCCATCCATGTGGTGGCCAAGATGCCCCCCAGGAGAGGCAAAAGGCCATTCTGGTCCCTGTCCCTGTCCCTGCCAGCACCAGGGAGTAAGTGGCAAGGCTGAAGTGGTGCATCTCACAGGCAACTTCTAAGGAAGAAATGCCTTGCTGTGAGGGTGGTAAGGCTCTGGCACATATTGCCCAGAGAAGCTGTGGCTGCCCCATCTCTGGAAGTGCCCAAGGCCAGGCTGGATGGGGCTTGGAGCCACCTGGTCTAGTGGAAGGTGTCCCTGCCAATAGCAGAGGGTTAGAACTAGATGATCTTTAACGTCCTTTCCCAACACAAACCATTCTGGGATTCTGTGATTTTTGCAGGGAAACAAGGCTGCAGCACTCACCTGCTGGGAGCCCTGGCTGTGGAGGGGGCTCAGGAAGATCCCCTCCCAGAGGGGCACGTGTCCCTTGTCCGAGCACAGGGGGCTGCAGGGCTCTCCCAGCGCTGGGCAGCGGCGGTGCCACGGCCTGAGCAGGTGCTGGGGGCCTGAGGGACACGTCCTCCTGGGAGCTCGGACCCCGAGGTGGCACAGGCTCAAACCACTGGTCATACTGGTAGCCTTCACTCTGGGGAATCTCACCTGGCTCTTCATCTGGAAAAAAAAACAAACAAACACAGCTCAGGAGTTTACAATTTTTTGTAATGTTTATAATTCTATCGGGCCGTTGCACGGGTTTCTCCCCTTTTCCACTGCACATCAGCAGGAGCTGGGGGAGTGAGGAAAGGCTCCAGAGACCAGGCAAGGGAGGAGGTAGGACACAGCACAGCAACAGGAACCTTCCAGAGGTTTCAAGGAATGTGGGCTGGGAAAGACCAGGGGAATTTTTTTTTTAAATCCTGGGAATGTACTTGAGGCTATAAATGAACTCAGAAGGGGAATGCTATGGAAGCAAAGAGCCCACAAGCAGCATGCACCAGCAGCTCCAAGGAGTCTCCAGCTTTTTCCCCCACTCCTGCTGCACACCTGAGCAGGAAAGATTCACCAGGTAGCTCTCATTCCTGTTCCACAGCAGCACCCATGGATGAGTTCCTTGCTTTAGGCAGATTTATTCAGGGTTGGGATTTTTTTTGTTTGAAAGGCAAGTTGAGCGAGTGGGATTTGTTTAATTTAACACACACATTGGTCCAGGGTGTGTGTCCTGCTTATTCCAGCTCTGGGCACTGGGAAATTCCTCTCCCATTGCTGCGAGACACAGCAGGCAGGACCCAGATCCCCCAGGGAAGGATTACAGCACCTCCTGAGGCAGTGCTATCAAACCCTTTCCTTTGCTGCCAGCATCACCTCCAGCCCACTCAGGATTGGCTTCACACCCACGAGCTGCTCCCACATGGCCTGGAGATGCTCATGATCCACAAAGAGGAGGATGGATGCTCACACTCAGGCTGCCTGGCAAGCTCAGCTGGAACAAGTCAGGGAGGACCACGTGGATCCCAGCTTGGCACCTGATTTGGGCTTTGTCTTTCCAAGATGGATGGATGCAGCACCAAGCCAGCTTTCTCAGCATGCAGATCCCTCAGGAGGTGGCTCTGGATGGCCTTCACAGTGAAGAAAAGGGCCAAGCATTGGAAAGGTGAGCTGTGGAGACCACATGGAGCAGACCTGGCTGCTCAGAGAAGCCAAGCCAATGGGATCATCATACCTGCCACTTCCTTCCAGGAAAGGAAGATCATAGCCCTGATAGCAGCAGAAGGCAATCAGGATTGATGATCCTTTTTACTGCCTGGGAGAGCTCTTTGAAAAGGAATTTGGCAGCAGCAGGGAAAGCTGATAGGAAGAAACGGCTTGAAGGAATTAGTTGTGTTTCATCCTGTCTGCACCAGCCTCTGCTCTCCACACTTCAGTGCCAGCATCCCCGGTAGGAAGCCAGATCCAAGGAGCAGGGGACTGTGTAGGAGCTTCCTGCTGATGGAGGTGGATATGAAGCAACACCTGCCCCGGACTTCTCCTCAATGGAACATCCCAATGGATGCCTGCCTAGCTGGGAAAGAAAAGCTCCCCTGCTCTTCCCACGACACCAGGGGTTGGTTGTGTCCCTCATCTTGATGTCTCTGGGCCCTCTGGGTGGGTTGGCACAGCAGGGGACTCTTGGGGTCAGCAAAGGGTGAAGCAAAGGGATCAAAGAGGCAGCAGGGAAGGAGAAATGCTGGGTCTTCAGCAACAGGCATCCTGCAGCCTGGCACACGGCAGGATGAGCTCCTTCCTGCATCCTTTGCTCTCTAAGTGTGAAATCCCTTTAGTTCAGCTCCAGTTTGCACCCGCAGAGGACTGCCTGGGAATGGGGCTGTCTCCCCTGAGGCTCAGCTGGGAGGCTCATCCAGCACCCACCTCCAGCTCCTCTTCTCCTCCCACGGCACCCACAGGAACCCCCAAGCTGTGGTAATTAGGCCCAATTACTCAGACTTCGTTCGAGGACACGAGCACTGAGCCCTCTCTTTGCAGCCCATGCCTGAGGGATCTGCATCCAGGCAGGAGCAGCCTTTGAGCTCCGGGGGGATACAAGGAGCTGCTGCTGGTAAAAGCTCCAGGGATTGGGAAGCTGCTTCCCAGCCCATGGCAGCACAATTCCAGGCAGGGAGAGCCCACTGGGGAGACCACAGCCTGCTGCTTTGTTTTATTTACCTGCTGTCGGTAGAACAGCGCAGGGTGGCTCCAGCTGAGCGGGTGCCACCTCTGGAGGAAGATCATCTTCCACCTGCAGAAGGAAAACACAGTAAAATGGACAGGAAAAAGGATGGCACGAGACAAAGACTAAGGAAACCACAAAGCCAATGCATAGGAAAGCACAGTGCTCGTGGATCTGGGCTGATCCTATCCCAGGCTGCAGGAGAGACCCACACCAGCATGGACACAGCTCTTTCCCAGTAAGTGAGCACCCCTGCAGCACCCCTGAGAGCAGGCAGGAGGGGAAACGAGGGGGGAAAAGGCCACAAAACCAAGACTAGATGTGAAATCTGAATGAAGAGCATTAACACAAGCACCAGACCACAGTTAAAAGTCCCAAGAGTACACCCACAAGGTGACACCCCACCAGTGGGGGGTCAATGTCTGCAGTGTCCTCCCTGCAAAGGGAGACCATCACTCACCCACCAGCCCTTGCCTGCCCTCCTTGAGCCAAAATAAGGAGAGTTTTGCCCTATGTGAAGCTCTGCAGCCCTTAGACACTGCAAGCCCCTTGCTCCCACTGAATCTGCAGGTCCCAGAGCAGAGACCACATGAGGGGAGCTCACAAGCCAAAGAAGACCAACAGCTTTTGACCCTCCATCCCCTCAGACTCAGGGAAGAGGAGGAGGATGCTCCTGCAGACCAACCACAACACAGACCAGCTGTCCCGCCGCATCCTGGCTCCTCCTCACCTCCCAGTCGCGGCAGCAGGCTCGGAGCTGCTCCAGCCAGTCGGGCTCCAGCGCCTGGTCCTGCTCCGGCATCTCCAGCAGCAGAGGGTCGGAGAGCTTCAGCCTCTCGGCCAGCTGCGGGGCCAGGGGGACAGCAGGGCCGGGTTACCACACGTGTCAGCTCCACAGGGATCCGTCACACGCGGCCAGGCTCGGGGAAACAGCCTCCCTTCACAACACGGGGCTGAACGGCACCAGCCTCGCGCAGGGTTCATTCCCTCTCCCACAGCACCACAGAGGCGCCGGCCCATCCCGTGCCCCGCAGTCTCAGCAGGGCTGGCTCAGCACCTCCACAGAGAGGACAAAATACTGCTCAGAGGTGCTCCTCACATCAGAGGCAGGTAACCATCACCATCCTTTGTCCCCCCGGAGGAAAATGAGTGGCTTTAATTGCCCCTAACAGCCATCCTGGGGCACTGGCAGGTTTGCAGGACACCCCACCAGGAGCCCTGGAAAGAGCCCAGCTCCCAGGGCAGTTTACCAGCCCCTCACCTACCCCATGAGGATGGATGGGAGCTGGTGTTTGTCTGATCTGCATTTACAAATCTCTGAGAAGATTTCACAGCCTCCCTGGCTTGTCCTGATGCTTGATGTCCTTAGAGCTAAAGAGTATTTTCTTAATATCTAAGTGAAATCTTCCCTGCTGCAAATTAAACCTCTCTATCCCTGCTCCCATGGAAGCCAGGCTGCATCCCCCATGAGCAGCCTCCTGCGTGCTGAAGGGCTGTTATCACATCCCTCATACCCCTTTCTCCCCCACCATATCTTGCCTAGAAGAAATAACCCTCGGGCCTTCTTTAGAGGTCATATTCCCCTCAGTCTCTTATCACCCCAGCTCTCCACTCCCACACTCACTCCAATTTAGCCCTGTCTCCACATGCAGCAGCCCAAACAGCCCCAGCCAAGACCCCTGAGACCCCAGCACAGGAGGATTATCACCTCCTTGTCTCAGATATGCCAGTTGTACTCTCACAACCCAGAATAACACTATAACATTGGTGGTTTTTTTTTCTTTTGTAACAGCATCCTGTTATGCTGCTGCTCAGTATTTTTTCCATGCTCCACTATCTCCCCCAGGTCCCTCTCTGCAGTATTGCTGCTGTGTGTTTAATTTCTCCTGCAGAAGAGGGGTCTGTGCTGCCCTGGCTGCAGCCATCTCAGTGACATGGGGCTCCAGCTCCCATCAACTGAGCAAGAGGCTCTTCTGGGGTGACCCAGGAGTCCAAGGTGAGATGGAGGGCTCCCTGCAGAGCCAATTCCCTGTCTGAAGGAGTTGTTGGATCCAGTTTTAAGACAGCTGGGTGAGGGGAGATGGCACTCAAAGCACTGCTTTTCATCCACATTTTTATTGCATTTTCTCTGGCTGGTATCAGCCCACTTGCACCCTGATCTACTGGAAGGTGCCCACCATGGCAGAGGAGTTGGAACTAGATGATATCTAAGGTCCCTTCCAACCCAAACCATTCTAAGATTCTTGGAGATTTCTCAAGTTTCCCCTGGCGACTTCATGCTCCCTTATCTTCAATGCTTTGCTACAAGGCTGCCACCTTGAGGGCCACCAAAAGCCACCCAGAGGTGACTTTGCAGCTCAGCCACCCTCCACAGTTACACAAGACTCAGCTACTCCTTCCTGCATCAGTCCCCAGCAGACATTTCTTTCTATTCCTGAACTTTTAAAAAACAAACTCAAAACCAACACAAAACACAGTTCCCAGGTCCATGAGTTTACAGCAAGGCAGGACCCACACAGCTGGACCCCAGCTTGGGGCTGGGAATGGCCATGAGAGCAAAGGTGTGGGTAGCACAGGCACCTGCAGACCCACTGTCCCACCCCTTTACAAACACACCTATGCTCACCCTAAACCAATCACAGGAAAAAGGAAATTATAAGCATGATTACTCCTAAACGAGGGGAATGTTTAATCCAAAAGCTAATGTGCACTTTGATCCAGTATTAATGAACCAGCACCTGGTTGTATATCGTCCCCAGCTTCAAAAGAGGGGAAGTCTTAATCAAACACTCATGTGTATCATAATTTGTAACACAGTCTAGAACATCAAAGACAACAGCATCTACGAATGCACTAGTTTCTCAGATGAAAGTGTTTTTTCCCAGGAGAAGCATTATCCCCAGCAGAATGGCAGATCTGAGAGGCTGTTAGACAGTATATAGACTCCAGTGATAGGCTGAGGAAGCAGTACCAGCCAAATTTTGGGTGAACTCAGCAGCACCCACTTCAGACAGGCATCTTGCTGCCCCTCACCTCACAGCATCATGGCTTTAGCGCCTTTCATAGAATCACAGAATGGTTTGGGGTTGGAAGGGACCTTAAAGCTCATCTTGTTCCAACCCCCTTGCCATTTGCAGGGATACCTTCCACTGTCCCAGGTTGCTCAAAAGCCCCATCCAACCTGGTCCTAAAGGCTGGAGGAAGGTGGCAAGCAGCCTCAGCACTGCCCTGGTCTTGTGAGAGCCCCACCTTCCTGGAGGACCTGGGACGTGGCCTCGCCCCTCTCTGCCCCAGCCCCCTGCTCAGGAAATAGATGGGCTTCACCTGGTGCTGCAAGTTGGGCCACACTCCCTCTCAGTGTCACCCCAGAACACACCCCTCAGGAGGGAAAAAGAACTGTAGAAGATGTGCTGGAGGGGAAATGTGCACTTAGACTTCAGTTCTTAAGTCTGTGACATTTAGAAGTTCAGAAAACCCCTCCAGACTCAAAAACATCCTTGGTTTCCAAATAACTCTGCTCCTGCTTGGCAGTCAGCGTAACACCTTTGTTTTCTACCCTAAATCCACGGGGAATTAGAAACCCCGTGGAAGTGTTGGCTTTGCTGTGCTTGGCAGCAAACCCTGGGGGTGCAGGAGGGGCGGACTCACCCTCACCAGCTGCCGGGCGGGAATCACGCCCTGGAGGGGGTGCAGGAGGGGCGGACTCACCCTCAGCACCTGCCGGGCCAGGACGGGGTGTGCGGCAGGGTCCTGGCGCAGGAGCGCCGTGGCGATGTGCTCGCAGTACTGCAGCGCCTGGGCCGGCAGCCCGTGGTCAGCCAGGCGGGAGGCGTAGAGCAGCTTGTACACCTTGGGAGAGGCAAGCAGAGCAGGGTGGGAGCAGGGAGATGGACAAGTCTGAGCCACGGCACATCACCCCAGCGTGACTCAGAGCACCCCGGATCGTGCACTCAGAGGTCACTTGCAACTTGCGGCCGCTTCCACCCATCCCCGTGGAGGCATCCAGCTTCATAGAATCCTGGAATGGTTTGGGCTGGAAGGGTCATTGAAGCTTATCTAGTTCCAGCCCCCTGCCACGGCCAGGGAAACCTCCCGCTAGACCAGGTTGCTCCAAGCCCCATCCAGCCTGGCCTTGAACACTTCCAGGGATGTATCCATCCAAATCCATAGTGCCCAAGGCAGCAATAGCTGGGTGCTGCTTTCCAATAGGAAAAGCTCACCTGTTACCCAGAGAGCAGGAAGGCAATGAGAGCTGAGCAAGCACTGATCAGACACACTGTGCACCCCAAAATCTGCCCTGCATGAGTCCCTCAGCCCAGGCAACCACCCCATCATTCCCAAAGTAAGGCGACAAGCCTCAGGAACAGCTTGAATTCCAGGCTTCGAGGAGACGGGTGCATGTTTTGGGCCAAGTCTGAGCTGCTGCAAGATGTAGTTGAGCATATCCACTACCTGGAAGGGGAGCAGGAAGGATTCGGGCTGTCGTAGCTGCTGGCAGTACTCGAAGATTTCCATCCTCTGGATGGCCTCTGTCCTGGCGAACTGGGAAAACGCCTGGCTGCAGAGCAGAGGGCGGGGTCAGCGAGCGGGAGCAGAGCTCCCTCCCCAAATAGCCCCAGGCAGAGTGCACATTAGCAGCGGGGAAAGCCCCATCCGGGGGTGATCCCGGGCATGGGGAAAACGTGGGACAGGTGACTCTGGCAAGAACCCCAGCCTCTAGTGCTTGCTCACCGGTGGCTGCTGCCCAGCAGGGCCATGCGATCTGCCTTTGCTTCGAAGTAACCAAAAGGAATGTCTGCCATCAGGTAGCAGAAATGAGCTGCTTCGACTGCTCCCTTGCTGGCTGGATGGGAAGAAAAAAAAACCAAACAATTAGTTCTGAGACACCACCACATGGTCAGCTTGCTTTGGAGGTCCTCAACGTCATGCAAAAACGCAAACTCAACTGTCTCACTGACCCTGATCCCTCCCTCCTCCCTGTTTTTTGTCTGTTTTCCCCAGCAGCTGCTTTTTGTTTCAGGAGGTTTCAGTTCAATGGTAGAACCGGGTGAGCCTGAGCAGGGCCAGCTCTTGCAGGGTGCCATTACTGGCATAAAATCCCACCACTGGGAGCAAGGCTCAGTCCCTGCAGTTACCTCCACCTTCCCTGGGCCCAGCTGCTCCAGGTGTCTCCACAAGAGCACCTCACCCCTTCCTCCACACAGGCACTGCAGCTGCAGGGTGCAGGCACAGCCATCTCAGTGTGGACATGCATGGTGACATTGCAGCGCCCACCCCTGTTGCTGCTGCTCCCACTGATCTCAGCTCACCCAGAGCGTCCCCCATGGTGACAACGGCTCGCTGGTTCAGCTCCGTGTCTCCAACCTTGTTGGACAACATCACGGCCAGGTGGGGCCTCCAGTCCCCCCACGTGGCATCCCCGCAGCACTGGAGGGAGAGGAAGAGAGCACAGGTGAGCAGAGATGGTTACCAAAAGGTGGGTGTCACAGGCAGGTGACAGCACAGGGGAACACATGCCAGGGCCAGCCTCTTGCTCACGGACCAACGCTGCCTGAGGGATTCTTCCCGACATGAGCTGGAAGAGGGTCTGCAGTGGGTCGTTGGTGGCCAGAGTGCTGGTGAACCTGTGAGGAGACAGCAGAGAAGGGCTGCACCCCAGGACCCCAAACCTTCATTCACCTCCCAGAGCACATCCCAAATGCCCCCAGGAAACTGATGTCTTCAGGGGATTCCCAGAGAATCCAAGAATGGATTGAGTTGGAAGGCACCTTCTAGTCCAGCCCTTCTTCTACAAGCAGGGACACCTTCCAATGGACCAGAGCCCAGTCCAACCTGGCCTTGGACACTTCCAGAGATGAGGCAGCCACAGCTTCTCTGGACAACCTGTGCCAGGGCCTCCCCACCATCAGAGGGAAGAATTTCTTTCTAACATGTAATCTAAATCCACCTTCCTTCAGCTCAAGCCATTCCTCCCCTCCCCAAGCCATTCCTATCACTCCATGCCCTTGTAAAACAAGAGGCAGAGAGGATCATCAGCCTCTGGGGATGATGATCTGTATTACCTTCAGAGAAGGCAGGTCTCCAGGACAACACTGCATAAAACCTCCTTAAAAGGATTTGGGTTCCACAAGACAGAAAATTTCTGCTTAACTCTCCCTGAAGGGATCAACCCAATCCAGACTAAGTATATTAAATTCCGCCAGAAAATGCTCATACGAGTGGGGTGAACAGCTGGGACCAGGCTGGATCACAGTGAAGACGGCTCAGCTCCCCTTGCACTGTGGCTGTCTTTGCTAGGGCAGCATGGGCAAAGCCAAAGACTCAGAATAAATTAACCCTCCATCTCCAGGGAATGGCTTTCCTCCTGCTTTGCAGCCCCCACTTGGTTTCTCCTGTCTGCTGGGAAGACTGAAGGACTCGGGCCAATCTGGATTGATGCCCTCTGTCCCCTTTTCCCCTTCTGGAAAGGCTTCAGCTGGAATCAATGCTCTTTTCCAGGTCAGGGGGCACTGAAGGGATAGCAGGCAGGGAAAGCCAGCCATGGAACATCATACCTTGCTTTAGTTTCTCCAACTTACCCAGTGAGGACCCAGCTATATGTCCGAGGGTCCATCTTGCTAGAGAGGAACAAGGCATGGCCCCACAGCTGGTTTCTCATGGCCCACACCAGAGCATCCTGCAGTTCAGGGGGAGAAGAAATAGTTTGCACCAACTCTGCTTCCCCCCCGACTCTGCTCCCCCAGCTCAGAGAAGAGTCCCAATAACTGCCCTGGCTTTAACTAGCATCCTCCAAAAATCTCTTCCGTGTTCAAATCTCTTCCAGGTCCCTTTGTATTTCTACCTTGAAAATTTATAAGAACTTGGACCTTCAAATCAATGTTGTGTCCCCTAGATTTCCAGATCTGTGCTGCCTTTTAGCCCTCAATGCCATGGGATCCCAGCCTGGGCACCCAAGCTGCAACCCTCCTCTCTTCTCCTTGTGCCTTAGCTATCCTGTGAAATCACACAGCTGCAAACGGGTTTGGAACAAGATAACCTTTAAGGTGCCTTCCAAAGCAAATCATTCTAGGACTCTAAAAAACCAAATGTGATAGAAGTGCTGGTAAAAGCCTCTGCATCTTGTCTTCACTTGGGTCCCCCATCCCAATTCCCAGTGGTGGGAAATCACTGCCATAAGCCCCGTTGTACAAACACAGCTTGGAGGGTTGATCCCACAACCACAAGTCACTTCTCGACCACCCTTCCCTTTAAAACCTGCCTGGACAGGCCAACAGGCCCGAGAAAGAAAAAACCTTCAGCCCCACATCCCGGATCCCACTCACCACTTACTTTCTTCCTGCCATAGTAGAGCAGCTTGGTGAACTTCTCCACTATCTGTGCCCGTGTCGCCACGACGGGGGGGAGCTCCCCGGTGATGAGGTCCAGCGCCCCCGGCTGCCGCGACGCCCACTCGTCGTCCGGCGGGCCCAGCAGGCTGGCCGCCGGCTCCTGCCTCTTGTACCTGTCCTGGCGCCGGCAGTCCTGCAGCAGCAGCTCGGCCGCGTCCGAGCCCACCATGGACTGCGAGAGGCAAGGGGTGAGGCACGTGGGGACTGCCCTCCTCACACCTGTACCCTCGTCCCAGCACGTCCCCCCAGCCCCAAGAACAGCTTTGGTCACCAGCACGCGGGTTTGGAAGGAAAAGGACTCAGCACAATTAGCAAGACCTTCACAACATCCCTCTGATGACCTCATCCACCTGCTTCCAACAAGCAGCCACTGACTTTTTTTTTTGGTGGATTTTAATGGATTAAGGGAATCACCCCCTTTTAAGGTGGCATCTCCATGAAAGTGGCACCAGTCCCGTTCGTTGGGCTGTTGGTAGTTCCCAAGGACAAAAAGCAATCAAGGGGAAGGATTTGCTCCAAATATCCAGGCAGCATCACACCGAAGGATAGTGATATGGAAATCAGATCCTCTTAAGGTACACCCCTTCCCCCCAAAAATAGCAACTGGATCAAGAGGCACCTAAGGGACATATTAGTTGTCTCATTTCCAAGATCAAAAGGGTCATCCCCTTCCACGGGATACCTACCCCATTCTGCCGGCAGAGGAGGACCAGGAGTTTCCAGAGGAGAGAGGAATCTCTGCCCTTCTGTGTTGAGAGATCACAGCCTGTGGTTATCTTCTGCTGGCAAAATGTCATCACATCCACCTTGTGTAGATCTTCCCTACAGCAGCAGAAAGAAGCATCAAAGAAACCCAAGGCAAAGCAATCTAAGGCATCATTCAGGCTCAGTCCCCAGGTTCACTGATGGGAATGCCAAAGATTGCAAGCAAGAGCTGGAGGAAAGAAGATCCCCAGTACCAGTGACTACTATTAAGTTCAAACACACTCAAATTTATCATGACTCTTAGCAGATCTCTGTGTTTCAGGGATGCAAAGTACATTTCAAACCCATTCTCTGCCCTCCTGATAATATTTTCCTCCATCCACCTGCAAAGAAACAGTTTGGATTTGCTGTGCTGCCATTACATCCATGGATGTCCAATGCTGCAGAAGCAGGCACAATCTGTTGTGGAGGCAGAGTGGAGGGTCACTTGTGTGACCACAGAAACCCTTTGGAGCTGAAAAAGAAATCCTTAAGCTATGTGCAAGCCAGGCAGAGGTGCTGCCATACAATAAAATAACCATACAGTCAGAAAGAAAGAGTGGATGAGACAGGAGAGAGAAACTGCAGGTGGAGATGTTGATCTTGATTCAGTCATTCCAACATATTATGTGGAGAAACCCAATGTACCCTTTGGCACAAGTGGTAACCCAGAATACTAGAATGGTCTGAGGGTTGAAAGGGAGCTTAAAGCTCATCTAGTCCAGAACACTTTTCTTAATTAAATTCTTAAATTCTCTTATTGCTATGGCCAGGGACACCTTCCACTAGGCCAAGCCCTGTCCCATTTGGCCTTGAACACTTCCAGGCATGGAACAACAACCTGAGGCCTTGCTACCCTGACAGCGAAGAATTTCTTCCATATATCCAACCCAAAGTTCCCCTCTTTCACTTTGCACTCATTCCCCTTTGTCCTGTCTCTACAGTTCCTGGCAATGAGACCCTCTCGGGCTTCCTTGTATTTCAGATACTGGAAGGTGCTGTGATGTCTCCACACAACCTTCTCTTCTCCAGCCCCAGTTCCTCAGCTTGTCTCCATAGGGAGGTTGTTCCACTCCCTTTATCCTCCTCTGGGCTTGCTCCAACAGTTCCATGTCCTTCTTATGCTGGTGGCACCAGAACTGCTTCAGCACTCCAGGTGGGTCTCATGAGAACTCACAGGGGAGAGTCTGGAGAACTCCAGATCTTCCACCCAGCTTCTGTGTATACACAGCTCTTTTGCTCAGTAAATGCTTTTTCCTTTTCTCTCCCTGCTTGGGCTGGGAGTGGCCAGAAATAGATACAACCTGATGCAACACAGCCTGATTCATCCCTAGGCTCACACTGGCTGAAGGTACATATTGGGTCTGACCCTGCTGTGGCTCAGCCATCTCAGGGGACAAAAACCCTAGGAAAAGCTAAGCCACAGGTTGACCCAGGGCTTTAGACATTTAAAGAAACCCCAAAAAATCATTTTTCTGAGACAAAATGAGTACAAAATAAGGTCAGATGTACAAACCACACTAAACCCACATCCTATGAATATTCAAAAAAACTATGTCCCACAATCCAAACCAACCCACGCTGCATCAAAGGGGCTGGGCTTCCAACCTGAACTTAGACATGGCCTTTGTAGATAACTCAAAACCGCAGGGACCCTTCAAGTCTGCCTTGAGCTCACGTCTCTTCACAAAGCAGACAGCCAGGAGGACACAGCTCCTGGAGCTGCCTGTGCTGCCATACCTGGCCAGGGGCCCGGGGAAGGCTTGCAGCTCCGCCAGCTCTTCTGTGCCATCAAGGATCGTCTAAAAAACAAAAGTAAGTTCAGCAGCTGGACTCCAGCAATCAGACCAGCTCCAGCTGGGCTATTGGAAAGCCAGTGCCTTGGCCAAGGATTCAACAGTGCCAATGAACCCTGTGCTCCCTTAAGGTAAGCACAGAGCGCAGACCCTGAGCCATCACGTGGACTCCAGTGCTAAGGTCCAGTAAAGAAATGTCTGCTGAGATGTCATCTGCCTCCTCCTGGAGGTAAAACAGGAGACTGGAATGCTGTGGTAGACTGGGGGCATGGAGAAGGGCTCCCTGTATTGAAGCACCTCAGGAAGATGAGTGGAGCTCTCCTTTGGGGAGGCACAAACCACATCTGTCCCCATGAGAAGGGATCACTGTGAGCAGGTCACAGGCACCAAGGGTTACAGAGCTGAAGGCTGAAAGCACCACCCAGGCACAGGCTGGCACGATGGAGACTCAGAAGCCCACGTGGGACGGACAGAAGATGGCAGCAATGGGAAGGCTGCTGAGGAGGCTGCCTGGGTGATGAACCGTGTTTGCATCTCTCAGGACGAGAGCAGCCACTCCAGGGAGGGGACAGGGGGCCTGGAGGGCCAGCTGTGTCCTACCTCCAGGCTGTGCAGCTCGACACGGTGTAGCTGTCCCTCAGCAGGGTGGTGGGGACACGCCAGCACCAGGTGGCCCCCGGCTCCAAAGCACAGCGCCGTGTGCAGCTGGGGGAACTTGAGGGGGACTGCTGGGGTCGGGGTGGACACGGAGGGCCCCCCTGCAATGACACGTAGGCCATCATGAGCCACTCCCACTGATCACGCACCACATCCACTGTGGAGGACTTGACCAGGTCCCAACATTGTTCCCCAACTTAAGTAGCCCTCTGCTGACCCCTCTATGCAAGAATTGTTCCCCAAAGCAGCAGATGTGCACAGCAGCTCCTACACTTACCTGTGCAGATCTCCCTGACCATTCACCCACCCCGCAGCCCTCCAGTCATGCCTTGTGCCTGGAGAACCTCCTCCAGGAGAGGACCAAGCTGAGAGACAGCCAATATCCTCCCACCAGCCATTTATTCCCTTGCTTCCCCCTTGTCAGAGCCCCCTATTACACCTCACCTGTTTGTCCCACGTTCCAGGACCCTGGAAGCACAGGGTCGTAGTGGTCGGCACCTTCACGGATGTACTGGCTGAGCTCATGGCTGCTGGAGCTGAGTCCTGACTCGTGGTATTGCAGGAGCAGGCTGGGCTAAAGAACACACAAATCTGGCTCAAAAACTAGGGACACTGCTGCTTTCCTGCTCCCAGGCTTCCCTGCTGCTCCAGGAAAGTGCCCAGCAGGAACAGCACAGCCAGTTCCCATCTAAGCAGCTCATGCCCTACACCAGCTTGGGTTCACCCAACAGCTTAGAAAAATAATTTACATCAGTCACAGCTGTAGTCTGACAGCTTTCCTAGCCCTAACATGAGCTCCTCACCACAGCCAAGGAGATGGGGCTTAGAAACCCAAAAAAGCATCACTCAGAAGCAAAATCATCAGAGCAGCTTTGATTTGATCTTTTAATTTTCTCTTGGCAAAACCCAGCAGTCAGGACACAAGTGTGATGGATCATGACTGGGTGGACAGAGCTGACAATGACACATAGCTGCCAGCTACCTAGGAAGGATAGAATCATGGAGTCATGGAATCATTAAGGTTGGAAATGCCCTCTAAGATTGAGTTAATCCATTAATCCAGCACTGCCATGTTCACCACTAAACCATGTCCCCAACTGCCACATCTACTTGTCTTCAAAATCCCCCCAGAGATGGTGCCTCTACTACCTCCCCTGGGCAGCCTAGGCCAGGGTTTGTCTATCCTTTTGTTGAATAATTTTTTCCTAGTATCCAACCCAAACCTTCCCTGAAACAGCTTAAGGCTGTTTCTTCATGTTCTGTCACTTGTTAGGTGGGAGAGGAGCCTGATCCCCACCTGTCTACAGCCTCCTTTCAGGGAGTTGCAGAGAGTGACAGGGTCACCCCTGAGCATCCTTTTCTCCAAGCTGAGCCCCCACAGTCTTCTCTGCCTCTCCTCACCAGGCTTGTGCTCCAGACCTTTCTCCAGCTCCATTGCAGAATATTCCACTAAGCCTGGATTTCTGTCCTGCTCCTGGGCTGAGCATACAGCCCTGCACCTGGGGAATGACAGCCCAGCAGATGGAGAGATCACCATAAAACACTAAACAGCCCCTGAACACTAAAAATCCAGTGCAATAACCCCCAGGGACTGTCAACATAGGAGTGTGGATGCAACATAGGAAAGGGATTCCCTTTTCCCAGCTGGAGGGAGATACATGGATTGTCCCCAAATCTCTGAGAGATTTTTGTCCTCCACCCCTGTTCATCTTGAGGTTACCTCTTTGGGCTGGCCACCAGCCTCCCCTGAATCACTGCCAAGAGTTTCTTCCCCTGTCTCTTCCCTCCTGGCAGTCGAGGTGTAGCTCTCCTCATAGGAGTTGTAGGTCTGTGCCCTGCAGGTGGGAGCAAAGGGAGGCACCCTGAAGGTCGGAGATTTTTGAACCACCCACAAACCCTCTAATTTTGCAGCAGATGGTTTCACAAGGCTGCACAGACTTCCCAGCTTTACCTGTCCTGCCCTGGAGGGCCCGTGGCCAGGTTGGGGTGGTAGCCCCTGTAGTAGTGCTGGTCCTGGTAATTCTTGCCATAAGACTCTCCCTGTCTCAGGCCTAGAGAGAATCAAGATTCAGCATTATCCCTCCAGAGCAACCACGAAGTTGCAAAAGAAAAACCAAGAGTCAGGCAGTTTGCTGTGCCCACTCAGTTTGCTTCTAAATTATCCCAACACATTGGAGATATGATAATGCCTTGTACACATCTGCCAAGACAACACTGATGTCCTTTTCTCTCTCCTCCCTCCTCTTCTGTTTAGTCCAGAAACAGCAAAGAAGAGAGCCTGGCCATGCTGATCACATAGCATCATCAAACTCAGGCTGGAACCAGGCATGACACAGGTTTTTAGCCCTGGTAATGAAGATCCAACATCCCTCAGGTGCACCTAGCCCCTGCTCACATTTCCTAAATGCAGACAGGGAGCCAGTGCTGCACAGAGCACCACCACCCAGCAGTGTGGGCAGGAGAGAGCCCTGGCTATGTGCAAGCCTTGGGAAAAGAACCCAAGGAAAGCATCACTTCTGGGGGATGAAGAACTGGGGAAAGCATCACTTCTCCTGCAAGCTGCCTCCCTGCCCAGCCCCAAAGGATGAGCCCATACCTCTGTCATCCTGCCACGCCACTGGCTTCCACTGGTGGCCTTGGTAGGGGTAGGGGTAGCCATCCCCATAGCCAGCTGCAGGATACTGCCAGTGGGAGTCTTCATACCCCTGCCTGGAAAACAGCACAACACACTGGTCTGGGCAAGAAAGGGTTCCGGGCTCACATCTAGGATGCCTCCTGCTTGGCACCTCTGGAGGCAGAAAAGGTGAGGGAAATGAAGCCAGGTCCCCTGCTCCGTGGCAGGGCCAGAAACTGGTCCAGCATCACACCTGGAAGGACCGGGAGGAGGTTTGGATGCTTTGCTATCCCCAGCTATGAGAAAGCTGTGCACTGCAGTTTCAGGTGATGCCCAGTTTTAGAGAATCCAAGAAGGGTTTGGGTTGGAAGGGACCTTTAATGGTCACCTCATTTCAACCCCCTGCCATGGGCAGGGACCTCTTCCACTATCCCAGGGTGCTCCAAGCCCTGTCTAACCTAGCTTTGAACACTTCCAGGGATCCAGGGGCAGCCACAGCTTCTCTGGGCGCCCTGTGCCAGAGCCTCACCACCCTCAGAGAGAAAATTTACTTCCTAATATCCCATCTGCATCAGATGACCTCAGCACAAAACCCCACGTACCGACTCCATAATTCACTGAGGGCAATAACTCAGGCAAATCAACCCAGATTTGCTGGAAGCTCTTTCTCAGCACTGAGAGCATCCTCCAGCCCACATTTTATCTGTCCACTCTCCACTGTTTCAGCAGCTGAGCTTGCAGCCTGCCTCTTGCTCCTATATTACTGCTTGTATTTTTATTGTTCACCTTTCACTTAGGAAAAAAGAACTGCATTTAATCAAATCTGTAAGAAAAATGCATCTCAGAGCTGAGATGGAGCTTGTCAAACAGCAACCACAGAAATCACAGTTTTAAGAAGAAATCAGAGCTGCAAATGCTACGCAGCCTTAAATAGAGAAGTCATGGGGCTGCTTGGACATCACCTCCTGACATGCTGCATCCCTATGCAGTCACCAGGGCAGGACCCGTGAGCAGTGAAATGGGTCTTATTTTAAGATAATTCTTATTTTAAGAATTCATATTTTAAGAAGGCTATTCTTATTTTAAGAAGGTTCTTAATTCCTACTTTAAGAAGGTTTCCACGAAGAGGGATCAGAGGGATCTCACCTGGGGTTGGGCTGGCTGGGGTAGCTGCTGTCACGGCGCTCAGCACGGGACGCCGGCCGGCGCCTGTCGCTCCGGGGGTGGTGACTCTCATCCCAGGGGTGGTGGCCCTCATCCCAGGGGTGACCAGGGAGCTGTCTCCCGTGCCAGGAGCCGGGGCGAGGAGCCTGCCCTGGCTGCAGGAGCTGCCGCCGGAGCGGGGCCGGGGGCCCGTGGTGCCCCTCCGCCCATGAGGCCCAGGCTGCCGGCCTCTCCCGGGGCGGGGGCGGCTGGGCAGGGGCCCAGGGCTCCATCACAAGCTTGCCAGCAAAATCCTCTCCGGTTTTGGGGAGCTTAAGCCCCAAATGGCTTTAGTGGCCTGTAAATGGTAAGTCACAGTGTGTTTGATCAGCAGCTTTTCAACCCCCTCAAAGCCTCCTTTGAAGCCCGTTGCCAGCTACTCTCTGCTTTTTGGGAGCATCCTGGAAACCCGGGATCCTTTCCAAAATGCCCAGAGGCAAGGAAAAGTCATCTCTACATCTTCCTTAACTTGAAGCTCCCCTTAAAACACCAGGAGGAAATGATCTGCCTTTGAAAGCAACTGGCATTCATCTCTTCCCAGAACAAGAATCTCAGAATGGTTTGGGTTGAAAGTGACCTTAAAAATCATCTAGTTCCAACTCCCTGCCATGGGCAGGGACACCTTGTATTAGACCAGGCTGCCCAAAACCCCATCCAACCTGATGTTGAACACTTCCAGAGATGAGCAGTTTCTCTGGGCAACCTCTTTGTGCCAGGGTCTCACCACCCTCACAGGAAAGAATTTCTTCCCAAAATCTAATCTAAATCTCTCCTATTTCAGTTTAAAACCATCACCCCTTGCCATATTGCTACAGGCCCTGCTTTGAAATTTGTTCTTATCTTAAAAACCCCTCTTATACCCAGGTAGGGTCCTCCTGCAGTCCCAGCTGCAAAGCATCAGCACTCAGAGCCCCCTCAAGCTGTAAGAGGGTGAGAAGTCACCCTCACCTCTGTGACATGGCAGTGAAACCCCATTTGATATGCAGTAAGGGAGGGGACATTGGCAAAGCTTTGAGCAGGACAAGGAGTTTTGCTCAAAGAATGAGGAAGCGGGGAGAAATGGAGGTTTGATCTTGTGAACTATGGAATGGGGTGGAAACAGGGATTTCCTCCTGCAAGGATTCCAAGCAGGCACCAGATTTGGTTACAGCAGTCCCCTGCAGATAAGGAAATCCTGAGGAGAGCCCAGGCTGGCACATGGGTGAAGTCCCAGCTGCCAGGGGGATGTCATTCTCAAGCCCCCCATGTCTCCTCTTGCAGCATCAGTACCCAGAAGTGCCCCCACCACTACAGGCCTCCCCAGTGTAGGGAGATGGCCAGATGCTGTCTGAAACTCTCCTCACTCCTCCTCCTCAAAGTTTAAGACACTTTGGAGTAATTTCCAGACTGGTCTGAACAGAGGTGGCTCAGTTTGTGGCTTTCTAGGTGACATCCAGGTAAACCCTTGCCCTAAATAGCCCCCAGCAACAAACATCCAGGCACCCACGACTTGAGTCCCACCAAGGGCCCACCCCGATTTTTGGCCAGGGGTTCCCACCACCATCCTCCCCCCGCAGCAGCCACACACACCTGCTCAGAGGCCGCTGGGCCCTTCCTCTGCTCCCTGTTGCCACTTCCAAAGTCCACTTCCACATGGGCCAGTGGGCAAAGGGCAGCCTTGTCTCCTCCGCCCCGCGCCGGCCGCTCGCTCGGGTCCCGAGGGGTTCCCGCTGCTCCTTGCATCCTGAGGGTCACCTTTCCCATCACCTGGCTCTCCTCCCACCCAAGATAAGGAGCATGCAGCCCTCTGAGCCCAAAAAAAGCCAGAGATTTCTCCTGGGGAGTTTTTTAATGTTGGGAAGTAAGCAGGAGCTGATAGTGATAGGACAAAGGTGAACAGCTTTAAGCTGTAAGAGCAGAGATTTAGATTGGATGGTAGGAGGAAATTCTTCCCTGTGAGGGTGGGGAGGCCCTGGCACAGGGTGTCCAGAGAAGCTGTGGCTGCCCTTGGATCCCTGGAAGTGTCCCAGGCCAGGCTGGACAGGGTTTGGAACAACCTGGGACAGTAGAAGGTGTCCCTGTCCATGGCAGGGGGTGGAATGAGATGAGCATTAAGGTCCCTTCCAACCCCAACCATTCCAGGATTCTATGAAGTGTCTTCCTCAATACATCCTCACATCTCCTAAATAATAATAATAATAATAATAATAATAATAATAATAATAATAATAATAATAATAATCTGGTTGATTTAATTCAGACCCAGCCAATAACATCAATCCCACCACGTACTGCCCAGGGCAGAGTTGGGGCATGGGCTCCACCCCAGCACTGCCTCATCTTAGTCATTACAGCACTATATGGCCTTGTTGTCTAAGTTACCAGGGATTCCTGCCTGGAGACCCTATCCTGAAGTCCCCATGGCACCTTAGAAACTGAGAAAATGAGCTAATTAAGGCAAATGATGTCCTAAAAAACCACACTGAAAGCTAGATATAAGGTCCATCATCTGCCACCCAGCAGTTTAGTGATGTCTCACCTTCTCCCCCATTCCCAGGGCCTTCCAATTACCTCCACTGTAACACCACAGCACTGAACGATTTGGAATTCACAGGCAGGAGAGTTTGCTTTGCATCATGGTGGCACTGTCAGAAACCCCCTCCTTTAATGATGTTGAAAGACTACATATATTATAGTTTCAGACCTTGAAATTTCCACCCTGCTGGGAGAGTAAGAAATTTTCCCTGGTGATCCTGAGAAATAAGCATTCGGTCTCTGCAGAACTCAAGACTTCAAGTAAAAAAATATCCTTAGCACTCAGGCGTACAGAAATCCGACTGGGAGAAACACAAACCAGGGCAGCGCTGTCTTCGTGCTGCTGAGCTGCTGCAGCAGAATGAAATTAAGCCTCTCCTCTTCATTTCACAGCTGCCCTTCAAAACTTCAGGAGGTTTTGAAGTAAAAGGTCTGTTAGGGACAGATCAGGTCTCAGGGGAAGCAAGAAAGAATCCCCAGAAACCATGGGAGTCACACTTTAAAAATACACAAACTGATAGGATATTTCATAAATATAAATAACATAATTCCACTTGGTTTCTGGCTAACAATTTTAGGTTTTTTTAGCCAAGAGGTGACTGCTGGATGTTTCCAAACTGTTTTCTAGAAGCAGCACAAATCTATACTGCGAGCCTGCAAGGCTCAATCAGCATGACATAAAGATGCTGAAAAGGGGAGCCAATTTAAATGAGATATAAGGAAGGAGTTTTTTCACCACAGTGAGGGTGGTGAGGCCCTGGCACAGGCTGCCCACAGAAGCTGTGGATTCCCCATCCCTAGAAATGTTG
>VXBQ01008278.1:98804-123315 GCA_013400175.1 Phainopepla nitens
AACAATTTTAGGTTTTTTTAGCCAAGAGGTGACTGCTGGATGTTTCCAAACTGTTTTCTAGAAGCAGCACAAATCTATACTGCGAGCCTGCAAGGCTCAATCAGCATGACATAAAGATGCTGAAAAGGGGAGCCAATTTAAATGAGATATAAGGAAGGAGTTTTTTCACCACAGTGAGGGTGGTGAGGCCCTGGCACAGGCTGCCCACAGAAGCTGTGGATTCCCCATCCCTAGAAATGTTGGATGCCAGGTTGGATGGGGCTCTGAGCAACCTGATCTGGTTGAGGATGTCCCTGCTCACTGCAAGGGCAGCTGGACTGGATGAGCTTTACAAGTCATTTCCAGCCCAAACTGCTCCACCTGTGTGATCCTCAGGCTGCTGTTGCCAGCCTAACCTGGAAGGTTTGGATTACAAGGAAGATTTGGGAGCTTGTCTGGCATAAAAGCAGCTGCAACTCCTGATGTTTGTGTTTGAGTGGTGTGGAAACTCTGTTCCTGTTCTTGCTAGGGAAGAAGAGATGAGAAACTCTACCAGCAATGTAAAGCTTTGACCAGAAGTGGTTTAAAATTGATGAGGAACACCATCTTTAAGGCAAAAGCAGGTAAGTGTGTTGGAAAAGGAAAGAACCAAGGAATGGAGCTGGGGAATGAAAAGTGACAGAAGGAAAAAACAGAGAAAAAAAGGCTCAGATGGGTGAGAAAGGGGAAGAAAAGGATAACCTTTTCACGTCATCACCTCTAGCCAAGAAATTATATTTAAAGGAGTCACAGCTTTCAGGGAAATTGACGCCCTGTGCCCTAGGACTGCCATCTAGCTGGCAGGACTATTGTAATGCAGGCAGTACATGCTGCAGATAGCATTTGTCACAGAGCTGAAGGGGCACCGCTATCACGTTAAAACATCACATTTTTCTGCTTTAAAAATTTCACTGGTGTTGTTACAGTAACAAGATTAGGTGGAAAATATTTTTCTTCAAGCCCTTGGTGTATTTGTGCAGCTCCTTGGGGCCCTGATCACAGACAGCCCCAGGCTCTCAGGTCAGTCCCCCACAGCAAACCCAACCTCATCTGAAACCTTTCTAACCCAAGAGAAGAAATTTGGGTGGCTTCAGTACCTGAAGCTAATTTGAGGTGATTTATGTTGTTTCTACTTGATTCTGAGATGAGGGTTTGTTTTTCTTTAAGCAGAATTGATAGGAAGCTTTGTTAATCTCTGAGCTTCAGCCCCCTATAAATGTGAAAAATATATGTAAACAACACTTTTTTTGTTGTTGTTGTTGTTGTTGACATGTCTTGAGCATCATGCAGGGCAAAAATGCAAGTAGCAAATGAGCTACATAAGATGTGAAAACTCATCTTAAATATTCTACACAGCAAAAACACCATCCCTGAATGTGCTGCCAGCTTCTGAGATGTTTCAGAGCCTATTTCACGTCACAGAGCAAGAAAACAAAAACCACCCAGCACTCAGGTTCTCAGACAGGCTGAGCACCTGCACCATATCGGGAGAGCCCTCATCCCCAATCAGTCTCAATGGCAGCTAATTAATAATTAGCCTGATCACCCCTCCCGGGCTCAAAGGGAAGGAGCTATGAGAGCCCTTGCTCCAGCTAGGGGGTGGCATTTGGAGCTTCCCAGACCACGGGCATGCTGGTGGGAGGAAGGTGGTGTCTCCTAAAGCAGCTGGGATGGGGTCTGCTCCCACCTCCGAGCACCATCCTGTGGGTGTGATCTGGCCCTCATGGCCTCGCTCCACCCCTCCTGCAGCCACGCTGTGAGCTCGATGGGTTTGCACCTTCCTTCCCCACGAGGCTGTTTCCAGCTTGGATGGACTAAGCTGTCCCTCCCCACCACCCCCCTGCACACACACAGCCACATTCAGCAGCTTCCAGACACGCCTATTAGTTTTTGGAGACTTGGGCAAGAATATTAATTGCATTCCAGAGGCATTCAGCATATTAGAAAAAGCATTTTATACCCTGCATTGTATCTGGTGAAGAAACAGAGCTGCAAAAAGCTGTTATTTGTGAAACTCAAAACACATCCCCTGTCTGGACGCAGCAGAACCGTGACCTTGGCCTTCTGCACGAGCTCCTGTTACAAAACAAATCCCAAAAAACTTCCTAATCTTGGTCTTACTTCATTCCCACTTCAGCCAGCCCTCCTGCACTCTTGGCTGTGAATACTAAGTCCCGGCCACTTGCATGCCCCACCCCTAGAGGAGAGGCTGTGCAGCTCCTGCATCCCATCTGCAGCATCTCCACCCCGGGAAGGGGTTGGGATGCACGGGGCCCTGTGGAGAGACGAGAGCCAAACCCAACAGCAGTGAGGAGGCCGGAGAGTTTTCAGTATTCAGGTCCTCTCGTTTTCCTGTGCAACACCCCTTATGTTTTCCCAGCCATAAAATTGATGTTTATCTCGCTTCTAACTGCCTTACAGAGATCATTACACATTGCAAATGCAGCCATTTGCGGATAAAACGAGCACAGGCAGCCTGGAGACTGTCACACCACCCCTTCCCGTGCCACATTGCAATGCCTTACAACCTTTAAGCTGAAAATTAACATATAAAACCAAGGCACCCAAAAAATATTTGTCAGGCAAATGCAAAAAAAAAAAAAAATCCAAAGCAGAGGTAATTCTTCCACCTGCCCCACACCACCCCGTGCTCAACCACGGAAAATTCATTTATAAGTGGGACAAATTCTGCAGCTATTCTTGTGGCATTAAGTAAAAAAAAACAAACTAACCAAACAAAAAACAAACAAACAAACAAAAAAAGAACAACAACAAACAGAACAAAAAAAAAAAAAAACAAAGTCAAGAGAAGGTTGTTATTCCTTGTCAGAAATCTCCTTGCTCTGAAGCGTCCCTCTGGATCTGGGTCTGTTGGAAGCTGTGGAGGGCCCAGAAGGCAAAGAGGGGGATGCAGGTGTCAAAAGAAGAACCTCCAGTGGCCACAGCTGCTGCCACACCACCTCCCGGTGTCTGTGCCGTGAAGAAGCAGGGCAGGGATGCCGAGCTCTGGAGTGGAACACGAGGCCAGGGCACCTCCAGCCCTCCTCGAGCTGCTGCCCTCAGACACCTCCACACACCGCCGGGCTCCTTCCCCGGGGGCCACGGAGGAGTGCCCGGACACGGACCCTTCCCCAAGGCCCCCATCCAGCGCCAGAGCAAGGGAAGGCGCTCAGCTGGAAATCTTTAGCCCCGAGAAGTTGCAGGGTGTCCTTTTGAAAACATTGCCATCTTGTGTCTCCTCAGACTCCTGAGCACTGGTCGGCTCCCTGCTCGAGGAGCTTTATTGCCGGCAATCAGGGGCAATAAAGACCCGTGACAGTTACAGATCGCTTGGCTGTGTCCTGTTCCTACTGCTACCTTGTAAAGTTGGACAGTAACCGTTCCCCTCATTTTTTTTCATCTCAATTTATGACTCCTCTGCCATGAAAAGCCACTTACGCCCTCCACAGTTACATACACCGTATCCTCCAAGGCCAGTAAATCACGGTCTCAAGTCATGTCAAATTTTGTGAAATAAAGCTAAATTGCGGTTGTACTCTAAGGCGAGAAGCAGCAAAATTGAGAGAGAACAAGCTCTGTTTAAAGCCAGAAACCTAGCTGGCAGCCTCCCATGGCTTGAAGAGGCAAGGATCACAGAAACCCCTCAGTGAAAGAGAAAATCCTGATAGCAGGGAGCCTACAGCACCTCTGTGCCACCCCAGGCTGCCTCCATAGGTCTTCTGTGGGGTAATCCCAAGAGTTAAAATAGTCCAAACTCAGAGGATTTCACTCTCTGAACTGAGCTGCATCCCTTCCAGCCAGAACACAGAGGGCTGGGAGCAGGACAGAGCCAGGCTCCAGCAGCATTTATTCATTCAGTCCCCAGCCTGAACTTGGGCTTGGAAAGAAAACTGGGGAGCTGATGGGGTCATAACTTCTTGTTTTAAGTTTTGGGGTTTTTTTGTGCAGACAGGAGTCAGAGAAGTACTAACACAGCAGGGTTTCACTCTGCTGAGCCCATCTGGGCTCACTCAAAGTGCTGGGCACTGCACCAAGAACTGGGGAAACTGAGGACAAAAAACAACTTGACCCCAAACCACCCTTTACATTTTTCAGGGGCACAGTGACTTGTCTTTTCCCTTCTGCAGCAGAGTTAAACTTTCATGAAAGCTGAATTAACTTGGAGAAGAGCCAGCTCCAGGGACAGACAGCAACATGATGGAATGAGAGCAAGGCAGACCCAGACCACTGCTGTTCCAGCTAATTCCCCTGCCTGCATCCCACACTAGTAATTTCCAGGGGGCTCAAATTGCTCCATGCACTGCAGCTTCTCCATCCCACCATGACAGAGCATCCAGCCTGGCAAAGGCACCAGGCATCTCTTTCACCATTTCCAGAGCACAAGCTACAAGCTCTCCAGGTGGAAGAATTCCTCCCCAAAACCAGAAAAGATCCAAAGTACACACACACACAAAAGAGGAAAATTATAAGCAGCCATGACAGAGACAAGGAAAATCACAAAACATCTCATGCCAGAGTCTTAGCTGATAAAAACCCAACGTGCATAGCACACAGCTTCAGGCTGGGATACACTCAGCCCTCTCTGAATGTTTAATGGGAGTATATGCATCAGTTAATCAGCAGCACAAGACACAAAGCGTTTTGTACCTCCTCGCCACGTGTTGTGCAATTAAAAGGCTTCTCATTCAGGCACAGAAAGAAAAGTCAAGGGACTTTGGCTGTGAAACATCCATTATTCAAAAGTATATCCATTATTCAAAGTTTTTCTTAAAATCCTATTGTCAGTTTGAAAGGAAAAAGAAAATGAGTTTCTGAAAGCTGTGCTCTGCTGATATTCCACTCCAATTTTTGCTGATTGTAAGTACTAAAACTCCAGACATTTTGAGGAACTAAAGAAATCCTTCACAGCTGCTGAAAAAGGCAACACCCTGTGGGTAGTCACCATTTCCCCCCCCTCACTTTACCTAGCAGGGGTATGAAACACCCCAGCTGACAATGCACGCTCCTTTCCCAAATTGCTCAGCGACCCCAGCGTGAGGCTGAGGAGCAGCTGTTCAGGGGGAGGCAATACCAAACTGCTCAGCAGGCAAGAGCAGACACCCAGCACTGCACCCCAGAGCTGACTGCAGCCCTGGAGGGGGTGAGGGAAGCCTGGGTGGGAGGCACAGCCTTCTCACAGCACTCGGGAGCCTCCGCCTGGGGTGCCAGGGATGAGCTGCAGGAGCTCAAATGGGGAACAGATCCCAAGGGTGCCTCCTGCCACATCCAGATGGGGGGCAAGGGGAGTATCAGATCCCACAGAGCCCCCCAGCTCTACCACAGCCCCTGCTGCAAAGGGAAGAAACACAGGGACAAAGCACTGCTCCAGGAAAGATGTTACCCAGGGACCACCTGGACAGTGGGAAATATTCAGCAAGAGCAACCAATTGTGATAAATTGCTAACATTAGAATATAAAATAAGTAGCCCAGGTTTTACCTCCTCTTGGAGCTGGAGGAGAGAGTGCTGAGCACCCCCTGAGAATTCAGGCATCAGGCACCTCTGTAGGGATGAAACAGGTCTGAAGTCCAGGTGGTCAGTCTGTCCCCAGGCTGGAATCAGGCCCAGGGAAACAAATATGCTTGGCCAGGCCCAGAGCAGCAAGGTCTAAGGCCAGCCTGACTGTACTGAGCTGAGCTAGAGATTAGTGTTTCTACTCCAGGCTTAGAGAGCAGAAAAGCCCCAGGCTGAGCTCATTTAGAGCCCCAGCCCTGGGTGGGGATGCACCAGAGCCACATAGGAGAGGTAGAGCAGCTAAAGGCTGCTGTGCTATGCTGCTGGAGAAAGAGCTGAACTAAAATTATTATTGAAGTTATATATCAGATTAAGAAGCAGGGGCTAAAACCTGAAAAACAATTGAGAGTTATGAGCCAATAAAGGTGCTTATAATTTTAATTTAAATAAATATGTGTGAAAGGAACAGGAGCCTTAGAAAAGCTTCTCTGTCCTTGAAGAGGTAAGGCTAACATGTAGTAGTAGTAATAATACATGTAATATAACATGCAGTAGTCTCTCAAGGCTCAAAGATTCTTTTATGTGAGTAAAGGAAGAACAAAAGAAAACATGGCAGAGGGAAGCAGCATTCAGTGATAAATACTTGTTGTGACTGTAACACTATGTAAGAATATATGCTATTAGATAGGCTTAAAATCTGCTTATTTAGGATTTCTGCACGTACAGTGTGTAACTAAAATGTGGAACCTCCAGTGGTGTGACCTGAGCACAGCAAAGACTCGACTCCACCAGAGCAAATTGATGGGAGGGTGATGACTGACAACTAACAAATGCAGTAACCTGGGTGTAACGTATTAAAGCCCTTAAACACTGCAGGAGGCTCAGTGGGTGCCTCAGGGTCGGGGTCCTGCTCCTCCACTATCATGCTGACTATTTTTCTGCTGTCACACTACCAACTTTAGGTGTTGCAAATAACTTGGGGAACAATCTGAGTGTATAAAATGAAGGCATTATTCAGCAGCCTGTGCTGACAGCTATCTTTAAGCAGCACATTTATTTAAAGTACAATGATGCTTCAATAGTGGGTGCCTGTAGAGTGCTTCCAGGGCACTAAAATGAGCTGGATTTTATCTGCAGGAAGGCTATGGCTCACAGCTTATTTGGACAAATTCTTTGCTGTAATAGGCCATTTTCTGCTATTACCAGTGAAATAAGCTAAACATCCACTTCTTTTCTTCCACAATGAGAAGCTGTGCATGATGTGATAAATTTGCAAAGCTCTCAAAGGATGGATGGGAGTTAAAGAACTTCCTCCAGGGTCTAAGGCACTGCCAAGCAGGGCTGGAGTTGCAAAGCGAAGCCGGGAGGGGTATTCCAGCACGAGCAGTGCTGAAGCAGCTCGTGGAGCCAGAGCTGCTGTGACACTGGAACAGCAGGGCACAGCACAGACAAACCGAAGCATTGACAGATGAAATGATTTGACTGTTGTGACTCCACAGCCCGTTGTAGCTCAAGTTTCTCTCGTTAGGCTTCAAAGAGTACCAGCCAGCTCGTTAGCGGCGTCTCAGGGTCCCTTTGTTTGCAGTGGCTCTTAGGAAGGTAACAGCGTCTGTAATGGGCCCTCCTGGGAGCGAGTGCACATTCATTCCCCCCAGGCAGAAATGCCCGGGAATGTGGCAGGCTCTGTGGAGAGAAGGCAGGAGAGCAGTGTCCCTTCCTTGCTGGTCACTGCTGGTGGCCGGATGGGCGTCACTCCCCGTTCAAACCACACAAACCTGTACCCTGCCATCGTCCTGATTTTGGTCCTCATTTCAGCCCTGACCTTTCTGTGCAGCTGCTGGTGGGGCACGGCTCTGATACAGAATCACAGAGTGGTTTGCCTTGGAAGAGACCTTAAGGCTCCTCTGGTTCTACCCCTCTGCCACGGGCAGGGACAGCTTCCACTATCCCAGGGTGCTCCAAGCCCTGTCCAGCCTGGCCTTAGACACTTCCAAGGATCCAGGGGCAGCCACAGCTTCTCTGGACAACCTGTGCTTCACCTTCCCTATGGCAATGGCTCCCAAATAGCACCTGTGGGACCCTGATTAGCCTCAGCTGCTCTTGGTACAGCTTAAGCTGTAAGAAGCAGCTGGAAGTGAGCTATGATGCCCTGCTCCCATAACCACTGACTGCAGCTCAGACACAGAACTAGGCTGTTGTCAGGGGGAAAAAGTGGCCCCCAGCCTTCTGATGGAGTGAGATAAGCAGTGTGAGAAGCCAGCTTACACCTGGAGATGATGACCTCTGCTGTGGCCTTGTGCTGGAGCAGGTGGTTGAAGGCTTCATTTAACTGCAAATTCAGTCAGAGGCATTTGTGGTGATGGCCATGGGGTTTTGCAGGGAAGGAAGGGACTGAATGAGGCATGTGAAGAAGTCTGCATCTGAGTCTGGGCTTTCCACTCCTGGGATCCACTGCTGGGTTTGAAGTAATGCAGGACCAGACCAGCTCCTGGCTATTCCTCTCTCTACATCCTCCAGTGAGCTGGATGGTGGCTATGTAAATATTTCTGTGGAGCTGAGCCATTACCTAAGGATTAAAATGCCATCGAATAAGTTTAAAAAATGATTTGAACACCTTCAAACAGGGAAATGCTCCAGGGGGGAAATGCAAATGAAGGAGCATCAGGATCCACTAATCCACTTCTAAAGCATTATCCCAACACATTATTCTTTAAGAACACAGGCCCTTTGGTATGGGAATGAGTGGGTTTTTATGACATTGGCACTGAGCACATCACAATTCTTGCCTTGCAGTACCCAACCAGGAGTTAATGACTCCCTGGCTCCAACTCAATGAAAGAAGATTTAAAAGGATGAAGGGAAAATGGGATTTCTTGATTTAATATTTTTGTTTCTTAGAGAGCCAGGACTCTGGAGGTCCTGTGCCAGGGGCCTAACAAAACTCTGTTTCTACAAAAAACAACAACAAAAAAGGATATTTGCTAGAATAATTCTGAGGAGACTTCCCCATGCTTACCCCTTCTAGTTTGGAGAGTGCTCCAGCATGGGAATGAGTATTGCTGGGGAATGGAGAAGATAAAGGAAAAACTGGTAAAAACATCTTCCTGGCAGGGACTTGGAATGCTCCCATGGCACAAAAGGGTCTTCAGAAGCAGCAGATTAGGGGGTAAGAGGAGGATTTTTCTTCTTGCAAAACCCACTCTCATATGAACCTGCAAGGAGAATGAGGAAAGAAGATTCACTGGAGGTCTTGCGTGTAGTCTTGAGGCATTACCTACGTGCTGAGGGCTTTTACTTCAGTGCAAATTTCCAGAGCTTCCTTGAAGATGCTTAGATAGGATAATGGGAAAAAATCCTTTACTGTGAGGGTGGTGAGACCCTGGAAGAGGTTGCCCAGGGAAACTGCAGATGCCACATCTCTGGGAGTGTTCAAGGCCAGGTTGAATGGGGCTTGGAGCAACTCGAGAGAGTGGAAGGTGTCCCTGCCCATGGCAGGGGGTTGAAATGAGATGAGCTTTAAGGTGCCTCCCAACCCAACCATTTCTGTGATTCTGTCCCTGATGCCTGGAAAGGCTGACCTAGAAACAGAGGCTAGGTAGAATAAAAGGATAAAAGATATTTATTCAACAGATCCAGCTTGGGCAGTGCAGGAACCCCGCCGGGCCTGCACCAAAGTCAAACTCACAAATGGTCACAAAATGGCTGCCAGTCACGAGGCCTCACACTTTTATAGGTTTGGGTCCATTAACAGATTGGAGTTAATTGTCCAATTACAGCTTCAGGTTATGAAGCTCCAGCCTCATTATTCCCTCTCTTCCTTCACTGCTGTTTACACTCTTGGGCCTAAAATTTGTCCTTGGTCTTAAGCTAGAAAGGAATTGTTTTGTCTCCCTACTCTGTGAAGAGAGCTCATCAACCCTTAATAGGAAGCCCAGAACTACACACTAAACCAGCAAAGAATCCAAAAAATATAAAAGCTAAACCTTAAGGCATCATCCCCACTGACGGCCTCAATGGCTGTGTCAGCTCCTCTGCTGCTTGTGAGCATTTCACCTCCTCTCTGCTCCAGCTGCAGTTCATGCTGTGGCTTGTGCTGCCCTTCAGAGCCAGCTCACATTTGAGGTCATTCCCACTGCCACTGTCACCTGAGACTGAAGGAACACCCACCACCCTGTGCAAAAACTGCTCTGCTCAGAGAAGCACAGAGAACCTCATGGTTCTGGACACGTGAGGTTTTATTCAAGCAAGTGGGAAGCTGGGTGGTGACCAACATTTTCTCTGTATATATTTAAATGTGTATATGGCACAGTGGGAAAAAACCATGTCATTTATTTCTGAAAGGTGCTGTGTTTCCAGCCTTGGGAATCCTCCTGCCAGCACATCAGGGATGTGCTGGCTACTGCCATCCAAGGAAGACTTCTACAGAAAGGAGCCCCATGCCCTCCCCTCTGCCCCAGCACAAAGCTTTGATGTAGTGAAGTGAAACATCCTGCTAAGCAGAGACCTGTGTTTGATGCTGACTTTACAAACAGGAGTACATTAACTCCAGGCTGTATTGAAAATGTCCCTCCTGTACCATTCATGCAGCCCATGTGATTGCCTCTGCTGTGGAGCAGGAGGAGGAGGGTGGCATGGATCAAGGTAGAAATTATTCCTGCAGCCTGTCCCCTCCTTGCTGCTGTCTCTCTGTATGAACCTCAGGACGTTGCTTCATTTTAAATGGCTTTGTCTAGGGATGTTCCCATCTTTCAGAGGAGTGGAGAACTTGGCATTTCAGCTGGGGGCTGCTGCTGAAAACTGTAAGAGTTGGACACCCCCACTACAGCTCCCTGGTGAAGGCTGAGTGGCACAGACACTGCTGCTCACAACCAGAGCTGCTGCCCTGGAGCCCATCAAGGGACACTGGGCTCCTCTTTGGTGAGACAGCTTTGTGACAGGGTGCTCCCCACTGAGGGGAATGGGAAATTAACTCACCACTGCACATGGCCTGTGCTGTTTCAAATTTGCTGCGTCAAATTCTGGGTAGAAATTTTGTGTTGAACAGTTCTGAAGTTTGCCCTGTATCTGTGTGGGTTTAGTTTGTAAGAGTTGCCTTTCCTGCAGCCCCTGACACCCTCAGACTGTTTAAATTCAACAGCTTGGGGCTGCTGACTGAATCTCTCACTGGCTGAATCCTACCTGGACACTGTGCAATCCTCACCTCCTTGGGACCTGCATGCTTTCTCCTGCTTAGAGGGAGAGAAAATCAAGCTGCAAACCTGAAATGATCACCTCAGCCTATACAGACAGGTGCCAAAGAGACAAGATGCCAGTTTTTTGATAAATTTTTGACAGCTGCAATATCCAGGTGGAGGGTTTTGCTTCACGTGCTGCCCCCTGGGCAGCTGCTGCTGCTGTTTACACTGGTTAAATCCGTGTCCCATGGCCAAGAACCAGTGAGATTGTGCCACAGGTGGCTGGCAATTGCACCATGTCCTCACACTACACCTCCAGGGATCTGCTACAGCACCTGCTTATAGACCTGTGACACCAGTAATCCCAAAGAGGAATGGGGCCAAAGATCTGTTGAGCTGGACCCATGGTGGGGCTTGGTATTTGAAGAAGTTTGTTTTAGTAGTTTTTTAATATCTTTTAACAACTCACTGTTGGGAAAAACTTCCCCCAAGCATCACACTCTGCCAAAAATGACAGGGTAAGGGGAAAAAAGTAATCTGAGGGTTGCAAGGCAGAACTAAAGCCCTGAAAAAAATAGACAAAAGTCTTTGCAGCTTTGGAAAACAGTGGCTCTGTATCCTCACCTTCTGATCAACGACACGCTCTGCCATCACAGCTTTAGTGCCAGTCACGCCACTTACTCTGCTTCCCTGCCAAAAAAAAACCTTATTAGATGGGTGTCTGGAGAGAAATCACATAGTCCTGCTGTTCTCTCTGAATTAAACATTTGATTTCCCCGTGTTTTCAGGAAGAACCGTGAACAGCTCACGCTGTGTCTAGTAACAGTCCACTTAGCAATTGCATTAACCGAGTGTATTTACCCCCTTCATCTCCTGAATGTGACTCCTCAGGCAGAGCCTGTGCCTTCTCCATCAGCAGAGCTCGGCATCCCTCATCCACAACCACGATGGCTTGAGGGGCTTCACCTCCATGGCACACACCTGGATCTCCACCCACGCTGACCCATGAGGGAACACCAGCCCATTCCTAAACTCTAATGTATCCCTGCATTTTCCTTACCTCCTTTCTTGACACAGGCCAAAGGCTGGGGAAGTCGTGAGCAGCAAAATTCCAGCTGGGCAGAAGATGGCAGCAACAGCCCAGCAACGGCTCTGCTTCACTGGATAGGGATTTCCTTTCTTTGGGAGTACCGGTGGGGTTTTGTAGAAGAGAGGACACATTTTCATCCCTTTGGACTTCAGGAATGTGATCAAGGCACAAGAGATACCTGGAATGGAAAACCGAAGGAGCTGGCTCAGCATGAAGAGCTTGGTGTGAGAAGGACCATGTAAGAATTATCCATGCATTCAAAGTGTTCTTCCAGCCTGGGTGGATCATTACAGGAGACTTCCATGGATTTTAGCTCTTAGTGCCTGGTGGATCATTACAGGAGACTTCCATGGATTTTAGCTCCTTAGTGCCTGGTGGATCATTACAGGAGTCTTCCATGGATTTTAGCTCCTTAGTGCAGGTACATGAGGCCAGGCAGATTTTCTGCATGGTCTTCCTGATACAGGTGATGCTGTCCCATGGGAGGTGGTGGGAAATGAGCAGCAAACATTGAGGAGCAGCAGTGCTAGGACAGTTTTGGGTGGTTTTTTCCTTTTAGTCTTTGACCATTGCAGGAGACTTGTATGGATTTTAACTCCTGGGTGCAGGTACACGAAGCCTTGTGGATTTTAAGCTTGACATCCCCTTTCCCCAGTGGAAATATTTAGGAAAATTTGAAATTCACTTTTTTAGAGCTCTGCTTTTTCAAGGACATGGCAAGTAGATCCTGAACACTCCACTGTGTGGAGTTAATTGTCCAGTTATAGCTTCAGGTTATGAAGCTCCATCCTCCTTGTCCCCTCTCTTCCTGCACTGTTGTTTACACTCTTAGGCCTAAAATTTGTCCTTGATCCCAAGCTAGAAAGGAATTTTAGGCTGGGATTAGCTGGCAGACACTGGAAATGACATGTGGGAGAGGAGGGAGATCTGAACATCACACTGCCTTGCATCCTGGATTTAACCTTCCTCTGTTCTTCTGTCCTGTACACCTTTTGCAACGTGCACATAACTTTTATTTATGTCCTGTTCTTAGGAAGGTTTACTGGGATGGGACTTACAACATCTTCCAGCTCTGCTGCTGCTTCTCCTCCAGAAGATTTTGGTCGAGTCACCTGTGTAAATTCAGTGTCCGCACTTGTTAAAGGGAGTCAAAGACTCTTTCTTCTTCTTGGTAAAGAGCCTGGAGATGTATCAGTGAAGAGAGATAACTTTTTCTTACTAATGCAGCATTTAGAGGGGCTGATTTGAAAACAAGATCTATGCTGTTGTAAGGTGTTGCCCAAATACTATAAAAGATAAGCAGATTCTCATGTTGAGGAGGTTTTCAGGGCAAATGGACAGGACAGAGGGTCTGAAGAGGGGGGCTGGAGGCACAAATTCCCAAAGCAGTGCTTTCTCCAGTGTGTGAAGCTGGTGGCCACTACCCTGTCAGTGTTTGTAGAGGGGACAAGGAGAGATCCGAAGTGAAAGGGGTTCTGGAGAGGGAGGTGATTGGAGCTGAAAGAGGGGAGCAGAGGAACAGCGAATCCTGGAGACAAGCAGGGCAGGTACAAGCTCCCTTGAGAAACATGACTTGATTCACTTCCCCAGTGTAAGGGTATTAGATTATTCTTAGAGACCCAATAAGTGCCACAAGCCTTTGCAGTGATCCCTGTTCTTTGTGGGGCTACACAGGAGGGCGTGGGGCATCCCCCACGACCAGAAGCTTTGCCAGTTTGATAGCCTTGACAATCTCCTCTTCAGGAGGCTTGTCCTGGGATGAACACCAGAGCCTGCAGGAGGGAAGACTCCACCATCCTCTTGCCAGGGCAGTGTTCCATAAAGCTCTTACAACTGAAGCCGAGGAGCATCTTTGGAGTGCTCCAAATGGTGGTGTGGGAGCAAAGATCTCCAGTGCTGGGCTTGGGAGGGAAAGTAAAGGAAGCCCTGCTGTGGGGCTGAGCTGCAGGCACACCTGGGGGAGCCAGAGCATGCTGAAGGGCAGAGATGAAGGACGGGGAAGAGAAAATTGGGAAAAAAGAAAGGATGGCCTGTCCCAGCTTGGGGGGACTTGAGAGGCAATAGGGTCACTGCAGCTCCTCACAGTCCTGCTCCTAGCACAGCATCCCAGGGCATAGCTGTGCATCCCCAGGGGACTGGCCATTGAGCACTGACTGCTGCTTTCAATATTAGGTAAATATAAATATGCTGGGTAAATATTTACAATGTCTAAGTAGATCTTTGCAGCTTCAGTGAACCACAGCAGATGAAAACTTTGCAGAGCAGCATTTTGGCTTCCAAAGGCTTGATTTCTTAGAAATTATTTCTATTTTTATTATTTTGTGAGAGAATGTGCCTTTGCAGAAGCCTGTGGTGGTTCCCAGCAGTAAAAAAGGGCTGTGTGCTGCCATCACACTGTGTCATCACACTGGTTTTCCCAATAGGGAAACCAAACATTCGGGGGCCATGGGTTGAGTCAGAGCTTGCAGAGCCAGGGGATGAGAACCCTGATCTGCTGACTCTCCACCCCATAGTTTAACCACAACTTTGTCCTTTCCCCTCAGGGATCTCACACTCCAAAGCTGCGCTGCCGCTTGTGCATGATTTTTGGAGAAAACTATTTCCAGAGAAAATAATGCACTCCTTGGGCTGCAGCATCTTATAATAACTCTCTGTCCAGAAGGCGGATGGGAATGCATGTGGGGGAGGGATGATGAGACAAAAACTTTGGGGGTGGAGAAATCAGTGTGGCTATTTGTTACAGCTGTGACCGTAAGAGGAAGACCAGAGCACACCCAGCAGTTACTGCTCCACACAGCAGACACCTGACAGAGACCTGGGGCTGGGTGTGGCTGTGCCAACGTGGCTGCCCAGCCCATGTGTGCCAGGTGTGGGGGGAAGCTGGCTGGCTGATTGTTCTGGGGCAGCTCCCGGCGTGCAGCAGTGCTCACACACCTGTGCATCTTTATCTGCGAGGGAAGCAGCGTGTTTGCATGTGAGCACCCTTTTGGCTGGCACTCAGGATCAGAGGGAGGGGTGAATTACTCTCATAAAATCCTGCAAGGGCTCGAAAGAGCAAAGTAACAGCAATGGGACGGAGGGACAGGCTCGGTGCCCTGATCAGTGCTCCAGCGGGTGTGCCACAGTGCGGGATGCACTGCAGCTGAATGGGGGGGATTTTCTGTGTATGCCCTTTTTCCTTCTAGGATTAGCTCCAATAGAGGGTATCTTAGTAGCTTAGGGAGAGAGTGCCTCTCTTTCTAGGGTCATGACCACTAGCCCTGATGCCTTGAGGGGATGTGAAGGAGAAGGGAGCAGGCTCAAGCTAATTGCTGCTACCAGTTTTAGATATACCAGTTTGTTATTAAACATCATGCACAACTTGGATTGGAATCCTACAAAAGGACCATGAACTGGCTTTTCTCTGGGCAAGTGGATTTTAAAATATCAGCTGTGGTCACAGAAGTGCTGAGACTACCCTCCCATAGAAAATACAGAGGTGGGAGGAAAAATACCTGATGCAGCTCAGTATCTCTGAGGCAAAAATCTGCACTCTTGCACAGGAAGCCCTAAACATTTTGGACTGTACCTGCAGAGAGGGCTGGGCACTGCACATCTGAAGGCTTGTGGGAGCATTAGCTGTGGTTTGGGAGCTCAGACTCCTGGAATTCAGGCTGCACATCTGCAGGGCAGTCACGGCGTGGGCTCTCTCTGTGTACGCTGTCCTTTACATCTGCCCTTGCCAGTCATCAGCCTTTACCTGGGAGCTGAAGTGGACAACTTGGAAAGCCTTCTGCTGCCCTTTGCCACAGGGAGTCTGTCAGCTCATTTCATCCATCAAGTAAGCATACAGCCAGCAGTAATTGCTCCTTGTCTCTGCTGTACAGCCCTGATTAAAAACCAGGGCCACAGCCACCAAGTGTCATTGCTGTGGTATTTTCTGCCCAGAGGAACAAATGCTGCTTCCCACCAGCTTCCAGCTTCCCTCCCATAAGCAAGGAAGATCTCACCTGAATGTACCTACCATGAAGAACAGGTGCAACCAACCTGAATGTCTGTGAATGACCGTGCCCCTGGCCAGGATCACTGTCTGGGGGGCAGACTGGTGTTTCTTGGCTTGCAGTGTAGGAAACAGGATGGTCAGCTCCACCTTTGGAGCAGTTCAGAAGCAATTGAAATGAATCCCTTGTGGCACCCTCCTGGCTTCTGCTGAACTACGACACAGATGGGTCTGGCTCATGGCACGCTGCAAAAGCCACTTAATTACAGCAGCAGTAATTTATTTGTTTTGGATTGTCTTTATTAGCCACCACTTAAGCTTGTATTTAAGGGAAGAACAGGGACTGTAAAAAGGGTACCATCTTATGCTGCTGGTCTTCTCCCTGTGCTGCAACAGCTCAGTGTTGTTCCAGTCTGCTCAACACCTTCAGGACTCTCTCCCCTCCTGTATAGATAGCATTGCTGTCACCTGTGCTCCAAATTGCCTGCTTTATTCCCAGAAATGCATGGCTGTATTTTTTTCCTGAGACACTTTCAATTGATTTGGGTAGAATATCTAATGTCCCCAATGCTCTGTAGGCACAGCATGAGCAGCAGGTACCTCCTGGAGGGATTGCTGCTCATCTCTTCAAATAAATACCCAGGTAGGTTAGTACTCTCTCAGCCAGTGGGAGAGAGCATCAAAATCCTTGCAGAGACCCTGGCAGGACAAAACAAAGGCTGAGGAGTGAGACCTGAGGCTCACGTGGTAACCAAGGGAGCCCAGACCTTCTCCTCAGGAGAGAGCACTGCTCAGAAACACAAAGCTACACCACTGCACTGATTGTGGCTGTTGTCATGTGCTTAAATCCTTGTGTTCAGTGGAGGTGTAGCTGTTCAGGTGCTTCTCCCCAAGTGCCCAAGATGTTTCTGTGATTTTCAGCCTGCCTCTGTACCACTGTCCCAAATCTCCTCCTCGCAATCCTACATCTTGATTGCACTCTTAGGGCTGAAGGGCTGCTGTGACCAGCACCACACAGCCATTTTCTACCATCCTTGCACTAAGACTCAGTTTTTGTTTGTGCAGCCCAGTCCTGGGATTCCTACATCTTATTTTAAATGTGGCCTAAAAACCATGAGGATCAGCAGAAAGCTTTAATGATCTGTGTTTTTAACAGGGAGTGAGTATCTCATCCATGTCACTGTGATGCCTGCTCCTGGATCAGGACCCACCAAGGCCTGTGGGATAAACTCTGCTCCCAGGTTTACAGGTGAGCAGCAGGGATGCATCTCCAACCCAGCATCTTTGCAGGTGCCCTCCTCCTGGGATGCAGGGCTGGGCTTGGCTTTGAGAGCTGGCAGCTCCAGTCAAGTACTTTTTTGTGGTCCAGGAGGAAATTCCCCAAATTGGCATCCATCCCCTGTAAAACCACGAGAAGCTCCTGATTGTGGTGTAAGGGAAGATGTATCAACTGTCAGGGTCTGCTCACAGGACAGGGGAGAAGGCTGGATGTTGGATTTGTGTGTGTGAGAGCTGTTACAAGCTCCAGAGCAATGTTTTTCCTCTATTTCTTCAACATCTCAACATCTCCTCTATTTATTCAACCACCAATTGGTTGGTGTACTAGGAGGGGAGGGGAGAGGAGGAGTTTGCTCCTCCTTTCTTCTGAAGTGTCAGCATCTCACAGTGCTCTTGATCACTCCTGTTTGGTGAATGATCCCGTGGTAAATGGGGAAGTGCAGCGCGGAGAACCCCAGGGCTGCATTTGTAATGAAGAGCCATCTCCAGGCTACACCAAACGAGGCTATTTGTGTCCTGGTACAGCCTTTGTTTGCAAACAACGGCCTCTCTAGGTAACCACACAACAGAGCACAAGTGCCCATTTATTTGCATCTGCCTCTGCTCACAATAGTGAAGGAAGAGAACCCATCTGTTTGGGCAAGGGAGGACAAAAATACGGCAGAGGGAAGTTGGTTACATTTGTAACACAGGCAGCCCAGAAAAAGAAGCCCATGATTCTAGAGATGTAGATAGATCTAGTGATTACTCTTTGCTCCAAATTCAAGGCAAGTCATCTAACCGTGAGCCTGACAAGAAAAAAAGAGACAAATAAATCATTCCTTCCTTACTGGCCTCATTCCTTGCCCAAAGACAAAACCCAAACTTCTCTGGCTGAGATACAGTCCAGTAATTTCAGCCTTTTGCTGACCTTACATCCATCCCATGACCTTTTCTGCACTGACTCATCACAGCATCTGCTGCCGTCTCACACCTCCCCAGCGTCCTGGGGACCAGCTTTATCACAAAAAAAGAACCTGTTCAAAGGCTACATTTTTAAATGCCAGTCCTGGGGTCCCTGAAGATGACGCAGCCCATGAAGAGAAACCTGGCAGGTTTGTCACAGTCTTGCCTTTGCTTGTTAGAGTCAGTTGGAGAGCTTTACAGATCTGTTCTGAAGGTTGCTGGAGGCTGGTTATTTTGTTTTAAAGTCAGGGCAGCAGCAGACAGGCAGCCACTATTAAAAGGAGAAATTAAAAAAAAAAAAAGAAGAAGTCATTTGGGCTTTAAAGCCAGCTGACTGCTTTTGACAGGCTGAAGGATTTTTTTATGTCTGGATATTCCTGACCTGCAAGGTGAGGGGATGTGTTGTTCTGGAAGAGGATTTGATCAGCTCCAGCAGACAGAGAGGAACCTCCACCTTCTTTAACAAGGATCTTGTGCTGACTTGTGAGAGCCTTTAATCAGACTTCAGGTATCCTGGCATGGCCACATCCAGCCATTCCTTGAGCTTTGTTTCCAAAGAAAAGATCCAAAATCAGACCTTTCTATTCCAGCACCAGCCTTTCTTCATTTCCCTCCTCCCCAAATCCCATGAGGAGGGAAAAAAATTACATTTAGTGCTGCATATGCCTTCATATTTGCTTTTTAGAAAAGGGCTGGGATGAAGGCACATTTCACCCTAAGAACATCCTGATGGAAGGATAAGGTGCTGTTATCCTTTAGTCTCCTCTGAATTAGTTTTGCTTAGGCTGAGAGAACGTTTCTCAGCAATTACATAGAAATTGCCTGGTCTGGTGCACTTCTGACACATTTTTCAAAAATACTTGATGTGCTGCAAAAGGACTGACTCAAATGAGGAAACACAATGTTCCTCAGCCAGAAAAGTCATGGAAGTGAAGAGCTCACAAAGGTTCAGTTGGTCACCCCTCAGCCCAAGCTGTCCACAGCATCACCAGGGTTTATATTTGGATGATGTTCTCCCAAGACTGAGTCATATTTCCTGCCTCGAGTTGCTCCAAAAGGCTGGTGTTTCAGGCAGGGTCCACATTTCAGTCTGATTCATGCAATAGGCAGGAGTGGCCCTTTCTGCTGCTTTCGGGTGGACTTGGATTACCCAGCACACATGAAAATTAGACCCAAGCTGAGTAAACAAATATTGATCCACTCAACCTCAGGTCACAGCTGAGAATAGCGTTCTGAAGGAGTATATTGAAGGGGCAGGATCACATCAGAGGGTATCAATGTAGAGTGAAATTCAACCCTGCTCCAGGGAGTTTGCAACCTTAGTACAATCAATAGGAGCATCTGAAAACGCTGGTCTCATTCGGGTCACAAAACCCCCACGTCTCTGAGTGGTTCCTCCTTTAGCAGCTGAGCGTAAGCAAATAATTAAAGAACAGTCCAGAGCTGCTGAAAAGAGGAGGGGGGGTGATGCTGAAATAGCTGTGTGTCGGGGGCACGTGGGGCTGTGAGAGGGTCAGGATGGGAGCAGAGGCACAGCCTGTTGGAGGGCAGTGGGACAGCCTTGCTGGAGAGGATTAACGCCGACCCACACCCCGTCGTCACTCAGGGTCACTCAGGGTACGAGCGTTCCTTTCAGAGGGCGCTGAACGCGCTTCCTGGTGATTTTCCAGGTACTTGGCCATTAGACTTGAGGGGTTTTTTAAACGTGCTGGATGAGATGTGATGTCTTGTGAGCACTGGAGGGGAGGCAGCAGAGCGGATTTTCCCCACTGTGGTGAATTAAGTAGGATGTGCTGCCTTCCCAAGCAGAGTCCCTGACCTTCCCGTGTCTCTGCAGGGTCACGCTTTATTTGCTAACACCTTAGAGAAAAGCCAGAGTCAGCTGGTCTTTCCTCAACGGTCTGAGCTTTCCTCCAAAATCCACACTGTGATTTCAGAGAAAAATTCAGACTATTGAGGTTGCTGTATTCACACCAATAAGGTTGACTCATTGCAGCCCTGAACCCTGACCAGCAAAGTCTCTGGGATTACCAAGAAAATTATTTTCCAGTCATAGGATGGTTTGGGTCAGAAGGGACCTTAAAGACCATCCAGTTCCAGCAAACTGTCTAGTGATGGCTTTTCCCTGTTTTCTCCCCAGCAGGATACAAGGACAGGAGCAACCATCCATCAAGGCATATTGTCACCAGCCCAGCAGACAGCAAGCCCCAAGTGTGGAGGGGACAAGCTCTCACAAGCCCACATTTCTGGGCCTGGTTCCTGTTTCACGTGGCAGCAGGTTGGCCTCGACCCGGTGCCTGCCCCAGCAGAGCAGGGCACGGCAGCCTGAAAGGGACTGTCGGGAGAAGAACAGCTGAGAGCCACAACAATCCCGGTGTGGGTATAAATAGAGACGGAGCTGTTATCCTGATGAAATGAGACCAGATGTTTCTCCCAAATCCCCCCTCTCTGCTAGTGAAAATTATAGTTTAGTTACAGCAGGGCAAAGCGGGCAGCGAAATATTTTAGACCAACTAATGGTGGGAAGTCAAAGGGGCAGAGTGCCTCACTGGGGTAGGGGTACCCTGCCCTGAGATGGATCGGGCGTGGTCAGAGTGGGAACCAGAGGAGTCCCTCGCTGCCTTTGTTCTATTTTGCTGCTTCCTATCCCAGTATTAATGGGCAGAGTTTTAAAGCCCATGCTGCGGCCGCTTTTGTGAGGTAGAAATTCAGTGTCAGCACATGTATCCTGGAGGCAGTTGGCATGAGATGAAGGAGAGACGGCAGCAGCAGTTAAAACTGGGCCTTGGCTCTTTAATATTTAACTTCCCCCAGTGCTGGGTTTTTTTTTTTTTAATCAGTTTGCGCATTATCTGCCATCCCCATTCAAAGAGGGTTTTAGCACAAAGATTTCAGCGCTTAATCCCAGGGGCAGGGAAAGCGGAAGAGTCTCTCTGGAGGTTCCAGGGCTCAATCTGGCCTCAATTACACCAGCCTAAAGCAGCAAAGAGTGGCCACGATGGACTTTGCTGTGACCACATCGGGCTGCAGGTAACAAAATTAGGGGTCTGTCCTGTATCTCCCCAGCAGATACCTCTGGTCCCTATGGCTCCATCCATAAGGGAGGTGCCAGGAGGATATAAACATTGGCAGACTGGCTCAGAATAAACATCCACCTTGGGCAACAGCTAGGGCCTGGCTGTGGCCAGCTGCAGATGCTTAGGAAGGGATATGGGAAGAGGGAGAGTATAAAGTGATCCTTCCTCCGGCATTTCCTCCTGGCTCCTGGTAATCAGCAGCTGAGGGACTTCCTAACCCGGAGGTTGCATGAATTTGTGTAATCCCTTTTGTTTGGTTTTTTTTCCCTCATTCATTTATACTTTTGGCCTCCATGACATCCTGTGGCAATACGTTCCACAGTGTAATTATGTGTTGTGTGAAAAAGTACTTCCTTTTGTCTGCTTCAGACCTGGCTCCCAAACATTTCTCTCCATGTTCTTCTGTTGTGAAGAAAAGGGAGAAAGAATTCCAGGTCCACACCAGACCTCTCTTGACCTCTCTGGCTTTATTTGCCCCAAGGCTTTGTTCTTCCAAACTGGAGACTCCTTGTTTTTCTAGTCTTTCCTCCTCATATGGTGTCTATCCTATCACTTCCACTGTCCTTACCGCCCTCCTCCACGTCTCTTCTCATTTTCTTACTGCCTTCTTTTTCTTAAGATAAGATCACTGAAGTGAGACTTGCTCACTTCTGAAGACATGAATTCATTCTCCTGGAAGAAGGGCAACTCAGAAGCTTTCTTTTCTCAAGTCATATTGGTACTTTGATTTCTTCTACAACACATACAGCAGTCTTGGGCTTGAAGAAAATACACGTGCAGCTCTCTTCAAATATTTGGATTTAACCTATTCTGGGCAAAACCCCAGCCCCAATTTAACTAGAGTCTGTGGGTTAAAATGACATCCACAAGTAGATCAGCTAATGGGACTGGTTTACATGAAGGCTATTTCATGCATGTGCTTATATTACTGCTCATTTATGCCCTCACAAATCCCCTGAGCACTACTGGTGGAGAAGACCCCCAGCCAGAACAGCTGAACTGGGGAGCATGAAACTTGGGAGTCTCTGATTTCCAGGACATCTTTATTTATAAAATATGTCTATTTTTGCTCCTGTCATGCCCACAAAACCAGCCTTCCTATTTTTGTCATCCCTGCTCTTTATTATTATGTTGCCCCGAACCCTTGGAATATAAAGGCTGGAGAATGGATTTTGTCTTCTGCTGCCATGTGAATTTCAGAAACCACACTAGCCAGTCCTTCCAGACCTTGCTTGATCATACTTGCAGATACAACCAGTCCTCCCTTGATGGGAACCAGTTGCTGCTGTCTTGCGCCGCTCCTGCGCGAACGTCGTCCCAGGATCGTGCGGCAGCTTTTTTTAAAACTCCACTTTTGGCAGAAGCTTAGCAGCCACATCCTTCCCTCACAACACGCCCTCTCCTGCTTCTCAAAGTGGCTTCATCCCCCTTTCCCCCCATGTCTGCTTGAGTGAGTTTCCTGCAGCAGGGAAAGAGCCCAGGGCGTGGGGAGGTCTCTGGCAAGCTGGCGGCAAGAAGGGGGCTGTGGGCAGAATAGGAGGGGAAAACCTTGAGGAGTTTATTGGATTGTGGCCATTAAATAATAAGCTGGGATAACATTTTATATTATCAGGAGCATTGGGAATGAGTAGAGGTAGAGAGCATGTAGGAGGGAAAAACTGCTTTTCCTACTGCTTTATGGTATTACTGTGCAGTAGTTTATGCAGATGTCTGCTCTGGAAGGAGTATCCTGCACACCCTCAACTCCCAGAACTTTAGAAACCACGCTGCAGAACATGTTTTAGGGTGGGAGGGAGCAAGGAAATGTTACTGGGTGTCCCAGCTGTGCTGCTTCTGTGCAGAATCACCCCTGTCACAGTGGTGGAGGGTCCAATCTTTGCCAGATTTCATCCTGGTTTAACTCTTCCTGGTTAAGAGGGTAGTTTGAAAATCATTTTTCCCCAAAGAATCAAGGCTGGCACCATTAAACTCACTGTATCTTTCTTTCCCCTGGTCCTGTCTCCTACCTCCTACAACCTCAGGAAGTGCCGAACTCAGTGGTTTGTTTTAAACAAAACAAACAGAGGGAAAAAGGTCCAAGAGCTAATCCTGGCACAGAGATCCTACAAGCCTCTTCACTGAGGGTGTCCATCCTCCTCCAGATATCAGCTAGGAATCTGTAGGAAACTGCATTACACCAGCTCTGCCAATCACGAAACAACCTAACATTTGGAAGAAGGAGGTTGTTTCTTCATTTCCCAACTCAGCCTGGAAATTGCAGCAGGGTGCTTATGCCCACCATGGCAGAAGTCATCCTGTTCTCTCCCAACCGGGTAGAGAATGACCCAATTGTAGGGCAAGATTCAGGTCAAGCTCTCAGTCAGGCATGAGACAGAAACTCACAGAAATGAGGTTTCATCAATTAATCATAGGGCTGGCAGGACTTTTTTCCTCCACTGAAACAGTTAATGCAGCTTCCACTGCAGACAACTATGTGGCTTGAGGGTACTCCAACTCACTTGGATCAGGAGGACACTGTTCACTGCCACTTTGCAAGTCCTCAGCTCCCAAGAGGAGCTTTTGGGAACTCCTGAGACAAACCTTCATGATCAGGCAATGGATCAGGAGCTGCAGAGAGTTAGGATCCTTCCTTTCTGAGTGAAGTTGCTGTTCTTCAGGCACAACTTGCTGTGTAAACCCTCTTATTCTGCTCTGCTGCAAAACAAAACAAGATGACAGAAGCGTGGTAAGAGGGTGTGGGAGCTGTTATCTACTTTAAAGCAGCTTTATGGCAGCATAACTGCTACAGGTCCACACTAAATCAACTGCTCTTTCAATAAAGAAAAAATTGTTAGTGCCTTTATGTTGTGTACAGAGGTGAGCCCTTGGACACAGCCTGTGCTAATGGAGATACTCACTGGATCCGAGTGCTTGGGTGAACTTGTGCAGTTCATATTGATCCTGGACAGGTACGGACTCAATGACATTACAAGGATGGAACCAAAGTAAGCTGAACCCCTTTGCCCACCTTCCTCGAAAATTCAAGTCTCAATGCCGTGATTTAAAAGACACTGCAGGATGCATGCTTTGTTCACAGCTGCTCTGTTCTAGACTCTTAAAGAACATGTACCTTAAGCACTGGGAAATTCACCAAAATACAAAAGGGAAATAGAAAACTGAAACATGCTGTGCTGAGGGAGATCAGTAAACAGACATTCAGGACAAACCAGCCCGCAAATCCCCTAAATGAAATGCACTTAAGCAAGCCATTTGTCCTCCTTTCCCTGCAGCACATCTCCTCATGTACCTGAGAGAAACAGCCTGTGTGAGCGCATGAAAGATTTATCAGTCTCGGTCAGGCGTGCGAGCGCAGGTCTGGGTCTGGGGAGCCCCAGGGCAGCCGCTGTTTGAGACCAAACCCCTGACCCCGGCGTTGCTGCGGCTCTGCGGGGAGGACGGGCCGCGGTGAGAGGCACGCG
>VXBQ01008278.1:123791-318981 GCA_013400175.1 Phainopepla nitens
CCCGGTTCCCCCCGCGCCACGCCTTCCCCTCTCCCGAGGTGCGGGATGCTCCGGCGCTGGGATCCGCGTCCGAAGCTTTTGTGTGCCCGCGGTCCCAGGATGTGTGCCCGGGATGCGGGTGCCGGCAGGGCTGAGCGCTCCCGGATCTCATTAGTATTAATGAGCTACTAAAGGCCTGGGAGGTGCTGATAGCGTGGGTCCCGTCGCCCCAGACTTACTGGTCTGTGTTACATTGGCACCTTTATAATTTATAAAAAGGATCTTAAGGTCTTCAGCAGTGCAGGGCGCGGGGTTGTTTCCCCTTCTTTGTCAAACTCTCCCTGGTATGTAACCTTTTAAAATTAGCTTGATTTATGTGGCCGGGCCTCTGGTTTGTTTAGGCTGCCAGCTGAAGTGCAGTTGGGTTTAATCTCTCGATCAGCACCCAAATAGTGGAAATTCTGTTTTATCTTTTCCTTGTCTCTCCCTCTTGTTTGTCTTGGTAATCTAAGGATAATTACTCCCACGTTTCAGAGTGAAAAGCACTGCAGGCATTATTTTGTTTGCCCTCCTGTAACAAATTTGATGGTCCAGCCTTGAAAAGGTGGTGTGTGCACGTTACCTTTGTCTGATATTATTACTGTTGCCCCTTCCCTGGAAGTGTTCAAGGCCAGGTTGGATGGGGCTTGGAGCCCTCTGGTCTAGTGGAAAGCGTCCCTGCCCATGGCACAGAGGTTGGAACAAAACCATCTTTAAGGTCCCTTCCAACCCAAACCGTTCCATCTTTCTATGATTATGGAGAACCTCTAAAACCAATTTTTTATCGGTACTTTTTAACATGTGTTATGCTGGTGGTTGTCCCTTTTGTCTTCCTCCCTTGTCCTGAATCCCAGTGAGATTCTCCAGGTTTTCCCTGGCCTGTAAAACTAGAAGCAAATGCTCTCTGTTACCCGTGTCATTGATCTGTTACTGGTTGTGTTATTCCTGAAACACAAAGATGACATGGATAAGTTATCTGCAACAACTCCGCTGCATTTCTTGCCTGATGGCAGGTAATTATTGTGAGTACCACCAGCCTGAGCCTTCACACATATCAAATGAGGAAGATCAGGCTGCAGGTTTTCTGGAGAGCATGGTCTCTTCAAAGACCTTTGTGTTTATTTTGGAAGCTTGAAAAGCTGGTGTGGTGGGATGAGGTTGTCTGTCTGCTTTCTGTCTGGTGCATCAATGAGCAGAGTTATACTTAGCACAATTAATTGTAATAGAAGTTTGGGATTTTTAGTAGTTTGCACTGTGTTTAGCTTGCTGCTCCTTGCTTTCGTTAATCCCAGCCTAGAGCTGAGACTATAAAATGCTGCCTTATGCAAAAATATCTCCGTGCTGTTGTCAAGAGGAGTTCTGAAGAAAGCAGTTTGCCTTTGGATTGTTTGTTTGTTGAGAATACTTTCTAAAGGTAAAATGGGAACGTACTCAAGAAGAGGATGTCTGGCACCAGCCTATCTGATTGTTACCCAAGGTTGTATCTTCCATGAGTGGAAGCAGGAATGTGGTTTCAAAATTAGCCACAGTGAAGAACATTGCTTGTTGATAAAGTCATATGTTGTGATGTGCTTGTAGTTTGACACTAACGTGTAGATAAATGGGGAAAAATTCCCTGTGACAGGGCCTGGCTAGCTCACAGGCTATAAAAATCAGCATGCACTTCAAGCACGTAGAGATACATCTCGTAGCCCAAGGACAATAGCTAATTATTCCTTGTCTGTGTTTAAAAACAACTTATTATCCCTCTCCCTCATAAAGAATCTGATGTGGTAGTGTCTTCTCCCTTTCCCTAAGAAATTGCAATCGGATTAGCTAGAATTTGTTTGTTTCCTCCTGCTTATTAGCCTTTTTTTTTTCCTTGCATGAACACATCTGGAGAAGTTTGCGGACAATGAATCAAGCTGAAACTGTGCCATGTTTGTGCACAGCTAAATATGGGTTACAAACCTATGAGTGACAAGTGTTATTCATAGGATTAAAAGTAAAGCCTTGCACAGTTGTTTGAGGAACCACAGCAGCATAGCGAAAGAAAACAGGAGCAGAAAGCTTAGCCTTATTGTCTGTATTGTCTGATAAACAATGAGAACACTAACACTAATTATTTCACCGTGAATGGCTGGGGGAGGGAAGGAATATCGAGCACATGAAAAGTGGAGAAGCGTTTTCTGGCATGGCAAGAAATACAGCTTTTGATGTCACTGTGTTTCTTCCATGTGTCTCTGTGATCGTGGACTGCTGTGTGAGGGAGTTGTTCCAAATGAAAGGTGACTGTCTGAGAAGTGTCCCTAGTAGTGAAAACATGTATTTTCAAGAAAAAAAGCTCAGCAGCCACTTAAGGACAGACAGCTGTTTATTTCTGTGCATCTCTCCTTGGCGGTGGTGTGCCATCCACTTTGTCCAAAGAAGTAATTACTGCCGTGAGGGGAGCTGGTCTGGCTGCAGAGCCTATAAAACTTCATCTGTTAGCACAGAGGAAAGAATTTAGCAGCAAAGTCCCATGGCCGCTGGTCTCTGCGGCTTGCCAGCAGTATGACAGTGATGTGAATACAGTAGGACTTTACAATGTCTGGGATGTGATTTCAGTGTGACACTGAGGTCTTGTCTGACTTCGCTACGAGATCTAAATCAGAGTCTGGCTATTTTTGCATTTCCTGCCTTAGCTGCACTAGTTCCAAGGGTGGCTGTTTCATTCTGTGTTCTGGAGGTTCAGCAGCTTCTGCTTAAGTGAATTAACCAGGACATTATCATGGAAATACAGTTTCCTTACCCATGGATGGAGTTTGAAATATAATTAGTTTCCTCTAACCTGATGTTTGAATAGTGGACAGGAGCAGCAGATTTGCTTGTCAGAGTGATAGGTTTAATTGCTCGTGAAACACAAATCATGTGAGTGCTGTTAGATGATGTTCCCAAGAACTGGTTTTGACACACAACTAATGTTTCTGTAAAATATGTATCGACATGTGTTCTGGGTGACGGCTTCCATTCAGACTCGTGGCATGTGTGCAAGGGGTAGGAGGGAGAGGGTGTCTTGCCTGGATTGATGCTATGGGTTTTTTAATTTTTTTCCCTCTCTCTAAAACTAATAACTGACTTTCGGAAGCATGCACCCATGTTTCAAGGTCTTTTTCTCTACTCTTTGAAACAGGTTTTGTGAGGAGGAGGCAGGGCAGTAACTGAATAGATGGCATTTTCAGTGCTAACTGTAGAAACAGAGCAATTACATTGCCTGGTGTGGCTGACTGAACATCCATGGATTTTGCAGGAATGAATTCCAAAGCCAGCATCACGGCATTGGTGTTAAATGTTGCATGTGATGGGGGTAGAATCGGTTTTTGCCTGATGTACAGTCTGTCTCTAAACAGGTTGCAAACTTCTGCGACGGGGTTGTCAGATTCATGGATGATGTGCCTGCTCTAAGCTCACTGCAAAAGCTCCTGTGCTAAAATTGCAAAAGAAGAGTTGCTGAAATACGTAAAAAATAGCACAGGGAAGAGTCTGTTCTTGAATGCTCATCCTGCGAACAGACCTTGTTGCTCTGGGGCCTTATCTGGACTAGGAAATGTCTTTCTGTTTCAGCAGCAGTGCTAAAAGACCATGGCAGTTGTACAAACTCGAGTGCAGATAGGATGTGCGCTCTTTCATCACCTTGTCCTCTAATCCTGCGGGCAGTCTGGAGGCATTCCTCACTGCTGGAATGACCCTCCTCTCACCTCCCTTTCTCCTGGCAGAGGGAGAAGGCTCTTCAAGCACAGGCTAGAAGGGTTCCATGCCTTTTCATGGATATCACTCTGCAGACAGAGCTTCGCTGCCTCTAACTCCAGAGAAAGCCCCAGACCCTGTGCAACCAGACAGAAACATCTCTTGGCTGCCTCAAACCTGAGTTGCAGGCTTTTAAGTATTGGCCCTCAGAAAATACCAGACTCATGCTCAGGACTGAAGCCACGGTAATGTACGTGGTGTCATGTGGAGATTAAAAAATAGCTGTGGCTTGGGCACTGAGCAGAAGCATCTCCTAATCATGTGAAATTCAGTTCAAAAGCCCAATTTCTGTGAGCTATCCATTCCAGCAGTTTGCTGTCTGCCTTGCTCAGCTCTTTTAAGTCACTGATTTCAGCTGTTCTGAGGGGTTTCTGGTTTTTTACAGCCTGCCTTGCTATGACTTTGTGAGTAGCTTTTTATAGCCACCTTTTCCTTTTCTTTTTATATTCTTGTTTTATTCCACTTAGTTTACAGTCCCACGCGAAAACATGAGGATTGCCTGTTTCCAGACCGTCTTGCTTTGGATGAGTACCGACAGGTCCTGGTAACGAGCAGCATCTTGTCGTCAGCAGCTCCTTTCCTTCCAGCCCTGCTCGTGCTGCCGGCCGGCTTTTCCCCGGGATGTGCGAGCGGGGTCCCGCTGCCCCCCGGCCTCCTCCCGGGCCCGAGGCGGTCCCACCAGGTGGCGGCATCTTCATTGCGGTGGTGCAGGATGCCCGAAACGCGCGGGGGGGATCCCGTCCTGTCCTCTCCGCTGCCAAACCTTATCGCTCATCTCCACCAGCTCGGTTACGAAGTACTCTAGAGGCCGTCTAACGAGGGGGAGGTGGGAACGGTGTAGTTAATGTAAAAACCGAAAAAAACCCAAACCTGCTCGCTCGTAGGCAGGCAGCGAGGCGATCTGATAGGTGAGGTGGCTGTTAGTGAGGGTTTTCTCCTCCTTGAGACGTGTGCAGATAGTCAGCTGGACTGGGGTTTGAATGCTGCTGCCTTCTGAGTGGCTATGGAGCTGCAATTCCTTGCAGGAGAGCATTTGCTTTTAGGAGGGACTCAGCAGGAGCTAAGGTGAAGGTGCGGCCGAGACCCTTGGGAAGCTGGAAGGGAGCTGGGAACCGTACGGCGTCTGTGCAGCCAGTCTTGTGGTGGAAAGGAGAGAAGGTCAGTGTTCACGAGCGTTTCTTCCCCTTCTGATCAACAGGCTTATTTTTAACTCGCCCAGAAAGTTGGTGCAAAAGCAGGCCTGGAAGATAAACCTTGCTGGGCCGGGAAATGTCATTTCCTGAGTATGTGGACAATGCCTGCTGTGGTGATGTTTGACCTTATCGTAGCCCTCAGGTACCGAGTGAGGGACAGATGTTGAATACCGACGGCATAAAGCTTTTGTTAGTTTCGGTGAGGTGATAAGTTACAATGAATTTTGGTTGGAGCCCCATTGTAAAAGGCAGGGTTTAATCAAAACCGAGGTTTTAAGTGACTGCATTTGTTACAGATGAAAAACAGTCGAGTGTACTGTGGGCAGAGATGCTGCCTTCTCTTGCCAGCCAGCAGCAGAGAATATCAGGAGATGAGTGAAGTGCTCTTACAGGTGATCTGCTCATGCCTGCTCTATGACAGCTCTTCTAATAGCCCTTTTTGACTCCAGGGAATTCTTACAAGCTGGCAGGGGGTGAATTAGGGATCCTCTCTGCTCCTTCTCCTGTGCATTGGCAGAGGTGACTTGGAGTGGAGCTGAGGGCTGGACACAGCCTGTTTTCTCCTTGGTCGCTTCACTCTGAAATCTTATTGCAGAATCAGCCCTTTGATGTTAAAACTGTTTGCCTTTCCTCTTTTTCAGGAACACTGACAGGAATTTATAGATAAATGAAGTTTTAAATTTTTTTTTCCGGGAGTTTTTAGCTGGACTCCTTCAGCTGGTTGTGTTGTTGCAAGTGTTGCCTAGGTTACTAATTTATTGAGTCACTTAAATATTTGGAGACATCAACAATACTAGAGTATGCTGGGGAAAATGAGGATGACATTGTTTTAAAACACTGGTTTCCTGACTCCTGTATTTCAGTCACACGATTTATCTCTGGCTGAACATTTTCATGTGGTGCTGTTTCCTATTTTTAAACAATAGAGGAAAAAAAGGGGAAGATAAGAAGAGCATAACTGTGACCTGTTGACTTATTATGAGATCATGAATTCCTTTTAACTGATATTTATAGATTTTTATAAAAAATAGCTGAGACCTCAGTGTTTTCTGACATATAGGCCTTTTTAGCCTCAGGGTCAGAAGTTAAGCTCTCATCTGAATTCTTTGGAAATCCTCTTTGAAGACACATAGTAATCATGGAAATACAAATTGTATCTGCAAGGAAAGTAACCAAGTGAAAAGAAATATTGCTGCATTTTGGTTTGTAAAATACTCTCAAAGCTCTCTGTGTGTTTTGACACCCTCCTATCCCAAAAAGCCTTTATAAAAGTGATCTGGAGGGAACAGCATTTGTTAATTCTCTTTAATAGGGTTTCAGAAGGTCACAAAAAATGTAGAAAGGCTCTTCTCCAAGAGTCGGGATTATTTTTAATTGTAAAGCCAGTTAGAGCAATGCAAGTAATGAGCTCTTGGAGGTGAAGGGGTCTTTGCACTTAAGTAAATGTAAAACCAAGTCCTAGATTTAGATTCTTTATTATCTAAAGGGATTTTTTTTTTCCTTTCCAACTGGGAATACCCCATTAGAAATTAGCTCTTACACTGCAAGCACTGGCAGGCACTTAGTTAAACACATTAATTCTGCAAACTGTGGGAAAACGACACCCATTTCAGCAGATGTGCCGTGCGTCTGGTGCAGATTTGCATAAGAATGCATATGCTTCTCTGTGAGTTTCTGGCTTGATTAAAACTTGCAGGCACCTTTTCTCTTCCTCTGGGGCTGTGTCTGCCTTCTTGGATATTAATGGTTTAATTGAAAATACCCCGGGTTTTTCTGTCTTAAGATAATTCGTTTTATTTACACAGTGCTGCGCTGTAGATGCGCTTGGTGCCCTACAGACACGGGCTGCCTTGCTTGTCTCTTGGAATTTGGAGGCAGGACCAGAGAATAAAGGATACAGCAAACACGAGAAATGGCAAGTGTGTTTGAAAGTGGATGGAGGATTACACGGTGGAGAATCAGGAGCTGGGAGGGGATTGTGTGTATTCAGTCCCGGCTTCCAAGGAGGTGTGGGAATGGAAATCGGTGCTGTGATGAGAGGAAGAGGAGTGTTGAGGAATCTGTGACTAAAAGTGATCTCAGACTTAATCCCTCCCAGCGTTAGGCTTTCACAGTAACAGTCCAAGAGATTCAGCAGAACCTCTTCACCTCGGTCCTGTTCTCAGTCTGGGTGGCATGAAAAGAGTGTGGAAAATTCCTTCAGGTAGACCACAGATACTGTAGCATTCAGTCGGAGAAAGCTTTCTTAACTCTGTAGCAGGGGATTGAGGCATGGTAGTGGGAGGCAGGATAGTGAAAAAGAGGAAAATTACTTGGATTTTGACTTGAAAATTCCAACAAGAAGACAAAACTTCATACAGGAATAAACATTTTGTGTCCGTTGTATCCACGTAAGGTGATGTAACAAACGCTGGATGCCCACTACCACCTTCTAGGGCTTCAGGAGGAGATGCTTTGTGTCGGGAAAGGGAGGAAACTTAAAGCAGGGGGGTCAGTGGGACAGGCACCGGATGGCAGTGAGCCAAACTGCATCAACAACAGCTTCATGCTCTCCTGAGAGAGCTCTGATGTTCCCCAGCTCTGGAATAGCAGTCCTCAGGGTTAGGCTGAGTAAGTTGGAAAGCCTGGAAATTCATGACACATCCTCTTTTTGGGAGATCCCTCACGGAGGAACTCGAAGTTACTACATGGAATATAACAGCGTAACTACATTTCTCCTCTTGGGATATACATCATCCTTTGCTTGTAAGGGCTTGGAGGAAATACAGGTGGCTTGGGCACTTCTGGAGGCATTTCTGCTCCACGTTTGATACTTGCATGACAGAGTTAAAAACCTGCTTGCTTCTTTCAGGATCTCATTACTTGAGTCAGTGGATTGGCTTGAGATAAGCGGAGGTAATTCACACCCTCATTTAGCTGACTCTTTAGTGTACTGATACTGGTCTCAACAAGATAGGGGACAGATGCTGCACTACTCAGCACAGTGTGTGCTGTGAGGGTTCCAGGAAAATGTGTGCCAAGCAGCAGTGGCTGGGAGGGCTGAATGCAGCCCTTGAATCTCATTTAGAAATTAAACGATCGCTTTGCTTCAGTTTTCTCTTCCATTTTGTCTTGACAAACGGTGACTGCTTTATTAGCAATTCCATCAGGGTTAAAGGAGGAAGGATCAGTTTCACTTACTTGCACCATTCATTGCCTTGCTGTGCGAGTGCATCCAAAGCATTAATGCTTTTATTTGAGTGGGCTGCTCTGAGCTGAGAAGGTGGGGAAATGAGGCACAAATAGGTCAGATAACTTGTCCAAGGACGTACAAGTAACTTGGGAACAGAAGCCAGATCTCCTGAGACACCTACAATGCTTTGCTTGCATGCCTTGGGTTGCACTGCTTTGTGTTTGGGGTGCCTCTAAGCCTGCTGCTCTATTTGGATCCTCTGTAACTATTAATAATCCTCTCAAATAGCCTGTTAGCTGTCAGATCTGTAGGTCAGCAGGGCAAGATGCTCTCAGAGGGGGAGACTTTCATTCAGGTGATTACATCTGCTTGCTCCTTTTATTCTTTCTTTTTTTAAAATTTTTTTTACTCCCCAAAAAGCCAAAGGTAAAGTTTGGTTGACCTTCAAAATGGAATAAACTTGTCTCATTACAGTGGTAGCAGGCTGGACCACTGGTATGAAGGTGTTGGATAGCCAGAAGTCATTAGCTTTTAGTAATTTGTGAGCAGGGCTCGGTGGTGCCTAAATCATTCATTTCAGGTAGGTTTTCATGTTAGTTAGATGTTTTATCTTAGGAGTACAGCGCAGTGCAGGCTCTAGGAAAGAAGAGTAGACAAAATGCTTCCTGAAAAGATGTTTATTTACATTATGAGGTTGTACCTCAAGCTGTACAGACAAGCTGCTGCCTTCAATGCATTTCCTACTTGTTTAAATATACTGGAACACGTACATCATGCACCAAAACCACAATGTGCTCACACTTGCTAGGAAATCATTAGACTTCCTCGTCAAATAATACCAAGTATTTCCTATTTTGAGGTATGTTTCTGTAATTATTTTCCGTCCTTTTTTGTTCAGGATGGTGGGTAGTTGATAGGTATCCTGGAAAATAAGAAGTCAGGAAAGAAACCAACATCCTTCTAAACCAGGTTTGAGAAGATTTGTCTTCTAAATGGTATTGGTTTATGGGGTCCCTTTCTCTCTTGCTCTCTGGCAGCACTTGCTCAGGATGTCAGTGAGGTGTGGGGTGATTGATTACCCTGTTGAATGGATTTCATGGGGTCCTTCCTTAACTCTTTCCATTAGCTAAGGCCTTGCTCACTGAAGTTTTGAAATAGCATACACTCCCTAGAGATACTGAGTTTTATATCCCGTATAGTGAAGTAGCAAAGAAAGTTTTATGGTCTTGCCATAAATATTTATGTCAATTTGCTTTCACATATCCTTGGCTGGTGACTCCTGCTTAAAGAAGCTCCTGTAGTTGTTCATGTCCCATTCTCTAAGTACTGTCAGAGCAGTGTGAACTGAGGCCATTTCTAATTCAACTCTCCTCTTTTTGATTCCAGTGGTTGCTAATTTCTCAATTTATAGCCATTAAATCATTATAACCATTAAATCAAATTAGGAAGAAAGCCTCTTTTTTTTTTCCTTTTTGATTTTTTTTTTTTTGTCAGCCTGGACAAGCTTTACAGCCGGAAGTTATGCATTTTCCACTCTAATTTAGGTTTGGTTGGTTTTTTTTTTTGGAGTTAGTAATAGGGAAGTCAGGAATGTGAAGTAAACGGCCTCTGTTTGCAGAAATGATGAATGTGTAGGATAGAAGAAGGGATGATAAGAAGGAAACAAATATTTATTTTTTTTTTTATTCCAGACCAGTGCTGGAAGTGGGGAATTTGCATGTTGTAAAAGTCAAAATATGTCTGAAACCTTACTGGAAAAAAAATTTGAGAGGAATGCAGTAATAATAGTTAAAAACCTAAGTGGTATGAAAGGGCATTAATCTTCACAATTCTGGCACAACTTGCTTTCTGCTATTTTATTTTGTAAGAATACATTCCTTTTTCTGTTTTAAAAACCAGAAAAGGGTGAAAATACAAAACTGTCTGAAAATGCAGTATGGCTGTCAATGATAAATATATGTTGTCTGTGAGAGCAGCGTTCACCTGAATCATCATGTCTCAAATGTGTCTGGATCCTGACTTCAGCAGGGTGTTTGGCCAGTTATCCCAAATTGTACATTTCTGGTATTTTGGGTTTAATGACTCTCTTGGCACCTTTAACCTGCTGCTTATATATAACGGTGATATAATACTGCTCATCTCTTATTATTAAATATGTGAGCCAGTAAGCAATACATAAGCAACTAGAAGGAGGTTTTCTCCTTAGTCCTTTATTTTGACTTACACATTTTTATTAAAAAAATCCCTGTCTTTATGAATAATTTGAAGAGCTATAGCTGTTAGTATGGAGAGACAGTAACTGTGTTCTTTGCAGTGGTCCAAATCTCTTCTCAGGATGGGTTGGAAAGCAGACAGCCTGGAACACAGCAAGTGCTCTGACAGGAGTTAAGGTAGTTTTCCCCTATTGTTCCTATAAACAGGTGCCAAGAATTAAATCAACCTGCTTCTCCTGTGCTGAGAAAATACTTGCTCTGATTACAGGTTACATTAGCTTTGATGTTTCATTTAATTCTGGGGAAGAACAAGGTGAGAGTGGACTGCTGGGCCCTAGTTTTCTGTGTGTTCAGGCTGCTGATCTTTTACAGCCATCTCTGGGGGTTTACCACAGGTATCTGCTGGCCAGGCCATGAGATCTCTTGGCTGACATATCCACCCCACTGTAAAACATAACCACCACATCTGTTTGTGGATCAGTCTCTACCTGGATGGCTCTGAAGAAGCTTTGGGATGAATCTCAAATGAAAGCTGTGGTGACAGAGGGGAGTTAGGAGGTTGATACCCAACAACATAAATCTTGGCTGTCAAGACTGCTATTGTTGTGGATGGAGTTCAGAAGGGTTATCACGAGTTCAGTCTAAAAAGCATGCAATTAAGTTTAAAACTTGGAGTAGCTTTGCAGGAGACTTACAGAGGAAAAGCTGTAGTGTATCACTTGGAGTGTATTTCATCTGTTTCATCAGTTTCCCAGTTCAGATGTTCTAGCTGTACTTTTGATTTCCATTTATAATAACCACTCATTTCTATAGCTGACACAATATCCATCCCTGTTTTGTTCCCAGATTTTATTGATGTGGCTTCTCTGTGACCTACTTTCACCGCTTTAAGGTTGCTTTTTTCATTCCCTTCCAAAAGGAAGTGCCTTCCATGAGAAATGCTGGAAGCTCACCAGCCAGTTCTTAATGCTGGTGGATGACAACTTGCACCAGCCTGAGTGGCCTTCTGCTTACACCCAGGGTAGATGACGTGACTGCCTCTTGGCTACTTTCCTCACTAAGTTCTGTTGCTGACATTTTGAGACCCTGGAGGTGGGTGTTTGGAGAATTAGGGAAGGAAATGCCTGTATTTCCTTGGAGCTCTCATTACTCCTGATGGAAGTGGCCAGCCCTGTGACTCTAAGGGGCATTGTGCTGGCCTCTTGTCCTTGCAGGGGCCTGCAGCATGTCATGTGCTTATTACTTAAGCACTTCCACAGCTGGAGGAAGCAACATGCCAGTTCTTATTCCTTTTACTCATTCTGGCATGTTCTTCATTTATATTGCTCCTTGTGGTTTTCTCTGGAGTTTCCACTGGTGCTGATTCAGTTTGAGGCTGAGCTGTATCTCTCTTCAATTAGTGCTTTGCTTTTTATCTGGGGCAGGAGGTGTGTGTTTACTCCTTTGTGGGGACACTTAAAAACCAGTGTGGTGCTGATGTGCAGGTTATCAGCAGATACGTAACATTTAGCTAAGTCTTAGGGGGGGATTAATACTTCATTGGAAAAAAATAATTTACTCCTGTAATTTCACAAAGCGGGTGTAGCATTTGTAATCATCATCTCGTAAAACTGGATGCTTTTCTCCCTGCTCCATTTCACTCGGGTGTCATTTTGATATAAACACTGGTTACCCAAAAGAAAAATCTACTCCAGTCCTTTTCCTGGAACCTTGGTGGCTTTTTGGTTTCCAGCAAAGAGTAGCCAGCTTTGTGTGTGTGTGTGTCTGTTATAAAATGAACATGCTATTAATTTTAACTGCACAGTTTTTGCTTGGAACAGCAAATCAAACCGTGAGGGAAATTGTTTTTGTGTGTGTGAATGTTAAAGGAATTTCAACAAAGGTGACATTGAGCTCCCATTAGGGTCTGGAGTTGAACTTGTATTTGCTCTTTTGGGGTTGGGTTCACAGTGCCTTTAACCCTCTTAGGAAAACCTTTTTTATCAGAGGGTGAATGGAGAACTTGAACTACAAGAGATGTTCACCAGTGCCGCAGGTAGCGAGGTATTGGAGCAGAAACAGTTTTTTGTAGCCCACTGTTGCAAGTCAGAATCCTCCCTGTATCCTTGTGGCCTTGTGTCCAACCAGCTGTGGGCTTGTGTGCTGGTATAAACACGAGGTGGAGTTATGCTTGTAAATGGAGTGCTGGAAGAGTCTGGGGGCTAAAAATACAGCTGAAAGTAGCTGCAGTGGAGTGATTTGCCTCAAAAGGCAACCTCTGGCATTGTGCTGAGCGTTACCAGGACTCTGAGGTTAAAGGAGCTGCATGTGATTGGGGAGAAAATGCAGAATTCAGCAATGTGGGGGTGCCAGCTGGAGCGACCCAGTGGTTTTCTGGGTACACCATCTATTTCTCCATGTTTCTTGCCAGCAGGATGCTGGGTGAAAGCAGAGTGGGGCTGTTTTTGTTGGAAGCAAGCTTGGTACAAGAGGCCATGCTGGTCCAGAGGCATGGCATGTGAAAGCTGTTAGTGGTTAGCAGCTTTTCAGGATGCTCTTTTTCTCTGGTTGGAATATCCAGCAAAGCAAGTGAAACATTGGCATCCATCAGGGATAGCCACTGAGTTTCATACCTTGTTTTTTTTATCTTAATCTTTCCCTTCATCAGCGTAAAGGAAACAATGAATGCAAATCTGTTCCCCAACACGTGCAGATGCATTTGTTGCCTGGAAGCTGAGCTGGGCAGGAGCTCTGAATTATCAGCATCTGATTCCAGAGCTTTGACAATCTGCAGTCTTCTTAATATTCTGATGAGCCACCGTGGGTATTATTCCTCTGTGGCTTTTTTCACTTTTTTTTCCTTGAAACTCATATTGCAATCTGAATGCTGTTGGTTTAGGATTAAAAGAGATATTGGCTGGCTCTCTACTTTGCACAATTTTCCTGTGACAGCAGAAAGAGAGAGAGTGTATAGTATGATGCTCTTTATTCCATAGTAGTACAAATGAAGCCTGAATTAGAAACAGCTTTTAAAATTGAAGAGCTATCTCCTGTTCATAATCGTGTCTCTCTAATACTATGAGTACCAAAGCACATAAATTATTCACGCAAGGAAGAAATCCTCAGAAATTTTTTTTGGGGAATCACAGCACTTCCAAGGAAAAAACTTCCTGCCTCTAAAGACACTTAGCAACTCTGCTCTGGATTCTCTGGCAGGAATATTGTTCCACTTACAGCTTATCTTTAGAAATAACTGCAGATTAATTTTAAAAGGCACATGTCTTTTAAAATGCAGCTAGCTTACCCAGATGGCAATTAGATTCATCTTAATGGTAGTGTAAATCTAGAGTAGCTCTCCAGCCTAAGGGCTGGCCATTTTACTGCCCAGCTGTTTTCCAAATGATATATTTCATTTTCCCCCTTGGTTTCTTTGCCTCACCCCTCAGCTTCACTCTTGCTGTTTGTAGTACAGTGAGGGAAGAACAGCTGCACTTAGCAGCTCCAATAAATGACTTTATTAGAATGAGAATTGTGTCTGCATTACACTAATACCAAAGGTCTTAGTTCATCTCATAGCCTCTAAAATTGATTGTCATCATTTCCACACTGCCTCCTTACAGTGGGGAAAGACAGCTCTGACTCAGCCCCTGTGTAAATGGGAATACAGGGAACTGAGAGCTGCTGCCAGGCAATTTGTTCAGGCTTTGTCAGTGGCTGCAAATGTTTCACCCCACTTACTGTAGCATTGAGTATAACATGCAGGAAGAAGACCTGCTTTACAACAGCTCAGAAATAAGGATAAACTACCTATCTGTCAAAATGATATAAAAAAGTACTTAAACTTGAGGATTTAATGTGGATATTTAGAGGCCAGTACAAATGTTATCCTAGGACACAGCAAAACCAGTGCTCCATCTGCAAATTCTTTGGCATTCCTCGCTGACAGAAAATAAAATGAAAAGCCTTACTCTTTACAGGTGTTCCAGTGAACAGGCTCATGAGTAGGGAGTTGCCTTTTTTTAGTTGGGAAGTAGCTCACATTTTGTATGGCAGGATGGAAATTCCTTGCTGCTTCTCCTGGCTCTTTGAACTTCAGAGCAGTGGAATTACATGCCAAACACAGGGGAGTTATGTGCAATCCCAGAGAAGCCATGCCTGCAAGTGTCCTGGAGGTGGAGCAGAGCAAGTCTTAGAGGTCAAACTCAACTCCAAGGTCTGTATGAAAGGTCTGAAAGATGAGGTGGTGCTTAATGGTTCCTGGAGAGGCCTCACAGACAGACTCCCTTGCCTGGGAGGAGATTTCCATTTGAAGTGCTATCTCTGGCCTTCCCATCTTTTCTTATCTGCTGGACCAGTGCCAGCTGCTACTTGCCTTTGGTCTGGTCTTTGCATCAGGAAAGTCTCTGCAGAGCACTGGAGGATCACCACAGAAGAGCCCCAGTGCCCAAGGGGTGTGACTCCCACGGGCACTGGGAGAAATCATTTCCTCTTCTGCATTTTCTAATTTCTTGTCTACGATCTGTAGCTGGTTATTTTTCCAAATGAGTCTCTCTGCTACACCCGCCATGGCTCCTAAAGAAAATTTTATCCCTTTTAGAAGTGCAGCCCAGACAGAATATTAACACCATTCATTATTTGGTGAAGAAAGGGCTAAAAAGGGAACAATTGGCCTCAGTTGTCTTGTCAAACTTGTTTAATGTCAGTATGTGAAGTATTTCACTAGAACATTTCCACCTTCACTCTTAGTAATTGGATTTTTTTGTGGCTGGTGCACACAAGGTATGAACTTCCATTCACAGATCTCTGCTATAGCTTCTTTGCTCTCATTTAAATACCACTTGTTTCTTTTGAGTAACTTGTATAGTGGCAAACAGAAGGGGTAGAAAAAATGGGGTTTAATTCTTATCTTTCTGGAGGTGTGCCTTTGTCTTGAAGAAAAGAGAAATTGTTATTTATAAGCCAAATAATGTATTTTCAAATGCAGCGTGTGGTTCAGAGGTTTTTTTTTTTTTTAAACTGTTCTACTTTTAACTGGAATTCTGTGGGTGAAGTGCTAGAACAAAACCCAGCAGCAGCTTGGTGCTGTGCACCCACTTGGATGGTAAAGCAGAAAGAAAAAATACCAGGGAAGCTGGGGAAGGGGGCAGCAGCCCTAAAAATCCAAATTCTTCCTAATCTGTCTCTTAATTGTGTTACTGCCCTCTCAGGAGTTCACAGGCAGCCTGAAAGCAGAGACTGAAGCTTTTCATGGGAGATTTGACAAATCCACCTGTCAGTGTCACCCGACAACTGATTTATCATCTCTGACAAGTAGAAAATTGCTTTGACTTGTCTGCAGGACAAGTAAAATTTAGTAACAGTTATGGGGTATTTTAAAAATTGTCATGATCGTGTGTAAATCCTGTTATCTCTGTAACCCGAGTTCTGAACTGTAAAATGACATTAACTTGCTTAAAAAAAAATTTAAAAAGATCTCATATTAACAGATAATAGGGCATTTCCCCCCTTCAGTTCACTTTTAAATCCTGTTGCCTTTCAAAGGCTGACACTTCTGTCTTTCAGTCTCATTTCTCTGGTAATAGAATATTGAAGATGTCTTTCAAAGAAAAAAATAAAACCAGCATGTAGCTATATCACATCAAAAAATACAAAGGAAGAAAGTCTGCTTAATCTGACAAAGCATCAGTGTTTAGGCTATAAGCTCATTATGAGGCTTGTATAGTGGGAGCTGATTTTTTTCAAATTAATTTCTGTGATTACCATAATAAACTTTTTAATAATATCCTTTCCTTCCCTCATATGCTCAGCAGCTGAATATTTCAGTAGGTTATCTGGTCTTTCACAGCAGCCTTTATCCCAATCAGCCATGCATGATCTGTTTACAAGAGTGCTGATAGGTATTTCCACTGTAATTTCGTGTTCCAGGTTATGCTGCTTCAGCAGCTTCTCTCAGTGCATTTGGGGTGTTCCCAGAAAACACTCGGGGAGTTTTGAGACCTTTGAATTTCTAATTTTATTTGGTAGTCAGTGCAAAGAAGTCACATCATATTCTATTTAAATCTTTCAAGTGTCTGGAAAACAATTTGCTGTAGCAAACCTCCGACACCTTGAACAAGGAGGCTGGTGCTGCAGTGTTGGGTTTGGTATGTGTGTTATTTGCTGACACTAATAAGTAAAGCCTCATGTTCTGCTGATGCTGTGACTGAAAGGTTGAGGGAATCTAGAAAGTAGGAGTAGGGCACTGTTAAATGGCAGAGCTTTGTTGAGATCAGGGATCTGTGCAGAGCTACCTCCTGCTCTGAGGTCCCAGCACAGGAAGGACATGGACCTGTTGGAGTGATTCCAGAGGAGGCACCAGGATCATCAGGGGATGGGGCAGCTCTGCTGTGAGGAAAGGCTGAGGGAGTTGGGAGAAGCCTTTAGGGTGACCTCAGTGTGGCCTTTCAGTACCTGAAGGGAGCCCACGAGACTGATGGAGAGAGACTGTTTTCAAGAGCATGGAATGATAGGACAAGGAGAAATGGGCTCAAAATAAACGAGAGTAGGTTTAGATTAGATGTAAGAAAAAAATTCTTCCCTGTGAGGGTGGTGAGGCCCTGGCAGAGGGTGCCCAGAGAAGCTGTGGGTGCTCCATTCCTGGAACTGTCCAAGGCCAGGCTGGGTGTGGCTTGGAGCAACCTGGAATAGTGGAAGGTGTCCTTGCCCATGGCAAGGGGCTGGAAGTAGATGATCTTCAAGGTCTCTTCCAGCCCAAACCATTCTATGGTTTTGTAACTCAAGACTACTGCCAGCTTCTTGAAGCTGGTGGAGTTTCAGGCTGTTGAGTCTTGCAGCTTGGCATTCTGATATTGCTCTTCTTCACTCACAGCTCAGGAGCACCAGCAGAAATGTCAAAAAATATAATACTGACCTCAACATGGTCATAACATACATCCTATGGGATCCCTCATCTGCATCCAAGACCTGTCCCAGCTCAGTTGCTGTAAAATCTCATGTTCTGGGTGTTGTCCGTGGTTTCTCCAAAGCTCCTGCTTCTCTAGGTTGTTTCCCATCAGTAGCTTTGAATATCTGTCCTCCAGCCTTGAGCATTTCTTGTGTCTTGCACTCTCCCAAGCTCACTGTCAGCAAGTAGAAGAGCTGCAGCACACCAGTCAGGAGATCTGAGAGCTGTGGATGGGAAGGCTAGGCGAGCATTTGAAAACAAAATAAAATCTCCCAGCAAAATAGTGGCATAATCAGCAATTCTAGTGTGCAAAGCTGATTTTTCTAACCTGTCCCTTTTCTGCACATGGCTCCCCCTCACCTCCTTTTTTTGCTTTCTGTATAGGCTTTGGGAGGCAGGACACCTATTTTTAAAGATGCATTAAATGCACTAGCTAAATTTACTGAGCTAAGAAAACAGCACAAGAATAATGTAATAATTGTCAAAATCTCCTATCAAAACCTCTGTAACAGAAATAAAGCATGGATAAAATATATGACACTTTTGAAGTTATTCCATCCATTAGTACTAAGGATAGACAGCAAAGTCTAGATATTGTTTGATTTTATTTATTTTCTTTTTTGAAACCACCTGGTTGCTGGTAAGTGTCAGCATTATTGCTGTCTTCAGGCTTTTCCAGTGACAGCTTATTAAGGAATTGAATACTCTCAGAACTGCACTATTTTAAAAATAGGGGGTTGGGGATTGTGTGCAAATGAGGGAGCCAACAAAGAGGCTTTGGAATTCCAGTCTGGTGCAGAGGAACAGAGTCATTGCTGCAGAAAGAAATGATTTCTAAGAAACTTTTGGAAAAAAAGGAGGAAGAAAATAGCACTGCTTAAGCCTGTGACCTGCTGCACACTTTGACAGTGTTTCAACATCAACATGGATACAAGTGTAAAGATGGGATATAGGAGTAAAAGCACCTCTCAGGATAAGACCAGAAGAAACAGGTTTTGCTGTAAAGATGAAATGCTTCTTGCACTTGTATTTTAAGCAATGTTCTGCTCTTTTAAAAGTGTTTGAGGAAGACAGAGATCAAGCAGGAGACATGATAATTACACGAAGCTCGTTTTCTTCTGACATGTCACACCAACCATTAAACCAGATGTAATGAAAACAGGTTTAGAAGGTTGTTTTGCTAAGCCTGAGCTGTTCATTGTTTTTTCATTTTAGTTTGGTTGCAATTTTGTCTTGTAAAATCAGTGAAGGCATAAATACATATAAATATGATGGCCTTTTAAACTTGCCATGTTTCTAACAAGTGGTGTAGGAAACTGCTGCTGCCTGTTGACCCTGTCCCTCTGAACATCAATAACAATATGTTTATTTTTCCCCATCTCAAATGTTAAGCTGTTGATTTCAGTGGTTTTGACCTTCATTTCCTGTTGTAATGAGACTTTTTTTTTTTCCTCCTTCTCCTTGGATTTGAAGGTTGACCATCAGGAAGCAATATTTTTTGCTTATTTTAAGCTATGCAAGACATATTCATTCCGTGCTTTTTCTGTCCTTGGTTTCAACTTGTAATATCTCAGCTTCTTCCTCATTTACTCCAAACACATGCAAAAAAAAAGGGCTGTCTTTCCTCTTGCAGCCTCTAAGCCTTTAGGAACACTGATATTAATTTTTATCAGCAGGCTGAAGTTCATAGGGTGATGCCGAAGTGAAGTGAGAAATAGAGTGTAAAGGAATCGCTTTGTTATTGTACTCAAAGATTTTTCTCAAGTGGAAAAATAAAACTCCCTGCATGCTCCAAGTTGTACAGATTCACAGTTGTTCAGTGAACCTGGTCACTTAAATTTTGCCCTAGTTTTACATGTCCAATTAAACATTTTAAGTAAGGTTTGGCAGCTGTCTTAGTTAATATGCATGTGATTGGTTTTTTCATGTCTTCAGTTTTGCCCTGCAGCCTTGTTAGTCTGATCCTTCATTAAAATACTGGCTCATTAGTAAAATGCCAGGTTTTTAATATCATCTTAATGTAGCCTGTGTGCATCTATTTTTTTATAGCAATAGTGCATGCAAGCTTGCCTTTTTTTCTTTTATATTCTTCTGTTTCTCTTTCCCCTAGTTGTGGTAGATGAACCAAGAGCAGGGATCCCTGCAATATGCTGGGACTTGACTTGAGTGGTGACTTATCTGAAACCTTGCCTGAGTAATGGCTCTGTCAACATTTGCTGGAGGGGATAAATTTGGCTTCCCTAGTCACAGAGTACTAGTCCAACTTTTCTGTTAACACCTTTGACTCTTTCTTTGCTGGCTAAAAGAAACCCCCCCAATTTAAGTAACCTGTGGCCAAGTTGGAGCTGGAGGTACAGTACATTTAAATCCCGTCTTCATTTCAACAGTATTTTGATTGTATGAGATGGAAAAGTCTAAGTTACTGTGTCTACTGCTTGGCATCAGTAGATCGCAGACAACTGTATCACTGTTAACATTCTAAAGAAAAATATTCTTCAAATTTAACTTTGAATACATTTTCCCTCTATTTCTTATGCTTGTGATCTGAGAGATAAGAGTATTTTCTCTCCTACTTTCCTCCTTTTCCCCAAACTCTTACTTAGTGTTTCCAGACAGAAAGAGAAATGGGATATGGCAAAAACTTACATCAGGTTTGTTTGCAGTGACCTGCCAGACTCTGGATGTTGCTTTGCCTGATAGCTACCTAGGAATTTGGGTCCCTTCTTTTAGGATGGACCCATTACCTCCAAACTGTTCTGGCTCACTGACCTTGAATAGTGTATTTGTGGAACATTCATCTTCATGAAGCAAATGCAAATCTACCAGATCCCACATCTCCCAGCAAGAGGCTTTCTGTCACTCTAATTCCCTTATCATAAACACAGCAACTTCAGTTGTTCCTGAATCCTGGCCCATCTGTCTCGGATTTACTGGAATAGTACCGTGGTTTAAATAACATCGCCTCCATTTGTGGAAGCAAACATTTCTTGTTTTATCTGCAGGCAGAATTGATGAATATTAGTGTTTGCAGGGATGAATGGCATTTTATCATGGACTCATGGCAATATCCCACCTGGCTGCACCGGCTGTTGGAGACAAAGTACAGGGAAAAGTGTCTTACAGGGAGACTTCCAGACCCAGAGGAGAATGGAACCCTCTCTCAAAACTGAATTTAAATTACTTTTTTTCCCCCGCCCCCTAATTTCAGCTGTCTCTTTAAATTTTGAGTTTTATTTTTGTGATCAAATGCTTGACTCAGCTCCTTTTCCTGACCAGTCTCAAGGATAATTTTGCCCCCATGTTTTTTCCAGAATAAGGAATGATAATGTGCAGCACCTTGGGGGCACTTTGGTTTGAGTGCTGTCTCATTTGATTAGGCATCCTCGGTGAACCAAACCCGCTGATTTTTTACCCACCTAGCATGGAGCTGAACTTTGTTTCAGATGAGAATCCCTGGTGTTTATGCTGATTTCACAGATGGTGAAACTTTATTTTCCAGTTTTACAGGCTGATTTTACAGATATTTGGGGAAAATCTTCCTACCATGTAACTAGCGTGAGTAAGCATCAAAACTTTTCTGTCTCTTTCAGTATCTTTTCTGCTGACGTTTTTTCTTGTTACAGTGCTTTTTGCAGTACTTTCATATCTATTTTATTCCTGGCTTGTAGCAACTGTGAAAAATCCTTTAAATAAGGACAGTTGTTAGTGTGTGTGGGTTTGAGAAGTTATGAATTCACAGCTACTTGAATGTGCAGGAAAAATAACCCTCTTTTTCCAGCCTTAATGATTTGAGGATTTTTGGGGGAGGGCAGGGAGGCATCAGCCATTTCCACGGTCATTTCATGCTTTTGGATCCCTCTGCATCCTCCAGCCTGTGCTGGATCCTCTGGGGGGTTTGTGACTGTAGGTCAGTGTTGGAAGCCGTTTATGCACATGCTCTGCTCTGTTGGAAAGCTTCATTAATTAGAGGCTTCTCGTTTTTTCCTTGATATTTTACTGCTCTCACGCTTCCTGATCCCAGGGGGAGGTGGTTCCCCAAAGATACAGCCCAAGGCACAGCCAGTCCTGCTAGAAGGAAAGGTTTTACTCACCTGCTTTAGTGCTGGGCAAAGGGTGGTGTGAATTTCCTCCATTCATTGATATGCCACTCCCAAACAAATGAGTAGTCTGTCCTTGTTTGGATCACCTGATTACTAGCCAAAGGTTAGGAATAGAAGGACAAAGTAGTATGTGTGCTGTCAAAGTAGCTTCTAAACGTTTGATTATAGGGTTAGAGAGAAAATAATATGAGAAGAAAGCGCAAGTACAGATTAAACATGAAAACAAGATTCTCCCTCGGCTGCTCTGGGAGCTTGGCAGCACACTCTGCTGCTCCTCACGAGGCTCCAGGGCTTTGGGGTTTCTTCAGGCTTACAGTTCTCTTGCTAAAATCACTGCTGGGTGCAGCCTTCTCCTTCAGCCTAAAATAAAGCAGCCTAGTACCTATGCTGTGCCCAGGCTGGGCTTTGAGAGCTGGCTGTGAGCATGGGAGCAGGATAGTTTCTCCCTTGTGCCCTCATCTGGGATAAAAAAATGGGGTGAGAATCCTTCTTTAATTTTTCCATTTAATTTGCACATTAGTCGTACATCTCTTGGTTTCTTGCAGCATATTTGGGTCTTCTGTCTGTCTTTGTTTCTCAGAGTTTGGGACTCAGGTTGTCCACGGACTTTGAGCTTCTGCCTTCACTCTCTCTGTGAGCACAAAGGCCAAGTGTCCCACATATGACAGGTTTGTCATTCCCTGCCTTTTTTTTTTTTCCCCTTTAAGCTACTTTCCTTCCTTTCCCACCACTTCTTTTTAGCATTTTTAGCTGCTGTAATGTTTCTGCTATAATTAGTTCTGAGCATGACTGTTGTTATCTTTCCAGAGTTTAATTTTTAAAAGACGGTCTGGAGGAAGTAATGCTGGCTTGGCTGAAATCCTTTTATTGTTTTAGCCAAGTGGCCAGCTTGGTGATGGTTAACACACAGACTTATAAAAAAGTGATCTGCTTGTCCTCTTCAGGTCCTCAGTCTGGATAAAGGACCTGATGCACTGTGTGATGTACAACTTAGACATTAGACACACACTCCCCGCCCAGTGCATGTGCTGGTTTATTTTGATTTAGTCTGGATTTGTATAATTTGTTTATCTAGGTCATCAGTGAAAATAAGCTCAGGGTATTATATGCAAAGCAAATCTGATTTTTGACTTGTTCCCTCCTGAAGAAGAGTTCTGTGCAGGGTGTTGATTTTGCAGAGGTTGAGGCTTGAATGTATGGAGGGAAGAATTTTTCCTTGCTTTGAAGCTTGTGCCAATTAAGGCTGAGCTGGTGAGGCGGTGTGGTGGAAGCTGTGCACCCTTTTCCTTTTAGCATATGAGTGAATTTTGTCTCCATATTTACTACTGTGAAATGAAAAAAAATAATAAATTGAACAGGAACAGTAACTTTGACTTCACCTTGCACCATCTTGCAAACAAATCAGTGGCTATCGTCCTGCCCTTCCCAGAACTGGGTGTGGTGGCTGAAATAAAACATCTCACAAAGAGAACACAGCCTTATTGTTTCAAGGCAGCAGAAAGATGACTTCTGAAGGCTGAAGTGAGGGGTTTGGTAGTTATTTTTACTGTGGGTATCTTTTTTTTTTTTGGTGGGTTTTATTTTTTCAAGTAGGATATTTGTGCTGATCTTGATGCTTTATCTCCAGTCTTTATTATTTTATTGATTATCTAAATAAAGAAATTTTACAAGGAACCTTCAGGGCCAATCTCTGTAATTGGAAACTCGTTTCAAAGTATCTGCTCCAATTGAATTGGAGAATTTCAGCAAGTGGTAGCTTAGCTTTGAAGTGTTCCTCTGCATCAAGGAGGGATTGCACGAAGGGGAACCTCCCTCTACAAATGCCTCAATACTTGGCCTCAGAGAAATGTTCACATCCTTTTTCTTCCACCTCCTCATCGTTTTACACTCATGCTTATAGCTGTCTTGAATTTCTTTTTTAGTTTTCAAGCTGGGATTTTCCTCGTTCATTTTATGAATGCAGTGGCATGCAGGAGTCAGCCTTGTACCTTTAAACCCAGTTGAGCTTTACTGCATAACTAGGAAACAGGAACAAGAAGGCCTCCTGCATAACTGGTATAATTTCTGCTGCTGAATAAACCTGTTCTTAGGATTATTTCATTACTGGCAGCAGTCCCAGGAGGTTTCTGACTGGATGTTCATGTACACTTGTGTCCTGTTTTGTGACTTTTGCCCATGGATGGGGTCTGAAGTATCTCTGGTGTAAGTGTGGTGTGTATGTTCCTCTTGGGGAGATGCTGGATACTGAACAAGATAGCTGGACTAGGCCCAAGGATGACTAGGGGAAAGATTGAGAATTGTATTTTGCAGAAGAAAAGCCTAATGGAGTGTAAGAGAGTCCCTGGGATGTTGGTGTGTGAATCTCCCAAAGAACCCTGGATGGTGGTGCAGCATAACTGAAGATAAAGGGAAAACCACCTGTAATAAAAGTGTGATTTATGATTGTGACTTCTTGTGCCAAGTAACTACATGTGGAGACTCTTATTCTCAGGAACATAAGGAGAGGTCTTTGTGTTTATGGTATTATTTACTCCAAACACTGATTGACACTGAGTGTATTAGAAAGGAAGTGATTTCAGGTTTTCCACCTGTTCAAGGCAGAAAGAAGCAGGAGCTTCTTCCTTTGCAAGCACCTGCTGCCAGGGGGCATTGAGGTGTCTGAGCACAGCCCCAAGTCTGACATTTCAGCAGGTCTCTTAGTGATGGAGTAACACTTGACAGTGTACAGCAACATTTTTCTTTCAACTTTTGTTCATTTACAATCAGCATTGCTCAATTAAAAGTTTTCCCTTTAGGATCTGCTGCTATGCCTTTTATATCTGATCTTTCAAACATATTCGTATGTGGCTTTTCCATCTCCTCTATGTTTTCTGTTGAAGAAAATCTGATAAAAATGGCTGATTAAAAAAAAAAATTAAAGTATCCTGCTTTACTACAAACCTGATGATAAAAATTTTAGAACATCTTGTCAGAACAATAATTTCTGTTTGCTTGCTGTGGTGGACTAATGTTTGATCCTTCAGTCACATCTGGAAATATAAGATTACATATTTTAGAAACTTCCTCTCTATTTGAGACTGAAGGCTTAGACTGCATAAAATCCAAGTAGGATAGAGCAACATGTGCTAGTCAAATGAGCGAAATATTTGACGTCCTTCAGCTCTGGTAACAAAAGGACCATAGTCTGTGGAATCCCTGATGCCAGCTGTGTTGAAAGTTGCTGACTTGGCCTGTGGCTGTTCCCTGCTCATACAGAATTACACTTTCACAGACACAATCTGAGCTGTGTGCAGTTTTCTTTTTTTTCCCTAAAGAAAAAACAAACATATGCTTGAATATAAGCAGAGAAGTATGTCAAAGATGCAAAATAAACAGGCAACAAAGCATGTTTATTTACAAGAGTGCCTTGGTAATTTTGGTTTCTGACTATGGTTTGCCACACCTTCATTTCTTTGTCCCTTTTTCCTTTCATTCATCTTCAGAATTCAGCTTTGCCTAATTCCTTGAAGAGGAATGTAATAAAATGATACTATTTCTAAGGAATGCAGTGTCACATCTGACTGTGCAGCCTTCCTCGTGTTTGTTCTTTGACTTGTTGGGCTCTGCTGCATGCAAATAATCCTCCTCCTTTAAAGGGCGTTTCCTGTGTCTTGCATAGAACAGAGGTTGAAAGAGAAGAAAAAAAAAAAAAAGGCAGCTTCTACTCTGTGCTTTCTCCTTGTTGTAGTGGGGAGAGATGAGTGATGGAGAAGTGTTTCCTTTTTTCTAACCATGGCTAAAAAGCCAGAACAATCTTTAACAAGTCTAGGATACTCTTTGTGAAGTATGTTGGGCCGTGGAGGGTTTAAACAGGGCTGAGAGCCGTGCATGGATTTGATAACACCTATGGTTATTACAGGCTACTTTCAAAAAGAAGAAACTGTGATGTTCTGTAGCAAAGTAAAGCGTTTCCCCAAATATTTTCTGTTCTACAGATTCGTGGTCTTTAAGTGTAGGACTGCGATAAAATGGGAATAATCTGAAGTTGTAGAAAACATGCACATATTTTATGTGATTAATTTTGGTAAGCTTGACCTGTGAAAGTAAATACCTGTTTTTACAGTGTTGTTTACACAAGAAAGCTGTCAGGAACACATGTTTCTTTGAAAGATGACTCTTTTGGCTACAGCACCATTTTATTGGGGGCTCTTGGGATCAGTTTGCTCTGCAAAATGCATTGTACTCTGGTAGTTATTCTCCCTGTGAGGAGGATGGCTGGTAGGGTTGACTGTCAAAGAGCTGTTGGGCTGAATAATTCCCTGACACATCTTCCTTACTGCAGGAGAAGCTCCCTTCTGAAGTAAAAATCATCTTCCCAACAATAAAACTGTTAGGAAGTGTAGTGCTGTGATTTTCACTTTGCTAATGCAGCTGGGAAACCCTTTGGTTTAGAGGCAAGCTGAGAATTTCTATTGCTAATCTGCTATATTAAGGCAAATTAGAGTTAACTGATGTGCTTTTAAATGTGGCCTGTGTGAAATGAAGTTCCTTGCAGCGTAATTTTTTTTTTTTTAATAGCACGATTTATCATTCCATAAGTAGGTAATTCCTCTTTGCTGATAACCACACGTCTGGTCTTCCCTTCTGCTGTCGTGGTTCCCTCGGAACAGCACCGTGCCTTTCAGAATGCCAGAGATTGAGTTGTAGCCCCTTGAGGGACTGTATTTAGACTGGCTGTTAATAGATCAGCTCCTTCATGTAATTACCGAGCTCTGGCAGAGCAGCTCCTGTAGCTCAGTGCACATTATTGCTTTCCATTTGCTCTGCGAGTCGCAGGACAGCCCCTCCTGCTTGGTGAGGAGTTTGTGCCTTAAAAAAAAAAAGAAGAAATCCTTTTGTAGCTCCCAGCAGACCTTTCAATAAACATTAGCAAGTTCCGCTTATCCATGACAGAGTACGAAAATATTTTCCTGTCTGATTGTGTGTCGTGACTTCATTGGCTTGAAATGACACCTTTTGGAAGTGCCTCTCCTGCTGGTAGTGCCTGGGAAGGCTGAGCTGGAAACAGAGACTAGGTAGAATAAAAGGATAAAAGGTATTTATTGGAAGGATCCANATAAAAGGTATTTATTGAAAGGATCCAGCTTGGGCAGTGCAGGAACATCACCGGGGCTGCACAAAAATCAAACCCACAACTGGTCACAAAATGGCCGCCGGTCACGAGGCCTCACACTTTTATAGGTTTTGGTTCATCAGCAGATTGGAGTTAATTGTCCAATTACAGCTTCAGGTTATGAAGCTCCATCCTCATTGTTCCCTCTCTTCCTTCACTGCTGTTTACACTCTTGGGCCTAAAATTTGTCCTTGGTCCCAAGCTAGAAAGGAATTGTTTTGTCTCCCTACTCTGTGCAGAGAGCTCACCAACCCTTCATATGAAGCCCAGAACTGCACACTAAACCAGCACAGGACCTGAAAAATATAACAGCTAAAACTTAAGGCATCACTGGGATGCGTCGTCTTTGGAGTGACAACTCCCACTTGTGTCAGTCATGGACTTCACCATTGTGAAGGATCCTGAGTTCCATGGGGAAGGATCCTTGGTGAAGCCATGCCTGGCTTTGCAGCAGCTCTCTTGACTTGCCTGCAGGGAATACTGCAAGGTGTTGGGGACAGGATTTTTTCCCGAGGCTCTTCCGTTCATTTTAGTTGTGTTCCAGCATTAAGGAGTGGGATGAATGAGGCAGTGAGGAGACAGGGAGAAAGGCTTTGTGGTTTTTATTAGCAACAACTGTGCAAGCAAACTTAATTTGGCATTCTGAAGCCCGCTGGTGGTGTTCCAACTTTACCCCTCAGCTGTTGCTCACTGCATTGCAGAGGCCTCTGTAATCTAGCAATTTCTCATTGTCTCCAGCCCCTGCCATTTATAAGTGGAGACTCAGGTTGCAAAGCAGATTAAGTGAGCATTCTCTTTTATTTTTAATTTTAATACAAGCCTTTCCTCGAGTCATAGGAAAAATACACCTGGCACTCACTAGCTGGGTTATATATGCTTATTAGATGAGGTGGAAAATACCTGCATGATCTTGTCCCCTGTGGTTTTATAGGAAAGAAGCAATAATATGCACTTTGATTATGACATTTCCTATATTTCATCTCTCCTTCCACTCCCAAAACAACCAGTCTGGTTTATTATTTCTCTTCTTCCTCCTCTGTCATTTCCTTATTCTGTAGTTCATGGTATTTCTCATCCTGTCTCTTTTGTCTGTGTACTTCCCTTCCTTACTGCTGCCCCATGTGCAGCAGTAGTGCCATCTTGCTCATTTTTAGATTAAAATTCTTATCCTTTTGAGAAGGATGTTTTTTAGGATATCTTTTATCTACTTTCTTTTTGAGGTTGTAGGAGAAGTAGAAAGGTTTGCAGCAGCTGCCCCATAGAGGCCAAGCCTTCTCTCCATGCCCAGGGGACAACCTCTACTGTACCCTCACCCAAATTCCACGTTTGTATTTTTATTTGGGGGAATAAAAGCACAACAGGATTTGTGGGCATCACTCACCCTCCTGCTGCTCCCTTAAAGCAGTCATTTTACATAAAACCATTTTGCAGAGATTATTCTAGGCAGCTATTGACATGCCAGTGATGAGTTAGCATGTGAAACCATGCTCTGGGGGTCCAGAGTGCCTTTTGCCTTGCACAAAAATGGTATCCCAGAGCTATTCTATGCTGATGGGGAGGGCTTCTCTCTTGGGAACTAAATTTTTGTCTGCCTATTGCTTGCACTGGTTGCAGTCCAGCAGCCTGTCAAATGTCTGACTTACCCCCTCTTAGGAGAACTTGAGCAACTTTGGCATAACACTCAGCTGACGTTTTCCAGCCGACTGGTGACTCACAGTCCCACTCACAAGAAAGCAAGGAGTGGTTGGGTCAACTCTGCTCCAATAAACAAGGCAACTGTTGCTTGTGCTTAAAGGTATTCCTAATTCCTGCAGTAAAATTGGCATCTCATAAATGCTGCTTCATGCTTTCCTCCTCTCCAGAGAAACGTTTGAAAACAAGGAAAGAGATGAAGGTCGGTGGATTTTTTTTCCTGCTTGGTAGCCTCTAATTGTAGTTCAAACAAAGCCCAGGATTACCAGCACATAGGAGGGAAAATTCACAAATTACCATTTAGCAACACACCTGGAATCTGGTATGAAGATGTGATTTGCTTTTTTTGGGCTACAATATCTTGTAGCTTTTTTTTTTTTCCTCTCAATGAACTCTAAAATACAAGGGCCATGAGGAAGAGTTGTGCTAAGCAATTGAAGAAACTGTCTTTCTGTTCTGCTGAATGAAAAGCCATTGCTTCACTAGCCTATCTATTCAGACTTTCACACAGCCAACGTGGAAGTCCATGAGTTATCAAAAGGGGCAGTTTTGATTCCCACGATGACATCGGACTGAAGTGCTCATTTTGAGGTTTTGTGAGGGAAAACACATTCCTTTGCACGTGGATTGCAGTGGGCTTTCAGGGTTATTTCAGAGAGCAAATTACAAGATTCTCCTGTGGTTCTGAACTCTTCTGCTTTCCTTACTGACATGCCCAAGTTTAGGGATTAAGAGTAGGTTTCTGGCAGCTGTCTGCCAACAGCAAAAGCTGCCAGAAAACGACCTCGTATGCAGTCACAGCCATTGAGCATGTCTGGTCTGTGGTGGGGGAAAAGGGAGATTCCTGGAGCAGAAGAGACCAGCAAATCTCATCTGCTGTTATTGAGCAGGACCTCAGCAGTCTGGCCTCTAAGATTATCAGTTCCTGCTGGGAGGATCGCTCCAGGTGGAGGGTGGCTCTGCACTGTCCTCTCCCACAAGTCCACAGACAGAACACTTGGTTCTGTTTATTTTGTGCTGAGTGGTTTCATAATATTCCTAAAGCAGGATCACCTCCCACTGAAAGCAGTTTGACCTCTCACTGCCAGCACTGTCCCAAAGAAAGGTGGGGGGTTGTTTGTTTGTTTGCCTGTTTGTTTGTTTTTTACAGTGGTCATTTTGGTTGGCCGACCTTCTTGGCAAAGAAAACCTTTAGTTAAAGATTAATATCTGCATCCTTCTCTTATCATATTGGTGCCTGCAATAAATGTGTTTCAGACTTCAAGAAGTATCAATAGAGCCGCAATGAATAAATTTTATGTCACCAGGGAGTGATTGAGAATGAGGGAAATAGATACCTTTGAGTCTCTTGAACCTTGCAGAGTAGCCAAAGCTGCAATTACTGTCAGTTAACTGTATGTTCTGTTACTTACAAAGATAAGATAGTTCACTAACAGAGTAATAGCAGTATTTTGGTTTTTTAACTTGGCAGTATCCTACAATAAAATAGGGAATTTATTAGCATACTGATGAATTACGTACTCTCTCTGTGGTGCACCAGCAAGTAAACTGTGTGAGGAGACATTTGTTCTTTTGTCTTTTTAGCATCATTTGGCCTGAAATCCTCCTCTAAAACAAGAGGTGCAGGGGAGGCTGAGATCTTTTGAGTTTTTCTTTGCACCGGTGCTGACAAGGAAACAATTTATCTCACCTCCCAGCAGAGCTGGTGGCAAGCACTAGGAGCAGTGCTGGGGTAACAGTGATCAGAAGTGAGATGGATGTTCTGCAGGTGCAAACAGCATTTCCTCCTTGTGCTGAACACAGGGTTATAGAAATGCACTTGTCTCTGATACGCAGCCCAGAATTATTTTTCTAGATAAATGCCATGTCCATTCCCAGCTTTGCTCACACTGGGTGAAAGACTGCCAAGTCCTGTGAGGACCCAAGAGAGTATGTAAAGACTAACCCAAGTGCATATTTCTTCTGGTTTTGCCCCATTTAATCTGTTGTAGATACCTCATCTTATTTTAGCTTCCCATCCTCAGTTTCCCTGACTTCCCCTTTTTTTCTTCTTTCATTTTAAAACGTGTGGTTTGATTAGGAAGCTGTAATCTCTTTATAGTTCATTTCATTTAAAAGCACATTAACCTGCAGAATGAGCCACTGGCTGTCTCTTGTTCAGTTTCCAATGAATTTCCTGTTTGTCTGGATGCTGGGTTATTCACACAACAGTTAAGGGAGGCGATTAGGCTGCTGAAAGCTCCTTGTGGGTGAGATCTGCCAGGCTGGCACTCGCTGCTGTGTCTCAGCCACAAAGGCTTTACCCCTTACTGGCAATGGCATCATTTGTGCAGTTCTTTTTCAACTTTCAGTTCAGATTTCCCATCTTCTGAATTTAGCTTCTTGGTTTTGTTGGTTTTGTTTTGTTTTTTGTTTTTTGGGTTTTTTTTGTCTTTTTTTGTCTTTTTTTTTGTCCTTTTTTTTTTTTTTCCTGCTGAAGGAGGGTTGCAGCTCAAAAGCAGTTTCTAGTATGTCTTTCTTTGCATGTGTATGTAGAAAATTGCCTATGTCTGAAGGGAGGGAGAGCAGTGGGAGAAGAGAGAACAATCTACAACAAATTCTTCCTTTTCAAAACCCTTTGGCACAAATTGAAACTTCACTTTTTTTTTTTTTTTGAGTCCACTTTAAAATACCGCAGAAACTCCAACAGACTTAATTTGTTCATCAAGAATGTTGTGTAAGAGGTGAGAAATACCTGTCACTGTGTGTAGCTTGTATTTTGGGGCAATTTTTTGCCTTATCCTTGCAGGTTTTGCATGGAGGTAGAACAGACAATTGCAGGCAGTCATGGACTGCCTGTCTTGTTCTGCCACAACCTGTTCTGCTGAGAGGACCAGGGAGAATGGCTTCAAGCTGAAGGAGGGTAGATTTAAACTGAGTATTGCAAAGAAATTCTTCCCTGTGAGAGTGGGGAGGCCCTGGCACAGGGTGCCCAGAGAAGCTGTGGCTGCCCCTGGATCCCTGGAAGTGTCCAAGGCCAGGCTGGATGGGGCTTGGAGTCACTGATCTAGTGGAAGGTGTCCCTGCCCATGGCAGGAGGCTGGAATGAGATGGTCTTTAAGGTCCCTTCCCACCTAAGGACATGAGACCCCCTCTGCTAGACTTGCTGTACCTCGCATTTCCCTCTGTGAAAGGACCTGACCTTACCTCCCTGTCCTCCTTTCTCCTTCTCTTCTTTTTCGCCATGAATCGTGCAAACATGGGCAAGAGAAGTTGCAGGGGGAGGAGGCTTCTTCCAGAGGATGTACATTGCTGGGGAAGAAGGGGACACCTCACTCAGGGGAGGAGTCTGAGGTTTGAAAAAGTTGAGATAAAGCAGCTCTTGGAAGCCTTATTGAGGGTTGTACCACGTGTTCAGACCTCCACAGCCAAGGTGAATGTTATTGTTGAGGGGAGGGTGAACCTCAGCCCTGTTCTGAGAACTGGCAGAGCAGCTACTGGGAAGTTTTGCTTTTTGCAGAGACATGGGTATAGGAATGAGCTGCATTTTATACAATTCATGCTGCAGAAAAGGATGACTCCATGTTTGTGACGACTTTACGGTGTTGATTTTTTTTTTTTGTCCTTTCAAGATTTAGTACAGACATTTGTTTTTGATGTCTTGGATTCAAGAAGACAATATGTCATCTTATTAGCACATTTCTGGAAGGGCATGTGGTTCTCCCTACACCCCCTGCCCTTGCTCTCCACGGCCCATAAAGCCTGATTGTTCTATCAGTCACAGCAGTGTTAGTGCTGCCTGTAGTTACTGATAATTTTCACTCTGTTTTAAATTTTGCTGAAGCAAAACAGAGACATGGAATTGCTATTGGCATTTAAACATAGTAAATAAATATACTTCTGCTCCCAAATAAAGACTATGTTTGGAGACAAATTTATAGTGATCTCCCATGTAGTCTCAGTGCTCTTTTCCTTGCCTATCTTAATTCCTAGTTAATGTGCAGAGACAGACATGGTATTGGAGATGTTTAAAACATGGAATTTTTCAATTAGATGGCTTTTTCCAGATTGGACACAATTTGTGGGGATGGGAGGTAAGGGAGTTGGTGAGTTGGAGGGGATAGACTTTAAATAAACAACTTATTAATTTTTTTAATAATACTTTGATCTGTGGCTTGTTTTGGGGGTTTTTTGTTTGGTTGGTTTTGGGTTTCTTTTCCCCAAAGAGGCTCTCTGAATGCNTTTTTCCTTCTTTCTTCCTTTTAATAATACTTTGATCTGTGGCTTGTTTTGGGGGTTTTTTGTTTGGTTGGTTTTGGGTTTCTTTTCCCCAAAGAGGCTCTCTGAATGCAGACTGCAAATACTTTGAAAATGATCGAAGCTATTAATGCTTGATTATTAATGCTATTAATCATTGATTTCCTCCATTGACTTGCCCATTAGATATTTAATCTCCTTTTTTTAACAAGTGTATATTTTTCTGTTTCAAAAGCAGCTTCCCACTGTCCCTTGCATAGTGGGAAGCATCTCCTGCTGCCTTTCTGTCACTTTGCCAGCCTTGAGACTTGGCTTCCAAGGGCAGCTGAACACTTTGGACTTATCCTGCCTTTCTGCTGGAGCTGGAGGAGTTGGGGAGCAGATTCACTCATTGCATTCACCCAGGCCAGTTTAATCTGTCCTGCCTGAACACTTCACGCGGTGATTCTGTGGTTTTGTTGGCAGGAGCAATCTGAAACAAATCTCAGTGGTGCTCTGGATACTCCCTGTCCTCTGTGCTTTCTCCTGTCCCTCATTTTAATTAGGTCAGTTGTAAGAATGTTTTGTTAGATGGTCACTGGTGATGAGGGTTTTTAATAGCAGCAGCTGCTGTAAAAAATTGCTGAAGTGCATCTGTTTGACAGAGTTCTGTGAAACTCTATTTCTAAGAATACATTCCTCTTAACCCCAAAAAACCCATAAAAATGAGGAATGATCAGCTGCTTTAGGGTCTGCACAGGGACTGTATTTTTGCTGTTCTGAAGCTACTTGTTGAGCTGCATGCCTGAGAAACAAAGTGATTTGACTCACTGCTTATATTTAGTATCATTACCTACTGCATTAGGTTTCTTTTTCTTCCGAGCATTAATGTTTCTGCTCAGGAAGGTTAACAGGGAAAACGCCCAGCAGAAGGCATTTTTGTGCTTATCACAGGGCAAATGTGTGGAAAACATCAGGTCACTGTGCTGGGTGTCAACTTGTTTGGTTTTTTTTTTTTTTTTTCCCTTCTTTTTTTGAAGAGTCTGTAGAAAGAGCAGTATCTAAGGGTGGAGAGAGGATGTCCTTCCTTTTTGGTAAAGCTTGTAAAACTAGAGGAGCTGGTGGATGCTTAGTACAAATGTGACCTGAAATCTCAACACCCTCTTTGTTGTGGTCCAAAATCATCTATCATAAATATATGAGCTCCCAACCTTAAAATATACCCTTGTGGCTCTACCTACCAAAGGTGATAATTTTTCTGGTTTTGAGTATATTTGTAACAAAAATTCTAATTGCTATTTTAATATGTAATATTAAAAATATGTTTGGTCTTATATTTCTGCTTGGAACAAGCTTTACTACAATTTTCTGTGATCACATGGGAAGCAAAGGGGAGATGCACAGGTTTAAAGTGCTGCTGGTGAAGCTTTGGTCTAAAGTTTAAATCTTTGAAGATTGTTTGAAAGCCTTGGCTGCCAAGAAAGCCTGGGCTCAGCTCAGGAAATTGCATGATTCCTGGTGCTTCTGGAACCAGGTAAGGAGCTGTAATTGACTTTTCACCAGCGAAGTGCAGAACATTCTGTTCAGTTGGTGTGTAACAGGTGAATGCCCCAAGCACTGGGGAAGCGCTGTTGGAACTGGAAGTGGATGGAACAGTTTGAGCACAGTTTCCCTGCTCTGAGGCCTGTGTGCTGCTCTCCATTCTCCTTATTGCCATCTCTTATGTTAGTCTTGGTCTGTCCCAGAAAAGCTCTTCATGGGGTTAAACTGACCAAACTTATCTTACTGTGTGACCTTACATGGATCACAAACTCAGGACCATTTTTCTTCCCCTTATGGGGGTGTGAGAAACTGCAGAGCTGCTATCACATTTTCTTTTCTGAAGCATGAAGGGCTTTGATTCCTCAGAGTGCTGCTTCTGGGAGCAACACTGTTTTCTCTCCTTTGCTCCCAAGCAGTCTCATCCCAGGGCTTTTTATAAATACTACATGGAACCCCTCCATAACCAGGCTGAGGAGTCTCTGCTGCCTGAAGTAGTTGCTCTGTACACTGGTGCAAATCTGAAGTGTCCTGCAGTATCTCCTGAGGTTCCCTGTGATGATCCCATCACCCTGCCCTGTTAATATTCATGTGGCAATTGTTTTGGTACTTGGCAGAAATGAGGGCATTAATGTGGAGCCTGCTTTGGCTGATGGGTATTAAAGAAATAATTTAGGTTTTGTACTGTAGCAGTGATTTCATTACACATGAAGAATTAAATTCTGAATGTCTTTTGGTAGATGTGTTCATAAAAATATGTATTGAGGCAGTTTGCTGGCATGTTGGACTACCTCCTCTCCCTCATAAGAGGGTTGCAAGTCCAGAGAAGGGCCATGAAAATAATCTGGAGAGGAAAAGGCTGGAGCACCTCTCCTGTGAAGAAAGGCTGGCAGAGTTGGGGTTCTACAGCCTGGAGTAGAACAGGTTCCAGAATGATCTTACAGCACCTTCTGATACCTAAAGGGGCTTCAAGAGAGCCGTGAGGGAATTTTTACAGAGGCATGCAGTGACAGGAGAAGGGGGAATGGCTGACAGAGAGCAGGGTTAGATGGGATATTGGGAAGAAATTCTTCCCTGGGAGAGTGGGGAGGCCCTGGCACAGAGCTGTGGCTGCCCCATCCCCAGAAGTGTTCAATGCCAGATAGGAGGGACCCGATGTGGTGGAAGGTGTCCCTGCCCATGGCAGAGGGTTGGAATGAGATGATCTTTAAGGTCCCTTCCAACCCAAACCCACTCAAGTGAAGGGGCAAAAAGGTGGAGGGATGTTTGCTCAGTCCAGCTCTTACGTGCTAGCAAGCTTTTCCTGCTGAAATGAAAAAGAAGATCTGAAACTGTCTGCAGTTCTTCCATAATGAAGTGTTGCTTTTCTGGCTTGCACAGTGGGATGGGGAGAAGGAGCCCTTTGGCAAAAGGCCACTGGGCTTTCACACTGCTTGCCCTGTGCTCCCTTGCCTCTCTGCAGCTGGGCTTCTCTTATGTGGAGGGTTGTTGTGAAACTTCTGCAGTGTACCTGGAAGGATTCGTGTGAATTCTCTGGTTTTGAGAGCAGTGCTGTTTCTTTTCTGACTCTAATCCCCTTGATCTCGCAGTTAACCTTAAATGTTAGCAGCAATTTAACTGTACTTTACTTTTATAAGAATTTAATTTCTTGAAAGACAAGGTGAAAAGAGGAGGGGAGGACAATCTCCTGTTGCCTTATTAAGAGAGTAAGAAAAAACGGGGGTCTTCAGTAGCCAGCTTTGCAAGATGGTAATAAAAAGGGTCTTTGAATAGTTGCAGATCTCTCAATATTTTAGTTTAGATGTTAAAAAGGCCTTTTATGAGATGGGTGGTCTTTGAGAGAAAGACACATAAAAAGCACATCTGAAAACACACAGGATGGCAGCTCTTTCAGGCTGGCACTTCTCATCATCTTGGGGCTGAGGGTTGCCCAGCTCCTGGATTTCACCTCACTCAGCCTTTTGTAGCAGCCACAGTGTGGCTTGGCTTGAGAAACCCCACGGAGGTCAGGCGCTATTTCATTGGTGTTGTCAGTGCAGACACTGCCTGCTGAAGGCTCCAGACCAGGAACTGCTATAACTCTGGTGTGCTTTCAGAGACAGGAGCAGTCTCTACTGCTGCAAAGTCTTTCCTGCCCCAGGTGGTTGGGAGAAGTCCATCTTTATCCTAGCATTTTCCAAGCACTGGATTACTGTGAGCAGAAGGGCCACTGTGTTTGTGTCCCAGCCAGGGTGAGAATGGTCACCAATGTTTGGCTGACCCTTAGGGATGGACCAAGACTCCCCTGTCCATCCTCCCTCCTCTCTCCTTCCAAGGATGCTTGGGTGTGGCAGGCTTCCCTGATGGCAGCAGACATGCAGGTTTGGAGAGCTGCTGCTGGACAGAGCAAATGGGCAGAGTCTGTGTGTGTCTCTCCCTTCACACACCAGGTAGGGCACTGTGCAGAGCCACCCAGCTTGTCACAGCCTGCAGCAGGGTGGCTGCTGCTGTGTCTCTCACGGGCTCTGCTTGCCCTTGCTCATCCTGCCTGCCAACTGCATGGACCTGCTGGGGAGCCAGTGGAGTTGTCAAAAAAATCATCATCTTCCTTTGGAGCATCTTGGGTCAGTAGAGCTTGACCTGTCTGCTCTCTGTCAACAGAGCTTTTGTTGCTCAACAGAGCTTTTGTTGCCAGCAGTGGAGCAAACATTAGAGCCCTCTGGGTCTGTGCAGAAGGGTTTGGTGCATGCTGGTGGTGTGCTCCCTTTTCTCAGAGGTGGAGCTGCTGTGAGGGAAATGCCACAAAATGGTGGGGAAAAGCCATTGGAAGCCGAAGGAGCCTGAGGCTTTGTGTGGTGAAGACCTCTCAGAACCCAAGCAGGCTGTGCTTGAAACACTGCTGGGGAGGATGTGTTTGACTCCTGCCAAATCCCTGCACACACTCATTTCTGCCAGGCTGACCTGGTTCCTGGAGAGCTGAGGGCCAGCTTGTGGGGCAGGCTGGTAGCCAAAGCCATATGCTCCAACCCATACACAAGCTCAGCATCCTTCCATTGCTCCTACACTGCAAGGTGCAGCAGCTGTAGCTGGTGGTACCTCTTCTGGGGGTTTGTTTCTGCATCTGCCTCCCCCTTCTTTGCTTTCTGTCCCTGGAGTGACTGGAACTCTTTTCATGAACACTTTTTGACCGGGCACTTGGAATGCTTATGGGACGCTTCGTACTGGAAATCCAGGAGACCTCTCCAGAGGAGGAAGCAGCGTCTCCTGTTTGTCTTGTGTTACCCTGTCACAACAATGGCTTCAGAATCTGCCTAATTTAAAAGCTAGTTTTAATCTGATGGGAAGATGTTTGTGTATTTAAAATAGTTATTCCTTGCCGGAGCCACTCCCTTCTTTTGTCCTTCACTGCTGGACTTTTGGGCTTCACTCAGCTAATGTGCAGTGCTTGTTTACGGCCGAGACACTGCAGCATGAAGAAGGAAGTCAGTCAGTTTAACACTGATTCTGTTCCAGGCTTCCTGTGCGTGTGCATGCACACGTGTGTGTGTGTGTGTGTGTGCTCAGGCCTGCTCCTCCAGTCGCTGGGCAGCCTCTGCAGCAAAAGCCACAGCGCTGGCAGAGACAAGATGCAGGTGTCTTTTTTTGCCTCTTCCACCCGCTTTGGGCCTGAGCAGGTTTAGGCAACACGGGTAAAAATTCCAGTATGGCAAGCCTGATGAGGAAGATGCTGATGCAGGCAAAGACATGGAGTGGTGAGTACGGGAAACATCTTGTCTGATGGGGAGATAACTGCTCAGAGGATTTAGGTGCCTGGGAGGAGAAATGTGGTAGCGGGCAGAGAGCTGTTGAATGTTGCTGTTGTTTTCGTCTTTCGTCTCCAGTGTGAGATGGTAACATGAAAATGGCAAAAATGTCCATGAAAAAGATGGTTATCCAGGTGAATGTGTATTTGAAGTCTGTTCCTCAGCCTGCTCTGGGATTTCTGCCTTAGCTTGGCTCTGTAACAGCAGCAGTCCGTCTAATCTGGAAATTTTGGAGGGAGTGGGGAGTTTGCAGGAGACAGGCATCTCAGGAGCATTTAAACTGTTGTATCAGTTGTGAATGCACCAAAATATGAGGTTGAGAAGAAAACACTGATGAGCTGTAGAAGAAACTATTTTATTGGTTTGTTCCTATTCTTTTGATTCAATGGCAAGTGTATCTCTGGGTTTCAGTAAGGCGCTCTTGTGCTGCGTGATTACAGAAATTGTCATCAGCAGTGTTGGATATTTTGGATTTTAAAATATTCCAGCAGCAGCACCAGCCTGTGCCTGGGGTTTTTCATTTAAATTTATGATGTTTATCCAGCTCTTAATTGTGCAAATTAGTGTAATTATGGAGTGTCATTATATGCATACCCAGTGACTGTTTTTAAGAGGCTGTCTCAAATGTCAAAAATTGATTTTATTTGCCTTGTGTCTTTCTGGTGCAAGCACCTTTCTTCATGCTGTTGTGTGAAGCAGACATCCCAAACTGTCTCAGCAGGAAACAATTTCTGCAGTGCCATATCTGAGGGAATGACTGTTTAATAAGGGCAGAAGGCTCTTCAATGGCTCTAATTAGGACTGATTAGATGAGTTATCAAAGACTGAACCAGCCCTCCCCAAGACAACTTCTTTGCTCCAGGCTGGGATAAGGATAGGAGGACACAACCTGAGCCACAGGTGGTAAGGTTTATCCAAGTGCCAATTTTATCAGTGTGTGCGTTTCAATGAAAAGTTGTTCTTGGAAATTAGGATTTTTGTGTGAGTTATTTTGTGTGAGCCCATCTCTCCCAGGGCTGCAGCTGAAAGCGTGGAGGGGGCTGTGTAGGCACAAGCATTTCTCTCGTGTGGGAGTTACAGTGCCAAGTACTGTGTTGCCCTTTGCTGGGAAGGAGGTCTTGTTGGCAAATACTGTTCCCTTCTAGCCCAGACTTACTGGTCCCTCCCTGCTCACTCAGGACTTCTCAGAATCCATGACTTTCTGCCTTTAAGAAAAATGGAGATATGACTTGGAGCAGAACAATCTCCTTGATTGCGTTGTGACAGATGCGGCGTGACAAATAGAGGAAACCATAGAGGAGATCTCCTTAATCTCTCTATAAATAGCTCGGGACTTAGGGTAAATTAACCAGTCTTTACAAAAAGAAGCTGAGTGAAAATAAATGTCATAGAATCCTGGGATGGTTTGGTTGGAGAGAACCTTAAAGATCGTCTCATTCCAACCTCCTTGTCATGGGCAGGGACACCTTTCACTAGACCATGTTGCTCCAAGTCTCTTCCAACCTGACCTTGAACACTTCTGGGGATGGGGCAGCCACAGCTTCCCTGGGCAACCTGTGCCAGGGCCTCAGCACCCTCACAGGGAAGAATTTCTTCCCCATATCTGATCTGACCCTGTCCTCTGTCAGTGTGAAGCCATTGCCTCTTGTCCTGTCACTACATGCCCTTGTCAAAAGTCCCTCTCCAGGACTCTTCTAGGCCCCTTTTACTTGCTTCAGGGATAAGGAGAATGGAATTATTCTGGTTGAAATTTCACATAAAGAAAAGGTCAGTCTGAGAATTAACATTGAGGGTTTTTTTTATAGACAAGTCTAGCAGGTATTAAGTGACTAGAGCACACATTTACTTTGTGTACATATCTTGTGTGCATTTCTTCAGAGAAGTTTTAGTCCACCAATGTTTGAAAGCAAAATTCTTTGTTGAGGGAAACACAGCCAATAGGGCAACATGTAAATAGCCTTGGCTTTATTAACTTCCAGCATAATTTCAGAACCTCTGGAGTGCTGTGCTGTTTTGGTTTTTTTCCTTAAATCTCACTATTTACACCGTGAGGTGTGTTAAATAGGTTTTTTCAACGCCTGCAGGACGTTAGGGCATTGGGGGTGCTGGGAGAATGAGGTGAAGGGAATGTGATCCTGGAACAAGTGTGCCCATTGAAAAAGCACTTGGATGGGGTGTGTAAGTACAGGCACTCATTCTGCCCCAGGGAAAGCACGTGCTTGAAGCCAGGCTGGTTTCTGCATTTGCAGGGGCTTGAGTGCTGGGACCTCAGTTCCATAATCCCAGCCTGCTGCCCAGCTCCCATATCAGCCCATGGATAAAAGGATCACTGAAATTAGCACTCAGATGGAAAAAGAAATGGCACAGGAAGGAAACATTACAAAAAAGCACAAAGGACAGTATTTATTTTATGTATTACAGTATTTACTTTCCAGTGTTTATGGTATGGGGAGCAGCAAAAATACAGATCTGCACCTTATTCTGTGTTGTCATGTGTAATTTTGGCAGAAAAAATCTGCTGCAAAAGACACTGATTTTGTCTTTATCAAGTAGAGTCTTTGCCTGATAACTATTCTTTATTTAGCACTTCACATGTCATTAAAAATAAGATTTTATTCCATTCTTAGTTGTTAGGGAGCTATTTACTTGAAGGAGATCTGAAAGTGATCATGGGTTTGTGTGGTCCAAATTTATGCATTTGATTAGCCACCAACAACTACAGCAGCTTTCAGAGATTTCAGGATTAATGAACTACATGAAATTTCAGACTTTAAAAGGGACTTTTTCTTTTGTATAAGAACAGATGTGGTCAGATACTATTTCAGCAAGGTTTATATTCCACATACTTAGAGACAGTAGGTTTCTAATGACCCCTTTACAATGTAATATTTTAATATAATGAAATATTTTTAATGACTCCTACGTTTAAGGTTGGTTATGGTGGAGAACTTGTGAGCACTTCCTGAAGTAGTGGTGAAACTGAACATCCCAAGGTTTTGATCTTTATTTAAAACAAAAGGGTTATAAAATGTCATGGTCAAAATCAGCAAATGGCATTTTGCCAGCCTAACAAATGCTGCTGGATTTATCTCTCCTCTCTTGAGATCCCTGCTACTTTTAAATACTCTTTAATTTGCCTGTCTGCAGAGAAAATGCAAACCACTGTTTGGGTTTGGGGTAAACTGAAATAAGCTTGAGCCATGCCCTAGCTGAAGAGACTTTTAAGTCAACTGAAATTGGTTGTTCTTGAACATTTTTATTCGTCTTACATAAAAAATACAAACTGAATGGAAAACTCAACACATTAAAGAACAGCAAAAACTTATAGAGAAGGACTTAGCTAAGCAGTATCCTTTGTTTTCTAATTATGGCACCCCTTATTTCAGCGGCATCTCCACAGCTGATGCTGCCATGTCACCTGGAGGTTCTGCAGGATGACAGTGGGTGCAAGAAGCTCTTAAATGAACTTTCAAGTTGTCACATCAAAGCTCTCAAACACCAAAAAAGTAACAGCGTTAATGTTGCACCATCTTTACATTCCTGTCTGTTGGCAGGTAAATAATGGTAGTAACAGGGATCTGGGGTAATTTTATTTAAGCATCAGGAAGATCTTCTGTCTGAGAGTGCTGAGGATGACTCATCTGGGACCTTTACCTTCATAGAGAGCACTGTGGCTTTTAAGGGTGGTACCCCTGAGCTGTCATATCACAACCCATGGCTAAGGGAATTTCAGTATGGATTTAATCACCTGGGTGCAGTGACATTTATGCTGCCTGTTCAAGTGAACATGCTATAGAACATATTTACTCCGAAAAGCATCTCATTTAATGGCAGTCTTGCAGCACAGGTGTCAGAAATATCCTAAATCTGTTGCACATTTAGCAGTGCTGCATTCGTCTGTCGTGGAGCCATCAGAATCCTGTCTGCAAAAAGGCTTTCAATATTCTTTAAAAACAAGAACAAAACAAGAAAGAAAAGAATCTGTTTAAAAATAACATGGTATTACCTTGTATATTCATTGTTCTTATGAACCTCCTAGCCAGGCACAGAACGTTGTGGGCTATTTCCTCTGCAGACAGATAATTGCAGGAGGGAGAGGAAATTGAGCCATGTAAAGTAAAAAAAAAATCTTAGTAAGTTCTTATTCTGTTTGCTGGGAACTTAATATATATTTTTCTTTTAATTTTTTTAAGTAATGAAAACCTTTTAGCATCTAAAAAAGAAGTTGGATTAGTAATAAATCACTTTGGCAATAAATTGTATTGTCTCTGAAGGTACCTTATACTAAAAGTAACCTTTTTTGTGTTGTTGTATCTCTGTATCTTCTCTTCACTAAGAGACTGCTATTGGTATTGTTCCAGTCACTTTCCTTGTGGAGGTAAATCAATTTCTGACATGACAAAACACTAATTTTTGCTGCTGGTGTAAACACTGGAAGTATTTGGGTTCACTTGTCAGTGTATTCAGTTATTATTGTGATTAAATTTGTAATCCTGAGGGTTGTTATCAGGTAACAGTAAGAGAATTAGTTTTGAAAATGAGGTTTCCAGTTTCAGTTTTAGTAGGGCCTGAGAGGAGATAACAAATTAGATGATAGCTTCTGTAGTAGGTAGAGTGAATTTAAACTGAGTTTTGTGAATACTGAAAGTAGCTCTGGGGCTGAAAGTTATAATTAGGCTAGCCAGAAAAAACACAAACATTAATTTCCTGATTGTGTCTGTAGATTTTAAAGTCTTAAAAGTCTCTGTATGAAACTCTTGCCATGGCCAGGAACTTTCTGAGGCAGAGGCAGCAGCCTCTTCTTTGAGCTAAATTCAGCTTTTTCCTGAGTAAGTGCTTTAAATAACTATTCCTGCTAAATTGCAGCTTTCTACCTGTCAGGTTTCAAGAGCTCCACATCAATTGTCAAATGTGTATGGTGAGCTAATGGCAGCATTAGACCTGTCTGTGTCAGAAGCTGCTGCACTGGAATCTCTTTGCTCCTTCTGGAATCTCTGGAGTTAAGCTCTTGAGATAATGAGCAAATGTTTCTTCCTTCTCTTCCCTTGCCCTTCCTCTCTCTGTCTTGTTTCCCCTCTCATTTCTGGCTCTAAGTTTCTGAGCTGTAAATGCACATTTATTCACCCTTTAGTGAGACATTGTGTTGTGTGTCACTATTCTCTTCTGTATTGCTGCATAAATTCTGCCTCGTTTTCCCTGTAGTGTAGTTTGTGGTGATTGGCTTCAGTTGTTTTACAAGGAACCCTTGCATTGAATTGCATTGCATTTAATAATAGGAAAAGAATGTGAGAGCAGTGATTTCCCTTCCCCCTGCCTTTTTCTGGCTTTGGTAGGATTACCCAGAAATTGCCACCTTCTGGTTCATTCAGAAGTTCCCTTAATATCTACGTAGTACAACATTTAGAGGTCCTAATGATAAAAGAGCTGCAGCTGCTATTTTAATATTCTTTCACTGCCAGCTTTAAAAAGAGAAAATATAAGTTGGTGTTGGAATAGAAATTTTTTGCAGTATTGAATCTATTGCACTGTGATTATAAGGACTTTCAAAAATAGGCTGAAAGCAGAGGTGCAGGTGGATGAACTCTCCTGTTCAATTCAGTGATCAATCCCTCTAAATGGAATTGAATGGATATGGACTATTCAGCTGTGAAAAGTACAGTGACTACAACAGGCAAGCTTGTGGGATTTAATCCATTTAGTGACTGTGTTTGATAGGTTGTTGCATGGGAAGAGCAGAGGAGAGTAAGTGAGAAAAGTAACTGAAAGAACCCAGTAGGGTAGAAGAATGAAGGACAGAAATAAACCCAACTTTTTCCCCAGTGAATGTGACAATGATTCTGAATAAGAAATTTATGTGCAATCATCTCTGCATAAATCATGCACTATTTCTGGAAAACTTCTTGCAAACTTCAAATTCCACTGCAGAGTGATAAGTTAACAAAGCCAGGTTAAGAGCTATTTGTGTCCTCCCACCTTTGCCTACAGGTTCCTCTCATGAGCCACTTGAAACTGTGGAATTGTAAAACCACAAGCACCAAAGTGAAAGGTTTTAACCAGCTCAGAACAACAAAGTGCTCCTACAAGGTCAGCTCACAGCCAGAGCTCCTGCAGGCTACAGGAGCCCAGTGGGAGCAATGAGTTTTGGATTTGAAGTGAGTTTTGGATTTGCTGGCCCTTGCCTGGGCTTCTGAGATCCAGTAAACGTTGGGTTTTTGATTCTCTCTGGACTTCACAGGCTTAGTTATCTTCCTTCTGTCAAGATGACCATTGCAGCTTTGCAAAGTCATTCTCTGCATACCTGAATTTCCACCTAAACCACCAAGAAATGCTAACTTGGGTGTACGTTCTGCCATTTAAATGTGGTTTTAGTGGCTTGGCAGGAAACGTGAGTTTTTATTCACTTGATAGCAAAAGCTGTTTAATTTAGGCACGATGACAGTTTGCAAAATGATTGGGATTTGGGGGGAAAGTGTTGGGAGATCTTGTACCCCAACCTGTGAGTGCACAGTGACTCACGGTGTTCCACTTCTCAGCTGCTTGGGGAACATGATCTGTGAATGATGGGGAAGAAAGAAAACAAGAAAATAGAGAAAGAGGAGCCCATGCCTTGCGTGCATCAGAAATACAGCCTGCATCTAATCTTTAGGCATCCAGACAGGAAAGACTTGAAATGCAGACTCAAAAGAGAGCTTGTTAAGACAACTCTTTATATCTCAAGGCTGAATAAGAGTTATTTTAGATATCAACAACTAAATTTTTTTTCAAGTGTAAAAGCAACTGCGTATTTACTGTAGGACAGAAAATATCTGTATTTTATTGGCTCTTTTCAAGCACTTTGGTATCAGTAATTTCTTGCTCGTCTGTGAGAGTCTGAATCCAAAAGTTAGATGGCAGATGAGCAGCTTCCCACAGTGATGTTGCTGCATCTGGTAGATGAATTTATTATTGAATCCCAGAAGGTTTGGGTTGGAAGGGACCTTAAAGTTTATCTTGTTCCACTCCCCTGCCATGTGCAGGACACCTTCCACTATCCCAGGGTGCTCCAAGCCCCATCCAGCCTGGCCTTGGACACTGCCAGGGATCCAGGGGCAGTCACAGCTTCTCTGGGCACCCTGTGCCAGGGCCTCTGCACCCTCACAGGGAACAATTCCTTCCCAATATCCCATCTAAACCTACTCTCTTTGTGCACAGAAGTTCATTGAAGTTTTATATGATACAAGCTGAGACCTGAGACTTCTTTCTATTTTAATAATTAAATATTCAAACCCTCTTTATTGAAACAATTCTCTCAGTGGTCCCAGACTGTCTTGCCCACTTTCTGTTCTGGCTGCTGTGCTCATCTGGTATGAGAACTTCAGAAGTATGTTTGACAGGCCAGGTAAATGCATTAACAGATGCACTGAAAAATCCCCCAAACCAAACCACAATTTATTAAACTCTCAAGGTGATTTGTTAAAGCTTATCTTAAGGATTGGCTTTTTGTATTTAATTGCAGCAAATTATATTCCTTGAGGGGCTTATATTTTAAGAAGATAAACTCAGATTTGCCTTTTTTTTTCTTGTCTTCTGCTACAGTTTATTCCAGAGTAATAATCAGTTTTCTTATGCCAGTTTTCTAGACAGTCAAGAAGGTAAAAGAAGGACTTGATATGCTTGACAGCTTTTCAGACAGGAAGAAATTGATTTTGTTTTGGTTGCAGTTCTCCCTAAACGTGTGTTTGTACAGAGAGGTGAGTTTTGGCCCCTGTTGCTGGTCATCATGCCAGCAGCTTCTCATGGGTCTCAAAATTGTGTGTCAATCCTGAGCAACAGCACCTTTTGGTCCAAAGCTGCTTGTGCCTGGCACTCAGGTTGAGATGCAGGAGGGCACAGCTGCTCCAAAGCTGTAGCCTGAGGCATGGCTTGGAAAGGAGACTTTCATGTGTGTCCCATCACCTTTCTTACTTTTCCATGGCTGGTGTGAGCAGGAGAAGCACGAACCCCTGTGTCCCCTCCTTGCCCCTACATCAGGGTTGCAAATATGGAGAGGGTTGTTCTGAGCTTTGGGATCTTTTCCTTTCATCCTTCCTTCCTGTTTAACTGTCTCTACCCCCAAATGCTTCTGGCTGCTGATGGTCAGAAAAGAGACTGTTTTAAAGGAGGCTTGGCCAGTTAATCTTTGCTCCAGAGATGAGAAGTATAAGAGGAGCTTTAGTGACTCTAAGACCTGACCTGGGTTTTCATAGTTAAAAAAACCTGGTTGTATTAGTATGGAATAGAAGTAAATAGAATAACCCCAATTTGTCACAGAGTTGACTTACAGGGCTTCTTCTCTGTTTGTAGCATTCCTGACGTTGGCATTGTCCTGCTCTGTCCTCACTTGCTGAGGAGTGAGGAGGGAACAGGAAGCGAGGACCTTGTGTTCGTCTAAAGAGGTGGTGTTGGGAATGCCAAATTCTGAGGATTTCCTGGCCTTTCTTGTTTTTATGGAAGGAATAGAACAAAACTTTAATAAGACAAAAAATAAAATCCTTGTCTGTCTGCCTCTTCCCTTGCCACTCCCCACCACTTCTGCCTTGTGCACTGCCAGCCTGGGGTGGGATGTTTCCAGGCACCTTTTTGAAGATATTTATAAATAAGTTGAGGTCCATATGTTTGTTTTTTTCCCAAATGATTTCTTTACTGTAAGTCATTGTATTTCTGTGTAATTGATCTATGTGTGGTAACTTGCATCTAGGGAGGGAAGTCACAAATGGGTTGGGCCCGTGCTGTGCAAAAATGGAGAAAGGAAATAAAAAAATAGTTTGACAGTAACTCTAATAATGACAGCTGGGGACAGAAACTTGTTAAAAAAGTGCAAGTTAAAACTAACTTGCTTTGAAACAATAAGAATAAATGGGATGCATGACTGTCACAGACTAAAATAGAGCAGGGAATAGAGGGCACAGATTTCTCTGCTCTAGCCTCAGTCTGCCCAGCAAAATTTGGCTTATAAATATCCATAAATCAAGAAGGGCAAAGACACTTTAAGATGTGAGTATTTTTAGCAAGAAGGAAAAGCATTTCAGTGGTGTTCCTTCCCATGCATTGTGGTTATAAATCCCGTTATCTTGGTGTACTTCACAGCAAATCAGAATTTCAGGTTTAGTGTCCTCAGTACATAGATTTTTGTTTCCAAACACAAAATGAGGGAATTCTCTTTGTTTTTTACATGTTTTGGGGAAGAGAGGGAATACATGGCTGGATGTGTGCTGCAGGCAGGAATATCTGGTGGAAAGATATGAGCCACAGCAGGGCAGGGGGAGCAAATGCCCTGCCATGTCCCATGTAAGGAGATTAGGTTAAGACTGCATCCTGGACTGGTTAAAAATTAGAAAGGATAATGCTGCATTAATTCACTCGGGTCTAGCTTCTGTAGCACAGTGACAAAACAAAATTAGTAATAGTCTAAAAATATAACTGAATAGAAGAACTTTCTCCTCCTCCTTTTGCCCTGTGCTCCCTCCTCTCCTCGTTTCCTGCTTGGGCACCCGAAGTTGGAAACTTAAGAGTGGGTTTTGAATGGGATTTTTCTTCCTCCTCCCATGCCTTCATTTGAAAAAAAATATTTTTAATTTTTTTTTTTTTTAAAAACCTGTCTCTGTAGCAATGACTCAGTCCTGCAGTGCCTATCTGCCTTGTGTCAGGCATGGGGCTGTCTGGGGGAAGCAGAGTGTGCACATACCCAAACTGTGAGACAAACTTTGAAATTGCACCAAGTGCACTGGGAGCATCAAATGTGCCGGATCACGCTGCGATTCCAGTAACAGCCAGAGCTCTCTTGGCTCCCCCTGGGAAAGTGGTCACGCTGCTTGACAAGGGGAGACAGGCAAACTGCACATTCATTTGGATAATTAGGTAAACAGTAAATAGGAGAAGACTCAAACTCCCTTGTTTTTTCCTGAAAGTCTATATTTAGGTTTGGCAACCAGATTTATCACGGTGATTGGTGCATTGTTTAAACAAGGTCACCCATGTGTGTGCGTGTTTATCTCTGCTTAACTGGATTGCTTATTTGAAGTAGAAATACCTCCAAAAATGTTATGCAGAGCTCTTGAAAACTTGTGTACTCGTGCCCCGGAGCACATGGTCTTTATTAGAAAATAGATGCAATTATTCACGTTGGGTTTTGCAGCTTGAAGTCCCGAGGGATTTGTACATAAAACTGTGGAGATTTGATTACATCCTGATTTTATGTCCCACTGGTATATGAGAGTTTCATATGTGTTAAAACCCTTTTATAAGGCAGAGATTATAACAAGTTCCTAAGTGAAGCCAGACGGGTGCTGTCCTGTCTGTTGGAATTGGAATACACGTGCTCATTAATTTAGTCTACCTCTGGTGGTTACATGTGTCTTTATAAAACCCACAGTGCCTTTGTGTTTTGTATTTAAGAGTAAATATTCTGGACTTGTTGGCAAGTTGGTTTGAGACTTCAAGGTACAATTTCAAAGTCAGACTTTATTGTTCACAGCACTTTCATGCTGCTTGGTGAGGATGGAGCATGGTTTGCTAACAGTGCTAGTGTGGTTAAGGTAAAAATAGCAAATATCAGCTCATTCTCCCTTTTATTGATGAAGTGAGAAAACAAAAAAAAAGACATTTCAGAAACGTCAAGTGGAGAGGATTTTGCTGTAAGCAAGAGCATGGAGTTTTGGGGGGGTTTGTTTCCTTTGTTTTTTTTCATGGTTCTGTTAAACCTTTTGGTTAAAATATCATTTTTCGCAATGAAAATAATTGAGAATGTATTTTTTAAAAAGAGATTGCTTAACAGTGGCTGCCTACTGAAAGTGCTGCTTGCACAGACTTACAAATGGGATTGTGCCCGATTTGGGAAGGACTGATCTCAGAGAGAGGCAGTTCTGGTCATCTGGCATTCGCACCTAATGAAACAAAACCAGTCATTTTGGAACTTGAAGCAGAAGTGATCTCTGGTACCATAATAATGAATGAAAAGACACAAAAGAGATGAAGTGTTTGTGCATGGCTTGCTGGAGGACAGGGCTCCATGTGCAGCTGACACCCACAGCAGTCCTGAGGGTGGCCTTGGTGGCTGGAGACCCTGCCTGGCATGCAATGACTTGTGCTTTGTGAAAATCCTTTTTCACAATGTCCACTTCTTTGTTTTGTCCCATGGTGAGGAAGTGTGTGCACGTGTCACAAATGAGTTCCTTAAATAGTCTCTGAAAGAGAAATGATCTTTCTCTTCCTCTCTCCTTCCTGTCCCTTCAAAGGTTGAAATTCTTCTGTATCTTTCCCTTTTGGGGAGAGACTTTTTGTGCATTTAAATTCCCGGTGCTAGGACATAGAGGTTCGTGTCTCAGAGATCACGCAGTACATCACAAGCCATGTCCTACACCAGCCATCTGTAATCACTCTTTAAATTGCAAGCACAGAGGTTCAGTCACAGAGGGTGTGCTCCTTTCTGTCTCCGTGCTGTTTTGGTGCCTGCAGGTCACCTTGCTTCCTCCCTTGGCTCTGCTGCCAGTGCTGGAATCTCCTCCAGGCTTGGCGCCGGGCTGGCAGCAGGTACATCTTCATTCCAGCGCTTCATCACTGTCCCTGACGTGTGCCTTCTGCACTGAGTCAGGGCTGTTCCTGACAGACAACCTGTGGGGAGAAAACTCTGCTGGTTAGAAGGTCATTTGCATTTAAGAAAGGCTCTTTTTTCTCCTCCCCCCATCCCATCTCTTTTTTTTAATTTCTTTTTTGGTTGTTTCTTTTCCTACTTTCTCAGTGCAATGCTATAGCACCTGGAATTTTACACAGACCCTTTTTCCATGCTACTCCTAAGTGTTTTAATTTCAGACTTTTGGCATTTTGAGATACCAGGATGTTTCATCTTTCCTCTCTGGAGTTCATTGCTCCATTTAGATGAAGGTTTAATCCTAAATTCCAGCTGTCCACTGATTTGTTGTCAGTTGTTGCACTTTAATTTGCTGATATTAACACAGCATTCCAGTGTGGCTGCAAGGTGGGTGTTAGGATAGTTCTCATCCAGTTCAAGGAATTTCCCTACCTAAATTCAGAGCCTGAAACAATTCTGGATTTGTAAATTCTTCTTTGTGTTTTACTGTCTAGGGACATGGCTTAGTGGTGCATTTGGCAGTTTTGGGCTCATGGTTGGATTCAGTCTGAAAGGTGGTCACAGCAGACAGAGTATTTCTGTTACTGGTGGTGTTTAGATGATAAATGCAAGAATTTAATTAGGCATGTTGCTAAAGTTCTTTATTTATATACACTCTAAGAGTACACTCCCCAGTGATTTCGAAGAGCATTGTCCATTAGCTGGTGGTTATCTTTTGCTGCCAGTTGGCTCTTACAGTGGGATTTCCAGTGTTTGAGAAGCTTTTAAAATATATTTACATTTTAAAATTAATTTACAAAACTACATTGTGTGAAGGAGTTGTTGATATAAAGCTAGTTTATTCACTCTAAAAAAGGATTAAAAAGATAATAAATAAATTATAAATAAAATAAGGTAAATAAAATAACAGTTATAGCAACTAATTAAAAAATATACAGAATGAAATTATAAACCCAGCTCCTAACATCCTTGATGGAGAGCTGGTACATGTTTGTTTTGCAGCAGTCTGCAGTGAGGATATGTTCCTTTCTAGTTACATAAAAATAAAGGCTGGAAAGTTTGAATAAATGCACCTGCTATTTGGGCATAGTTACCAAGACCATTTTGGGGATGTTTATCCATTAAGTTGCCTATATACTATAACTGTTTTTCCTCCCCGAGTAGTTTAGGCTGCAGTTGGTTTGATGAACACAGGGATCACATCTAGCAATAAAACTGTGTTTTGCTGGTAAAACCCTTGATTTAAGATTGCAGCAGTAATGATTTTTTCCCCCCACACTCTCCACAAAAATTCCAAACGCTTCAGTTGGGAATGAAGAGGGGTGATGGGAAGTTAATTTTGCCTGCTGAAAAACAAGGCTATTAAAGACTGAAATGAGCAGGTTGTGTATGGTATTTCTGATGGTACTAAGCCCAACCTGTAATCATGAAGAAATGGATGTCAGACTGGCCATAAGCGCTTTTTTTCTTTATGCACTCGAAGCTAATGTATTTATATAAACACTGATTTATTTGTGGAGGTGCAGAGGTTGAGAGTGAGGTAGCTCAGTGCAGCTGCCTTTGTCCAGGGGCTCAGGTTGGTGATGCGTGGCTGCAGAGGGTTTCTTCCCAGCCTGAGCTGCCCGGGTGTGTCAGTGGCCCCACAGCTCAGCGTGAAGGCCACAGAGGAGCCAGACCTGTGGGAGCAGCTGTGTCACAGAGCTGAGGGCTCTCCCTCCTCACAGAAATCCCTCAATCTCACCACTTTTCTGAGGCGAGTTTCACTCCAGATTTCACTGGCTGCACGGAGGTCATTCTGCTGAGTAGCTGCCAGCCTGTTTACCTCCGGGTCGTGCATTTATTTATTTATTTGCACTGGTGCATGTTGCTAAAATCCTTGGCTGGCTGGGGGGGGCTCGCAGCTGCGTGTGGGCTCAGCCACTGCGTGTGTCTGGCTGGCTCTTAAATTTACGTTTTTATGGCCCTTGAAACTTGGCACGAGCTGTGTTTGGTCGTCAACAACAACAACAACAAAAGATTGCTAGTGAAATTAAAACCTGGCACCACCGTTCTGGAGGTTTATCCGCCATGTATTGAAATGGGATTTTCTTGCTAACATTTCCTGGCATCCGTCCAAAGCCCAGCATCTCATAAATTTATATTATCTCTCCCTGCTCTGCTCGGTTGACAGGGCTGCAGCAGCTTCTCATGCAGATCACGGGAACAGCATGGAAAAATGAAACCGGGAGTCTTCCACGTGGGGAGCTTTGTATCAGCGGAGAAATTGTAGCGGTTTTGCCCGGGAATCAGAGGGCAGAAATCACAGAATCACTGCATGAGTCAGGTTGAAGGGGAGCACAGCAGGTTGTCTGATCCCGCCCTCCTGCTCAAGCAGGGTCATCCCGGAGCACAGAGCAGAGGATTGCATCCAGACGAGTCTGGGATATCTCCAGTGAGGGAGAGTCCACGCCCTCTCTGCGCAATCGCTTCCAGTGTGTGGTCACTGCACTGTGAAGTTCTTCCTCATATTCAGGCAGCAATTCCTGTGCATCTCGAAGAGTTTTCAGTGCCTGCCTTCAGAAACTAGACCCTGGTGAAAGCAGAGCTGAGCTTGCTGCAGCTGTAGCTGTAGTGACAGGCTGGGCTTGGAATGGTGGGGCAGGGACAGCAGTTACAGCCTGCCTCAGCACCAAAATTGAGGTGAGGAAAATGAGGTGCTCTGTGGCAGTTAAATGCTCTGCTATCACCATTTAGCTTGTCCAGAGGCGCTTGAATCTCAGCATAGTGATAGTGGAAACAACATATCTTGATTTATGTGGGACAGGTGAGCTTGCAGTGTGGTCACTGGAGGGCTTGGCCAGCTCTAGGCTTGTGAGAGGCGCATGTGGCAGCGTTGCTCTCAGGAGCTCTGGTTTGGGCTCAGTAAGGGATCTCTTTCTTCCAGCTATGCCAATTCCAAGCCTCACCCTTCCAGTCACTCTAACCCCAAATGCAAGAATTTCCAAGGTGCTGTTTCATTCATCCTCTGTGGGACTTGTAAACATTAATTAACACTAAATATTAAAAGGTCGAGTAAGTCAGGTGCACTGAGCTGAGGAAAAGTCATATCCACCTGCAGGAAATGTTGCAGGGGAAACAGATGCATCTTGGTGATAGGAGATGGGAAGGGGATGTTAGGTCATTAATTACTTAGCCTTGCATAAACAAAACTTAATATTTTGAAAAGTCTCTAATTTAAAGGGAAGGAAAAATCTTTCATCTTCTATGCTATTTAACTACATGTCAAGTTGGGTCAATTGGAAAACTTTTGTGTTCATTCCTGCTTTATATATTGATTACTCCTCCACAAACTGTTCCAATGCACTGAGCATTGAGCTAGTTTTGAATGGGAAAAGAGCTAAGGGGAGCTAGGCTGCTAAATCGTGGAGGATTTAGGATCCCTGACCCACTGTATTCCTTCTGGTATCTCTAGGGAGGATACAGGGTGCAATTTGATTTACTTTTCTACAGGTTAAAGCTTATTAGATGGCTGGTTGTTGGGGACTTAAGCTGGGATCTTTTTAGAAATGATATTTGCTTAGCCTGCTGATTTTTCTCAAATAAAAGAGAGGACTTGGTTGAAACCAAGTGTGGTGAATAAATATTCAGGGTTTATCATGGATGTTGGTGGTTGTCTGGCATTTTGGTTTTTTGTGCCTTTTTTTTTTTTTTCTTTTTTAACTCTTTTCTTTCCCCCTTTTCCCTCCATATCTTGGTAAAAAATGAGAAGCTGGTAAGTTTGTTTGGTCCAAAACTAATTTAGAATGGAGCAGTTTGGTCATGGGAGATTGCAGTTCATCCTTTTTATACAATATAAGCTATAAACTCAAATTTTACACATTGTAGTGCCTTTACTCAAGCATTAGACAGCTTCCAGAGCACAGGCAAGCATTAAACATTAATTGGTAACATCAGAGCCAGGTTCTCCTTCTTCCAGCTCCTTGGCAATGATGCACTTGGGGTTTTCTGTGGTATTGCTTTTTTACTTTTTTAATTGGCTGGTAGTATTTATTAAACAACAGACTCTGAGAAGTTGCTGAAGCTCCATGCAGCAGGGCTGGGTAGTTTTTCTGGAGAGCTGAATGGTGGAGAGCAGAATTCCCACAGAGGAGGCCCTTGGCAAAGATTTATCTTCATATGCTCGGTGCACATGTAAGGCTGCTTGTGTATATTTTCTGTGAAATGTTATAAAGTTAAGAAAGATTGTTTTCCCAATACAATCTTAAAGCTGAAATACAGCTACATTCCAACATAGCAAATCTGCATTTTGTGCATAAATTACTTCAATATCTAGGAGTAGTGAAATATAATGCTGTTAAACATGTCAAATGTGATGATTAAGTGACTGGATTGTTAGGAAGAAAATAGTAATTTTCTGAGAAGCTGAATGAATGATTTGGCACAACGAACTGCAAACACTACCAAAAAAAAAAAGAAAACTGAGGAAAATTTGCTAGTGGAGGATCACGTTTGTAGGCAGTTGGTATTAAAAACAAGAGTGAAAATATTTCAGATTTTCTCAACTTAATTGAGAAACTCATTTCTTCCCCTGACATTATTTTACCTGCTGACAGCTGCGTGGGTGGCTCAGTATGGCTGAGGAGCTCACATCACTAATACAGTGGCAGTCACTGCTGTAAGCTGATTTCTTTGTGATACTGAGACTGTGAAATGCTTCCCAGGATAAACTGCTGCTCTGGAAGGACTGGATTGAGTAACTGGACTGCAGATCAAGGAGAAAGTTCTGTCTTCTGGATCACTGTCCTGCGTGTTCTATGGACACAAGAAATGCTGGAGCCACTTGAGACCAATTTTGACTCAGTGGCATTGAATTAGTGTAGACAAAGGGGTTTTTTGCACATCATGGTTGCTGCTGATGATGTGTGTAAGGAAGGGAGAAATCAGTTTGACTTGAAGCCCAGGCTAAAATTTTTGAGTTAGCTATTTAAAAGAATTGTCTTACTGGTAGACTAAGCAAACTTGTCTCTCAGTGTTTTTATGTTAATAAACATGTAAATCTTGTCTGTCTTTTGAGAAGCACTTTGAGAAGGAACCTTTTACCCTCTCTAGAATACACTGTGAAACCTCAGCTAGGCCAAGGGTAACTTTCCTTTGATCACAAAATGCATTCTCTGAGCAGTGGTAACGTGAAATAAAAAGTGAAATCAGAAGTAAAAAAAACAAAAAGTTAAAAAGCCTTCTCAACAGTATTCAAACTTAAACTAAACTGTGACTTTGATGTTCTTGGGCTTCACGTAGAGTGCTTATTGAAGCCTTTCTCTGTATTGTTAGGTCTGTAGAGAGCAGCGGTCCAACCCCTGGCCGCACCAAGAAAAATAATTTTGAGTTAACCCATAACTGGTTTTGCACGTTTCTTGGTGCTGTAACTTGAGACGTGGTTAATCTTTCTGTGTGTTCCCTTGCTGAAATGGGTGGTCTGTGTGAGTCAGTGATCAGTGCAAGGCCAGCTGTATTTGGAAGGGGAGGAAGGGATCTTTCCGTACAGTCAGGTACAGAATCATCACAGGATGGTGATGAAAAAGGAGGGGAGAATCCTGGTGATCACAGAGACTCAATCACAGAGACTGGTGTCTTGCCTAAAATTCCGTCCTGTGCAAAGTGCTGTTGTGCTAAATCCGTGCCTTGGTGCAGCTGGGATCGTATTATCCGAGCTGAGTCATTCCTCAGGGGTACCAAGTGCTCAGACAGGACAGGTAAGAGCTCTCCAAGGGCTGTTTCAGGAGCATGGTCTGTGTGGGTGCCCAGCCTGGCAGAGATCAGCAGGAGCCACAGAGCACACTAGAAATCCACAGCAAGCAGCCCCAGGAGGGCTTCAGCTCCTGCGCCGTCTGTCTGCGTTTGCTGTCCTCTCCTGCCCTTCTGTGCTCCCAGCCCAAAAGGAGATGTCGATGTGTCAGTGGAAACTTGTGCAAACACGGCCTGCAGAGCTGACCAGAAACCTGCCTCACATTCTCAGCTTTCCCTGCTGATTATGGCTTGTGCCACTGGAGTGAACCACATCATCATCATCTGTCGGATTTATTCATACTCCTGAAATTCCAAAAAGCCTGCTTTGCCAGCCTGCCTCGTTCAGAGCATTTGGCCAAAGCACTGCTGCCACATTAGCAGCAAAAGGCTCACCAAGGAGAAGGAGGACTTGTTGCTGGAAGGGGTGGGGGACCCAGTAACAGCAGACCCAGTTAAAACTGGGGTTCTCAGTGCTTCTGTGTTTGCCTCAGTCTTAAAGACATGGACACCCATGCCTCCGTGCTTGGTCAAAGGAATCAAGGAGGAGAACAGCTACCCACAGCAGATGAGGGTCAAGTCAGGAGTTGCTTTCAAGAACCTGTGTGAGTCCATGGGGCCAGACGGTCTGCAATCAAAGGTGTGATCAGCAACCCCTGGTATCAAGAAGCAGAAGACAAAAGCCAGCTAAGTTATTTCCAGTGGAGTCTTGTGTCTCATTTTCATGGGAGTACCAGTATCTTTGTGTTCAGTCACTGCTTGTGCTTCTTTGAAGTTTCATTTCTCTGGATGGAAATTGTAGCAGAGTTGTGGCATATTGTGCCACATTTTGTCATTCCAGACTTATGTTCTGAGCAGTGTGATGTTGACAAAGCACAAGAGGCAGCAGCATTATTTGATGCAGAAATTGCATTGCAGTGTCTGAGCTGTTTCTGGGGTTATTTGTTGTGTCTTCTTAAACATGGTCATTTTTAAATAGTTGCTTCTGTCATTTATAGTTGAAAAGTCTAACTTGCTACTGAGTAGAGAAATTATTTTTTGATTTGAAGGAGGTTTTAGGGTAGCTCCCTGTCTCTTCTAGGGCGCAGGGATACCCTTTCCCATATATACCCATAAGTAAGGAAGTTTTTTTCCTGCAGCTGTCAGGAATGTACTTTGGCTGATGAATGCAGCCTAGCTTACAGGAGGGGATCCCATAGTGGGTCAGTTAAGCTTTATTGGTCTGCCAGACCAGATTATCATTTTATTTAACCAGAGGAGTAGTTTTCATTGTTATTTTATTGCCAAGGGTGTGTCAGCATTTCCATTATAAACCCCCTATTTTCAGGGATTTGAGTAGACTTGAGATTTAAGTGTTCTGGTCTAAAACTTGGCAAGCGTGTCCTTCGTTCACCAGCGGATATTTTCTTTATGAGATTTTAGAACGGTCAGCTGTTTCTTAAATTGTAGTGAAGGCAAGAGGGTTTTTTCCTCTTGGTTAAACAGACATGGCTATTTTTTCCATCCCATTTATTGCAACTAGATTTATAAAAAATAATCCCCTATTCTGCTGTTTAAAAAGGGAAGAACGGGGGAGGAGAAAAAGGAGTATCTTCCTGCTGCCCTGGTCTGTTTGCCATGCCTCAAACCCGTCCCTTTGGTCTGTGTTTGGTGAAGTCCCACCCACCCTTCTCAGTCCTTTCTCTCCTCCTCTTTACTTATTTCCCTTCAGTGTATTTACACTCTCACTGCATTGAGTTGCAGGGTTTTTTCTCCTTCCTCCATTCCTCCTCTTTGCTTTCCTGTCTCGTGCTTCCAGCACTTGATTCTGATGAATATGCCTGTATGACCTTTCTCTGAAAGGCAGCTCTGAGGTACAACAAGTGATACAACATACCTGTGGTAAATAGGAACTTTATACTTAACTAAAGATAGTAATATACTTTGCTACTTCACTGAAGAACACGTGCGTGACTCTTAGTTGAGTACTGCAATTTTTCAGCGCTTTTCCGAGACATTGCTGCGTCTCTAGAGCAAAGTACTTTTGCATTCCTTTTTTTTTCTAACCAAATCTTTAATGTAGACTGAAAAAAGCGAAGTGTGATTGGCACAGAACGGCACTGTGGGTTTTCATTGCTGGTCTCTTTTAGTCATTTCCTGACAACTTGGTGCAGAAATGTGACAGCCCAGGAAGCGATAGCAAGCTCAGCAAGGCTTCATGTGCTGTTAGAAGTTGGCGTGCTACAGGTGAGGGCACATCCTTCTTGTGGAAATGTAGGAATACCTGGTTCTGGGATTGGTGCTCAAGGTCTTCAGGAAGAACCTCTGCTGTTTTGCAGTTCACAGCCACGAACAGAGTAACTGGGGATGTAAAATGGTGACTGAGGAACTACAGCTACTTGACTACTAAGCAACAAGGAATGTAAGCGAAGCGCCGGAGTCCAAAGGGTGGAAGATGAGTGTTTTCAAAAAGCATTACAGTCTTTCTCCCAGGACCTTCAGAAGATCTTTGTCTGAAGAAGATGCTGGCACAGCTGCCTTGAAGGACTATCATTGGTACCACCGAATGAAAAGCAAGAAGTTGAATAAACAGATGAGTTTTGACTCAGAGAAACCTCTTGGAGCGTACAGGTGGCAAACACATCCTTGGCTTCCCTGGAGGGCAAGCAAAAGAGAGAGCTCCTCCAGTTTGAAAGAGGAATGCAATGACCCAAGTCTTGCCAAAAGTTCTGCAAGCGTGGATGCTGCCAGTGCTGACAGTCTGTACGAAGACCCCCCTGAGACCCTGTTGCCCCCAAGGAGCAGGCCGTTCCGGGTTCCCTTCAGCCGCTCTCTGTCCGAGCCCGTGCCGCACACCGAGAGCGGCAATGGCCGGCTGGTCCTGCAGGCCGCCCAGCAGCACGGCTACCTCCCCCGGGCCATCTTCTCCTCCCTCTCCAGTGGCTTCTCCAAGATCAGGAGCCGGAAAGGAGACCCTGCCAGTCAGTCCATAGCTGAAGGGAAGAGAGAGGACAATCAAATTGTTTTGAGTGCAGGTAATGAACTCACTTTCCTTTTGTTCTGCTTCCCTTTGTGTAACAGGTGACTGTAGGAGACACACAATAGTTTTTACAACTTTTTTGTCTGTTTGGGAGAGTTAGAACTGTGAAAGGTGCACTGTAGCAAGACGACATGGGGTAAAAACAATAGTGATTGGTGTTAAAAGTATTAGCAGCATTGTTTGGCAAAAGCTAATTGGCTGAAAAACATTTATAAGGTATTATAACCAGGAAATAGTTTGGCTTCTGATCGACAGGCATTGCATGTAACATCTTCTATGTCTCACCCATCTGTGAGACTGATAATGGAATAAAGTGTTTTAAAATGCCTCTCAGTTGCCCCATCTCTGCAAGAGCTGGGTCTATTTAATCCAACAGTCTTTATTAACATGACAGTGTTGCTCTGATGTTCTATCTTAATTTTTAAAAAGCAACTGAAAAAAAGGTCTTTTCCTGATAAGGAAGTGGTATGAGATGTTTTGGTGTGTGCTTTAAAACTTGGAGGTCCCTTTAAAACAAGCATCACCTGGTGGTAGCAGTAGCATTTCCTTCTCAGGTGTGTGGTATATGCAGTCCTGCAGGCACAGTATCCTCTGTGGTGTTGTGCTGCCCTGATTGAGATATCAAGCCTGCTCCTGTCAATGAAGTACCAGGGAGAAGGAGCAATTAAGCTGTCTTTTAAACAGAGTTCCAGACAGTGGAATGGATCTAGTTCCTCCTACCAGATTCTCTGTTTCGTAATCAAACAGCTGGATTGGTGTCTGCTCTCTGGTAGATGCCAAGGACAGCCGTGTTGCAAGGGTTTAGCCAGCTGGGATTGAGGTCAGCAAGATGCCAGCCTGAGATTTCATTTAAATCTACCCTGCTGATAACACTCTTAAGGCAGGGTGGGAAAAAAAGAGCCAGGGAAAAAGGGGATAAACTTGCCTTTTTTCTCAGGCTTTTCTGAAACTTTCTAGTGGGCTACCCAGCTTGAACCCGGTAACTGACGATGCCTGGAAAAAAAACCCACAAAGTTTAAATTTGTAATAAAACCAAAAATAAATCTTCCTTCTCCCCAAAACCTCAGCACTTTCCGCAGTCCTCCAGATTATCATATTAAAAACCTGATAACATCTGGATACAGTTGAGGCTGCTGGACAAGTCATCAGTATTCCAAAATATTCAGTAGTAGTAGTAGTGAAAGAAGAATATACTATGTCATCAGGGGTGTTCAGTCTTTCAGTCCCAGTGGAATGTCCCTGACAGGCTTGTGTTTGCTATTGGAAGCTGTCACGTTGCTTTAAAACAAAAACAAATGACCAGAAAGGGGAAATAACTACGAAGGACTATATCTATTCAGGCCTATTTATTTACAGTCACTGATTCATTTCTCCAAGACCTTTTTCAATAGAAATTTGGCTGGTGATGCTTAATAAGTTGTGTGGAACACATAGGAGGAAAACAAAAGTTACAGAACTACTTTTCTTCTTTTCTGTTGAAGTCTTCTCTTTAAGGAGTTTGTTGGGTTTTTTCTCTCCTCTGTATTTATTCAAAATAGGAACAAAGGTTTCTACTTGAGGCTCTCACTGTTGTTGAAACCTTCTGGGAAGGTGTTCTGTGTGGTCTGAGCATTTTGGATCAAAATGCCACAGTATATGAAGGGCTGAGCATCCCTCTTTCCTCTGTTCTGGTGCTCTTTGATACCAAATGGTTCTCTCATAATTCACAAGTATTGCCAGTCTCTGTGTTATTGGGATGCTTTGCTTTTTAGTGGCGTGTAAAGTAAACAAAGGAAAAGGATCATTTGTGAGAAGGCACCACTTGGTAAATACTTCATGTCAGCTGTGGGACAGTGACGGAGCCTTTTGGCTCTTTTTTGGGCGGGCCAAACCTCTGTCTGAGCCTGCCAAAGCTGGTTTTGCAAAGAGAGTCACAATTCAGGAACTGAGAGAAAAACAATGGGTCTCTAGATTAAAAGTCAAACTCTCTCGAGGGAGGAAATTGTAACTGAGAAGATGTTTGGGGAAATAAGTTTGATGAAGTCACCCATAAAAATCACTTGCAACAGCCAGGCCACTTCACAGGAAAACAGAGCTTTTGGTGGGATGGACAAACACCTCCAAGGAGCTTCTTTTCACCCTTTGCCATCACAAACATTCAATCTCTGATCCCTCAAGTGGGTGACAGCTTGTGTTTGACAGAGCTAGTTCACCCTGTAAGGGGTGCAGCTGTGTGGGATATACAGTCAGAGGACAACTAATTGCTCTGCACTGGTTTTATTTTTCCTTAAAGAAGTGCTGCCTGTGCCATAATTAGCTGGAGCTGCTGAGCAGAGGCTCCTGTGCAAGGCTGTAGGCTGAGACCTGCTAAAACAGTAGGAAAGCTTGTGAGCTCCTGGGGTTTAGAGCTCAGGTATGAGGGAGGTGACTTGAAGATAAAAGGGATGAGAGAAATATACATCTGTCGTGTTCTTCAGCAATATGCTGGATGCTCAGAAGGGATCAAATCTTGTGTTCTTCCAAAAACCACACGAATTTAATTCTGTGGGGGTCACTGAATTAGCCACTGACTGTTTTGGTGTTTGAATGGGCAGAGGGTGTCTTTCCATGCCTATAGTCCTCTTTACTGTTCAAGGAAAAATCCAAGAAAATGGATGTTTTTCTCTCCTCAAGAAGCAGAAGTTGGTGATCCTCATGCAGCTGAGATCTGTGGTAAAAGTGCTCGGCACTCAAACTAACCACAGGATGGTGTGAGACATGGGATTTCTCCAAAGTATGCAAACAGCTTTACACAGAAAAGCTTGATCAAAAGTCCCCCAGGAAATGTCTGTTTGGACAGAAATTCTTGTCACAATGACTGAAACCCAAGAGACCTTTTCTGTGTTGTGAAATACACAGTGGGAGAGGCACGCTTTGGATTTGAACCAGGAGAACCGAGGGGTGCACGTTCTATCTTCCTATCCACAGAGCCAAGTCCTCTGCTTCCACAGCCTCACTCAATTCAAAGTATTTCCACTTTCCTCTGGAATACTTGGAGATTATCAACTTTTTGAAAAGTGTGCCTTCCTTCTAATGCTTGCCTGGCCTCTTGTGTTTTGCTTCATCTCTACGCCAAAATGGCAGAATGGTTCCCTTCTTCAGGAAATGCTTAACTCCCGAAAGAGGACCCGTTGTTTTTATGGCAGCTTGAAGAGGGAAGTGGGATTTAAAAAGAAAAGAAAAAACAAGATCTGGATAAATATTTTCCAGTTGGTCTCACAGTCTAGGAAGCATGTTCAGACACTGTTTCATCGGTTCTTGGCTCTGGAAATCCCTCCTGGATGGACTCACTCATCCTCTCAGGCGATGAAAGGATGCTGAACCCCAGGAGAGCTGCGTCCTTTGGCTCTGCCCAGAGCCTTGGCTGGCTGCAGAGCCTCCCCAAAGTGCATGGCAGGCTTTCTGCATCCCACTGCAGCGTGGGTTTGGGGAGGAAGGGCACAGATGGAGTGGACACCCAGCAGGAATAGCAGAGCTCTTTCCTGGTGTGCTGCGTGGGTCTTCCCAGGAGCAGCCTGGGCTGGGTTTGGGTGTGAATGAAGTGCTTTTGGTGCATATCTGCTGATTTCTAACCACTCCTGCCTAGAGCCAGGCATTTGGAACCAGCATTTCCACTGGCATGTGCAAAGTCTGAAGGTAAAAGGTCTTACACTCACTATTGTTGTTGTTAGTATTATTATTATTGTTGTTATTTACTACTTAAGAACTCTAATAACATATTAATTTCTAGTAAATATGTTAGCTTGAGGAAGAAGTGTCATTCTGATAAACTTCTTGATTGAGAACATACCATGATATGGGTAGAGAGAAGATAAGGAAGGAGCCATGCAGACAAAGCCTTGGATCCCAGGGTTGTGGGTGAGCAGCTGCACCTGTTCTTATTATTTCTGAGTATTACCAGTGACTCTTTCACACTCCTGAGAATGGGTTTGTGAGAGAGTTCTCAGATAACATTTATTTCACTGTTGCTTATCTGGATCTCGGGGTGGTGTGCATTTAATTGTAGACTGATGACAAAATAATCCTTCAGTAGAATGCCTTACCTATATCTTCCCTGGGTATCTCTGTTTTGGTTTGAGGGGGTGAGGGCAAACACTGGTTTCTTTTATGTAGCGTATGTTTAGTTTTCACAATCGCTCTCTTGTTAGTGTTTTTATAAAGACAATTCTTCAGAATTCCTTCCTTCTCTTTTGTCACCTGGATAAAGATATGTTTCTTCAGTCTTAATTTTGATTTCAAGCTTTCATTCATTTTATAGAGGAATTTTTGTGCCTTGAGTGAGAGAATATTTTATATCCTTGCTTTTCTAGAATTGTTTGGGGTTTTATTTATGATTCACTAAAGTAATTTGAACTCTATGCACTTTTTAAGATCTTTACACTGTAGGTTTATTAAATTTAATTTCTTACATATTGCCATATAAACTTATCTAGAGGTTTGTATTTTCCCATTTATAACTCAAAACCAAGGCAGTTCCCTGTTCAGTTTCTTTCAGCAATTCCCAAAATACAAAGCTGTTTTTTCCTGAGTAGGAATTTAGTATTTATTACTCATTGGAGCAGCTTTTCTGTATTCATGTTTTTAAAACCACTTGCTCATTTTAGGAGCCCTTCTACTGACTCATGTTCCTCCACTCCCAGATCTCTTTTGCTCTTAAGTAGTTTATTTTTGGTGGGGTTTTTGTTAGGGAAGTTTTACACAATTGAGCTTATCCGTGTGTTTCTTTAAGTGCTCTGCAAATGCCTTGTGCTATGAAACCCGATGCTGTTGTAGAAAGATGTAGTCTCAATGTTCAAACTCCTTCACCTTTAGTTATCAGAGCAGATTCAAGATAGCTGCTTGTACAAAACCCCTCGTTGCATTAAACTGTAGTTTTGTGCAGTTATAAATGTGAAAATAATACATTGCTGCCTGGTTTCTCTCTCTTTTTTAAACTGTAGTGTGGTCTCATGGTAGTAAATGTTGTGTTAACATGGTATATTTGAAATTACAGGGATCTGGGGATGCACAGGGAGCATTTCTGGCATTTGACAGCTTTAAGTATCACTTAAACATCCCTCCCCACTCCTTCCTTCTGCCTGGTTCATCCCAGGCATTGTAACTTTTAATGTGGACTATAGGCCAATACTATGCAGCTGAATATTTATGAACACAGCACAAGATAATTAGCTGTAATATCCAAAGCCAATAAAATTATGTTTATCTGATTTTAATTCCACTTAAGGCATAGTGTCTCTATGTAAGCACTGGCAGTCATTTCAGGGGTGACTGGTGATTTTCATGTATTTAATCTCCAGACCACTTTGTGTGAATCCAAAAATTCACATTCACATTCAGATGAATGAGAATGTTTATATTTGTAAGAGCCATTTTCTGACTCATGAAATCGTGGCAAGTGACTGGCAGGGTGTTAGGTTCCAGGCTGCTTTTTGCCATTTTTGTGGTCGGTATCTGTGGGGATGTTGTGCTTTATGCTGCTCATGCAGAGGAGTCTGACAGCTGGTGCATGCAGGAATATTATCTGTGATTACCTTGATCATGAGAAATTATTGCTTGGGAATTATCTGAGGAGAGGGTAATCGTGTCCTGGAGACGTCTTGTCTCCTGTGTTTTCTTAGCAGGGAGAGAGGAGTTTGAAGAGATGCAGCTTCCTTAGAGGCAGCCAAAGAGTGGAAGTGTGGAGATTAGGAGAAAGGGCTCCCAGTGAAGTAGAGCTCTGGGGTTTTGGTGGGAGAAACTTTTCCTTTGATAACAGGCCAGACAGGGTCGAAAAGAAGTGGCTGGAGGAGGAAAAACAGTCTTTGCTTTCCAAAGGAGAAGCTGTGTCTGGAGCAGGCGGATTTGGAGTCTTTGACAAAGCTCTGTGTTCCAGCTGTGAAGTCTCCAGAAAGAGAAATTTCAGCTGTGAGACCCAAGGGGGAAGGATGTCCTGGAGGGCAGCGGGAGATGCTCACAGCCCAGGGCTGTCTGCAGGATGTCAGCACCTGCCCCACAGCCCAGGAGGAGCCCAGACTGGTCCTTGAGGGACCAGCAAGGGACTGATCCCTTGAGGGATCAGCAAGCCCAGGCTTGGGAAGTGTGAAAGAAACTGTGTTAGACTCTTCTCAAAATTCTGTGATCTTCCTAAAGACAGGCCTAAATCGCAGCTGCCAGAGGATACAGAAAGGGGAAGTGTAGCCAGTGGTTCAGTTCCTGCTAAGCTTATTTGACGCTGGAAATGGGAGCCTTAACTCTTCCTGACACACACACACATTTGGGGCCTGTAGTGAGAGGGTAACTCCTACTGTGGTAGAATTTTCTTCAGGCAAAGCTCCCTGGTTTGCATTTCCACAAATGCTGCCCTAATGGAACTTGGCGCGAGATGAAAATTGCCTGCGTGCTTACAAAACGAGCGCTTCCTAGGCACATTGACCCTTTTTTCCTTAAAATAACAAACCCAGAGGAAAGTATTTGGGTTTTTTTCCAAATAACGAATTGTGCAGATTTGCAGTGTTAACAGTATGTGATTTAGGACTCAAAGCAATGGCATTTTAGAAGTAAACATGTGCAAGAGTATCTCTGTGCACTTATTTATCCCATTACTTTGCTATAGAGTTACTTGATTGCTTGCTTTAACTAATTAACTCGTATTATCATTTAGCCTTATGCTTTCTGTGGTGATACTTTCTCTGTGGTTGTTACTCAAGAGACTCTTTAGACTCTTTTGAAATAAATACTTCATAATCCTGTAAAACATCACTTGTTTAAAGGAAGCTGTTTATGTAAACAATAGGCTAATGCATGAAACTCTTGACATGTTAGCATCAAAACCAACTGTCCCCCAAGTGGTTTTGTTCTTACTCTGAGGAAAGCTGAAGCTCGACATCTGGTCTTCTGTGGGCGAGAGAGCTTTTTACAAGTTACGGGACCGCTTGTTCAAATGAAGTTAAAAAATATTTCCTACAGAGAAGGCGACAGAAAAAAATTACCAAAATAGCTTCTTAAAGAAGCTCGTGTTTTAGAGTGCAGGCATTCTCTGTCATCGTGCCTCGTGGGGAATAAGCTGGTCATTTTAATCTGTGCATTTGGCATAGAAGATCCTTCTCAAAACATGGGAATTTACTAGGGACGTGTAGTGATAGGATTTGGGGCTATGGTTTTAAACTGAAAGAGGGCCGGTTTAGTTTCCATATTCAGAAGAGATTCTTCCCTGTGAGAGTGGTGAGGCTCTGGCACAGCATGCCCAGAGGAGCTCTGGCTGCCTTATCCCTCAAGGCATCCATGGCCAGATCAGATGGGGCTTGGAGCAACCTGGCCTAGTCAGAGGTGTCCCTGCCCATGGCAGAGCCAAGAACAAAATGGTCTTTAAGGTCCCTTTCAATCCAAACCATTCTGAGATTCTATGGTTCTGTGAAAGCCACTAGCCTGAAAACTGCTGCAGAGAGGAGCCAGATGTGTGACAGTGCTGTGTGAGAACAGGAGCGAGCAAAGCCTCTTCTGCAGTCAAATGCATTTATTTGTGTCAGCTGTCACCACAGATCACTATTGATGCTGTCTATAGGTTTGAGACTTAGGGGATCGGAATTACGTGGTTTTTTGAGGTTTGAAATCTAGTTCTTGAGATTTGTTAATTGTGCAAAGATCTCTGATTCTTTTTTGCCCTTCCTTGCCACAGACAAATCCCTCTTTCTAAAAGATGCAAGACAGTACTCTGTCAAGTCTAATGTCAAGTTGTAAGCAGACCTGCTTACTCATTTTATGTCTGACTTCAGCTTTTGCATGTTTTGTAGGTACTGAAGAGCTTTCCTGTATCCCATATTCTGACTACTCCCAAGTAAAATCTTCTGAGACTATCAGATATTTCTGTGACGATGGTATGGTCAGAGGTTTAGTTGCATCTCACTCGTCCTAAGATGAGTTGCTGTCGATTTTCTTCTACTTACACCTATGAATTTACAACCCATTTTCATAGAAAAAAAAAATAGTAGCCCTTTTGATGTAGATACTCTTAAAAGCAATTTTCCTCTAAGTCATTTAGTGACACAGATGCTTTGGAAGGCAGGTTCAGCAGGTTTTGACAAAGTACTACAAAAAAATCTCCCAAACTTCAAACTCTTGCAACGTGTCTCCATCTACCTTCTCTCTCTGTTAGCTCTGGCTGCACTTGTACACAAGAAGAGGCTTTGCTGGCAACACTGATCCAGGCAGTGCCACTGAGAGACCTGCCTGACTGTGAAGGGAAGAAGGTGAACACACAGATCCAAACAGCTCCCAGTTGCCTTCAGTTACCTCCACTCACGCAATGCTTATTTTAACATTACTGATGGGGTATTTTGGCTGTGTCCTGTATAAATAGCCTCTCTCAGTAACCACTTCCTCTGCCAGCTTTGTGAAGCAGTGAATCCTTGCATGCCTGATGTACTGTGGTGCTGCTTTTGCAGGCTGGGCTGGCTGGCTGAGTGGTGCTCAACAAGGTGGGGATTCTGGCTGCACTGTGGTTTATTTGTAGGTTTCCTGTCAGCCCTCCTGTAGCTGATAAAATGAGTGTGGTTCAAACCACTGATGTCTTGTTTGACAGCCCATTCCTTTATTGAGATACTACTTAAATGATACTGAGACTTACTCTTCTAGAAATTGGGATGAAGTTTTGAAAAGGAGGGGGGAAGGAAGGGATAAGCGTTCAGTCTGTTGTGGCAGAGACAAATCATTGTCTTGATGTTGGTTTTCATTATTTCCAACTGTGACTTCCACCCCCACTTGCATATGCAAGTGTCATGTGATAATTTGTCCCTTCTTTATGGCAAAACAGTGACTGTGTTGGTAAAAGCCTTTCAGTCCAGAAGAGCTGGTTGACAGCACAGGGCATCTAGGAGAGTGTCAAGTACCCTGGCAGGATGGCAGATGAGGCCCTTGTGCCTTTGTGGGGTTAGGTATCAAGAGGTTTCTAGATCTTTTGTATGTCTTTTTTTTTTTTTTTATCTTTTACTGTTACTAGATAATCTCAAGAAAATGTCTGAGGTAGTCACCCTGGTACTTCAGCAAAATCAGTGTGTGTGATTGATACTAAGGAAAGAGCAAACCAACACATGTCAGGAAAAGGTGGTGCAAAGTTTTCTGCATCTTGGCCGTGCAGAGACAAATCCTGTGCATGGACAAATCCTGGAAAATCCCAAATCAGTCTGATGCCTTCCTACATACTAGAGTGCTGGTGAGCACAGGCCGGGGCTGGGGAGCTGGGACTGCTGTGGGGTGTGCCCAGACCCAGCACAGCACTGCTAATGATGCTGTTCCCCCTCCTCACACAGACACTCCTCATGTGACACTTGTGTTCTCTGCTTTAGCTGTGCTAACAAGGTATTTTCAGCTGCTCTATCCACAGCAGCAGGAAGAAGGTTGCCACAAAACCTGCCTGAGGAGCTCATTATAATGACAATTCCTTAGCTCCTGCTTGGATATACTCTAAGGATATACTCTTGGATATACTCTATACTTCTTTCCAGGAAATATATTTTCCTTTCTTCATTGTGGAGTTTCTTCTGAGCTTTCTGTGAATGCTTCATGCCTATAAGCAGAAGTGAAGGCCCTTAAATAGAATTGTAAAATGCATTGTGATTTTTTTTCTGGGGGGAATTATACGTGTAGAGAAGGAGTTTTGAGTTACTGTGACAAAAGACATGCATGGCTCAAATGTAGTAATTGAAAAATTTCTGTTTGCACAGGAACCAAAACAATTTATTGGGTGCATATGTAGCATCTTGTAGAGCCAGCAGCCACCACATGCAGGAGCCTGGCTGTGCTGTGCTGTGCAGCATATGTGCCCAGACTTCTGACACCTTCCTACTGTTACTGTGGAAACTCTGATTTCCAACACGGCCCTGAAACAGGGGGTTTTTATCTGCAAGAGGGGACAAGGTCTGCAGATGAGACAGAAATACTCCTGTGCAGTATGAAGCCAGCTGGGGCACTGGCTGTACTGGATTTGCATGGTTGTGCTTGATGTGGAATTGCATGTTCAAATGGATGTTGTTTGTAATTTTAATGGTAAAAAACCAGGTGGGTGTGTTATAACTGCACTGAGACATGTGGACCTAAGGACACCTGTCCTGAGAAGGGGAAACTAGGAAATACAAGGGAAAGAAAAAACATCCTTGAGAGAGTCAGGCATTTCTGGATGATCAGGTATGCAGAAGGAAAAGAGTGACAGCATAGAGGCTCATCAGACTCCCTCCCCCATCTGTCTAGGCCCGGCCTGAATTAAAAACACATACAGCAATCTCCACTCTGAATGACTTCTGCATGGCTATATAATTTCAAAGAGAAATGCTTTCAGGGTGATGATAGGTTTTGTCTACATCTGTAATGTCTCATTTGTCTTTGGATACCCAACAGCCTTCGCTTTGTTTATTCAGAGCTAAGCAAACATGAAGCTGAATGTACTTTGCAATGATCAATGTAAATCAACGTGAAAAATGGAAATCATTATAAAACATACACACACATATATATTTAGCGAGGTTTGCTAGATTGATTGCTCCTAAACCTAGAGCTTGGCTGCTCTTCCGTGCAGAGAATTCACAAAGAGACAGCCATAGCCCAGGGACAGTGAAGTGTGGTCACTGATGGATAAAATAAAATTCATGTCTGTTTGCATTTTAATGGATTTTAATCACATGAGAGTTTGGGGGGAAAAAAATAGATTTTTTTTTTCTTCTTCTTCTTCTCATCGTTGTGTCTGATTGCTTCAGGGCTAACAAAAAAAAAGTGGTCCCAGGTACTGAGATACCATGTTCAGTTTTTGTTAAAAGAGGCTTTTTTGCAAAGACAAGGGATGTGCACAATCATCATTAGTCACTGAGAGCAGGACAAATAGTATTGGTCTGTAGATGTGGCAAGGAAAGCAGAGCTTAAAGTTTTTGGCAAACTAAGTAGCGAGGAGGAAATGAACAAGATGCCATGGATGGTTTTTATCACCAGAGATTTACAAAAATAAGCTTGACATCCTTCAGGGATTGGGGGGTAGGGTACCATCCAGCTCAACCCATGTGGCACCATCTGTCTCTGGCAAACTAAAGCTCTTGAGAAAAGGGAGTTGTTCCTTAGTCTTTCACTCTTTGGTGCTGCCTCTCATCTGTTTGTCATTCCTGCTGTCTGTGACATGATCTTCATACGTATTTTAAACGTTCTTGCTTTGTGCTGCTGGCAGGGACCAGCTCTGCCCAGTTCACCATTCCTTCCTTGAGTTACTTTGGCCCTGCTGCTGCTGCCCCATTCCTGCTTTGCCAGCTGTTTGTTTCCTCTGGAACTCCATTCCTCCAATTCCATTTTGGGTGAGATTTATCCCTCAACCCCCAGAAATAATTTTCTGTTCAGGAACACTGTTGCTTAGGCAGCTAAGCCAGGTATTTTGTGATAATAATGTAATTTTAAAAGGAAAAAAAAAAAAGGGAAGGGAGGTGCAGAGTATGTGTAAAATGCCAAGGTGTTTTATGAAGGGCAGAAAATAGAGAAGCTTGAGCTTTTTGCCCCGTATTTTCTTTTGTTATGTCACTAAGTGGGATGTTTGTGTCTGTTTATACTCGGATTTCTTGTGTGTTTTGAAATCTCATTGTACTCAGTGGTGGAAAATTGGCTGCCTAAGTGAAGGCATGTTAAGGACAGCTCTCTACAGTAGCTGGAAGGAAATGCTTCTCGAAATGTATTGTCCAAGTTGGTTATAGTTAATAGTCTCTTGGGTATGTGAACTTTCCTTGGCTTCTCCACCCATCATCTGGCAGCAAACAGAATTCTTAGCATTTCAATTTAAAAATAAAATAATTAATAAAAATCTGTGCTGCCCTTCTAAATTGTTTCCCAATAGAAGTGAAATGTACTTCAGGAATAACTCCTAAAATCACTTGTGTGGGTTGATTATTCCTGCTGGGGAGGGGATCCCCACTAAATAGCAACATAAAGCAAATCTCTTCAAAGTATTATAATTATTGTGTTTCTATAAAAATTCCTTTCTTCCTTTCCCCCTGGTCTGGTTGGATTTACTGTTATGAGATGCAATTGCTCAGCAGGACTGCTAATTAGATGTTACCAGGCCTGTTTCTGCACGGTTGTGACCTATAAATTTCTGTTTAGCATTGCTGTAGGACAGACATTTTCTCTCCACTGGTTATTATTTATCCTTGCTGAGTTCATGTCTTCTCCTTCTAGGAGTTTGGAGAGGAGCACCTGTGGCTTTACCCTTCGGATGGAAGGGGGTTTGGATTTGCCCTGGAAGCTTTGTGCTGTCAGTTTGCAAAGCATGCAGAAGGGAGGACATTTGGGAGCAACTGCATGTTTGTGCTTAGGCATTAGATGTAAACCAACCCTCTGCCGTGGGCAAGGACATCATTTTTTCGGTGTAAAAATCTGGCTTGAAAATACAAATCAGCTAAAAAGCAGCATAGTGAAGAACAAAAGGTTTGGCTTTCACAAGCTTTATATTTTACAGTTTTGAGGAACAGAGCAGGAGTAAGGAGAAAGAAAGTGAGACGGTGAGGGCTCAAGGGTCACGAGTGCTTGGGGTGAGGATGTCCCTTTATTCATCACAGCCCAGCTACTGGAAAGAGAAGGAAAAAAGCAGAGGGAAAACCCAGCTGGAGAATACTTGAAATACTGCACCCTACCTCCAGATCCTTTTAATTAGCCAGCCCATCCTCAAAGGATACATTAATCACACTGATTAATGCCAAAAGCGTGGGGAACCTGCTCCACCTGTTCAGGTGGTACCTCAGGAGCCTTGAGCTCAGCAGGGCAAAAATGTCCAGACCAAGCTGGCCTGCAAGAAACATCCTTCCCCTGGCACAGGGTTAGCTCAGCACTTGCAATTCTCTGCCTGGCACTGTTACTTCTTCCCATGTTGCCGCTTTCTTTCACAGCTGGTTTCCCACAACCCAGAATCCTAAAGGGGTTGGGGTTGCATGGGATCTTAAAGATCCTCTAGTTCCAACCCTCTGCCGTGGGCAAGGACATCTTCCTCTAGGCTGGATTGCTCCAAGCCCTGCCCAGCCCAGGTTTTTGAAACTTCCACACAGCTTCTCTGGGCAAGATCATGCAGAGTAAGCAAGAAGAAAGAAATCACCCAGAATATTCTGAAATTTTGGAACAAAGTGAAGCTTGATTTGCCAATGCTGACGCTGTGTGGTAATGAGGAGAGAGCAAAGCACTCTGAGTCAGGAGGCTCCTGAGCCTTGATGCCAGACTGCAGCTCAGTGTCCTGCTTTGACCATCTTGGCAGTGACCTCCTTATGCTTAACCAAAGGGGATTTTTCTCCCCAAGCCGGCTTCCCTCCCTAAACCAGATGCAAGAGCTGGGTTAAATTACACAGGGAAACCAACCTCACATAACCTTTAGCTGGAGGTTAAAGGGTAGAGCTGATGAAAGAGGTACTACAGGTCATTGCAGTGCAGCATTAAATGTGGGATTCAGGTTATTTGCCACAAGACATCTCTTTGCATAAATGTAAATATGGCTCAGGATCCCCATTGCACTTTTATAAGATCCAATCTCCTTCCTCCAAAAAAGTTTTGTGTCGTTATCATTGAATGATGAAAAAACTCCCATCTTTTGTACATTAGTGTTGATTTACTGAGATGCATGAAGACTTCTCAGATGTCAGTGAGGAAAATGGAATGAGGAGCTTTCTGGTGCTTTTGCTTATAAGTAGGTCAAATCAACAAATTTTTGTGTAATGACTTGGTGGTTCCAGGTTCTTCTGAAGACATTTTGAAGATGCCAGAAGGAAACAGTGGGTCTGTCTAAATAGCAGGGGGAGTACAGCAGGGCTTCTTCTACATTAGATTTGAATCCCCTGAGGGGGTCTCTTACTAAGTCATTTGATTTTAAGTGGTTAAAATACAAAAGCTAACTTTAGCTATTTGCCTGAGTGACCTGGTTAATATGCAAAAACATGCACATTATTGCAGCAGATTTTAGTGTCCTGTGAACTCTCCCTTTGACAAGGGAAATAAACTTTCCTCCATGAGACATCAGCAATGCTCACAACTCCTCTTTTCCCTTTTCCCCATAGTCTGTTGAGGCAAGAAAAAACCTAAACCCAAAAGAAGCACTTAATTGCTTGTGTGTCTACCCAGGCATCAAGAAACATTCAGGCTGAAAATAGCTAAAAATGTACAGCAGCAACCGGCTGTGCAGGGTGAGCAAGTGTTTAAAGCATCATGTGAGATCTTCATGGGCTTTTTTTACATATTATTCTTTATTTTTCCCTTATTCTTTCTTGTAATAAACACCATCACACACAGGGAGGGTTGGTTTGAGATAACATAGGGTGTGTTTCTGTAGAGGTGGGTGGTTCAGCAATCCTGCCATTGCTCTGGGAAATGAAGTTTATAGGGTGACATCAGTGACAATGAAAATATCTGCTTTCTGGAAAGAAAGCCAAAGGTGAAAGCTTCCAGAAGAGACAGCATGCATGGTGTAGTTCAGGCTGCACTGAAAGTATTTGGTTTTCAGTCATTCATCTGGAGCTTGCTGTGGGCACAGTCACATCACCTGCTCTGTTCCTGTGGCTTTCTTGTCTCTGCAGAAGTGCGTCCCTACCGTTGCCCTTCCTGTACCTCCTTCCTTGACAGGAAAAAGCAGAAGGGTCCTGCTCTTTTGAAAGTATGAATGTCATCTGGCTGATGCCTTCTTGGCAAGGATGAGGGTAAAGCAGTCTGTGAACTTTGCTGCTGGTGGTTTTGCCAAGCTCTGCACAGTGCTTGTGCCACGCATCTTTAATTTTGACCCCGAGTACAATGGTACATTTTTGTGTGTGTGTGCACCAAAATTGTATGCAGGAACTGAGCAGCTTTTGCTTTTAAATTGTTTTCTTCGTTTTTTTTTTTTTTTTTCTGCACAGCTGCCTTGGGCCAAGGTCCTTTTAAAGTTCAGGGCATTTTTTCTTTTGTCCTCTTCCTGCACTGCTGCAAAAAATAAAGAATGAAGAGGGAACAGCCCACTCTGGATGCCTGGTGCTGAAGAGGCTGTGAGATGGAGATTAGGGGTTGGTGAGAGCAAGCACTGCAGAGGCGAGAACAAGGTGAGGGCATAGAGCTGGATAAGAAAAGGACCATGCATAAATTAAGAAGAAAAACTGCAGACTTTTTTTTTTCTCCCAGGAATAATTAACTTTTCTGCTACTCTCCATTTTCTGCTTTCTAAACCTCTCACGAAAGCCTCTCCTTGCTTTGGGGAGAAGTGTTACTTGAGAACCTTCTCAAAACTTGGCAGCTATGTAATAGGGGCATGTAATCTTTTATAATCCTCTCTACAGGTTTGTAATAACCATTTCTGTTTTGAGATTCCAAAGTGTTTTGTAGGCCAAGTGGGAATTTAACAGTGAGAGAAAAATGTACTTAATATTCAGGAGGAAAGATGAGTGGTCCTGGGCAGGGAACGAGACCTGAATAAGAAGGAAGGGAAACCTCCTTAAGCATTGAAGGAGGGGGTCACAGCAATGGCTTCAAGCAACTGCGGGTTATTTGAAATCTCAGTTATCCTGGGAACCAAACTGGTTTTTTACACAGCCAGCAGCTTCTGTTGTGGTGATGTCATGAGACTGACGAGGCTGCACAATGAGCCACTTGTTTGCAGGCAGGCAGGGAGGCTGGGCCGAGCACGGGGCGCACCTGCACCTTTTGTAAGGTCCCCACCTTGACTGGGTTGTGATTTCTGGTTCCACTTGTTGAGCCACCAAGTGCAGGGTGATTGCCCGATTGGGAGTTGCTGGCACTGATCCGGCTGAGAAGGTGCTGATGTCTCCTGACAGGGACATCTTTCACTCTGTGTCCCCTGAACTGGCCAGGGACAGAGGGGACAGAGAGCAACGCACAACCCGGGGAAGGGAGGATCAATTACCCTTTGTAAGTCTAGCATTTAGCAATCGGCTATGCAGCCAGTAAGAAGCTTAGAGGAGCTCAGTAGTATTCAAGCTAATTGGTAGCTTTAAACTGCTATTAAGAGCTTCCACACCTTTTGCTCAAAGAAGCGGCTCAATGACAGCAAGCTGGTGCAACTTTCTGCTTTCTAGTCAGAATTACCCAGCCAGGCCAGTTGGAGCTTTATGCCTAATTTTTGCCTCTGCCGTTAGCTCCTTAGCTCTCATTTTTTAGGACTTTGCAAGAAAGCTTGAGACTGTTGGCACACTCAGCATCTGCTCACTAAACTAGTCGTAAGATTTTAAGACTTGCGGTTTCTTTTTTTGGAACAGCTCCATAATTTTTCCTTTTGAAAATAAAATCTCGGCGAAACTGCTTGCATGGTTGTGGCCTAACTGAATTTGTGCTCTCGAGCTTCTGCAGAGCCCTTGGGTAGCAGGGAACACTGAGGCCTTTTAGGAAATGTCAGGGGCTGAGGGTGGCAGATGTGTTAGCACAGGCCTCGGGAAAGGTTTGGGTTTGGAATTGCACGTGTGAGAAGGGAAATCTTGGCTGATCTGTGCCGTAGTCTGAGGCCTGCTGTGAAAGCTCCTGAGCTGTAGATAGGCACAGTGGTGACGTTGCAAGAGCAGGGCAGATGCATTGACTCGGGCCCAAGGGAAGTTGGCAGAGCTGTCTGGGAGCTCAGCTGCGGGAGGGAGGCTGCTGTACCTTCCTCACTGCCGGCTGACTCTTGCACAAACAAGTCGGATCTCTCCTAGGGAAGGAATTAAAGGGTGGGAATGATGTCAGTGAGAGATCCCGTCCTGCTGGGAGATGCCAGGGTTGGTGAACAGTAGCATTCTGTATTTTGTGTCCTGCTGGTTGCAGAGGAGACAGCCCTTGGCTGCTAAGGCATTCGCTCATCTGATGGTTTATTCCTTCCCTCTTAAAAATTGCTCCTGACGTGTTTTTTTCTCAGTGCAGAAAATCTGTAGGAAATTTAAGAACCTGGCTGGTAGCTCTGGTAGTGGACAAAATGTTGAATTCTCACTCTTTGAGTTTTAAAGGTTAAGCTTTCTTCCTTGGTGTCGAGGTGAGACTGCTGCATGTGAGAAATTCCGAGCAGCAAGGTGACCCTTCTCCCAGCCCATCACAGGTCTCAGCACAGCTTCCCTTTGAAAGCTGTGCCTTTAGCTGAGAGCAGAAGAGACACACAGTCCTCATTCAGAGCAAGTGAAAATCCTTCAAAGCTCACTTCTAAATAGTGAACAGCAGATACCTTCAGACTTCCCATCTCTAAATTTTAAGAGATTTCTTCTCCCTGAGGTGACATACTGATGGTAAGGAAATGGAAGCAGGAAAATTGCCACAGTCGCATTTCCTTGAGGATAGAGGGCATGAAAACTGCACCTGACTGAACAGTTTTTACTTTAATCTCCCTGTGGCTCATGAGATTCTTCACTGGGAGAGTGGAAAACCAGTCTTGAGACTGTGTCTGATCACTGCCACTCAATAAAAGAGCAGTGGAAAGTTAATAGGTTAGATTGGCAAGATTGGCCTATACTAGAAAAATTAAAGATCTTGTGAAGAACGTGTGTTGCAATGCCAAATACATTGGAATCTGAGAAAGTCATGGCACTGGTCATGGCTTCTGCCAGCTTCTAAAATACTGTTTTCACCTACTTAAACCTTTTATGACTTTATTCTGTGCAGAATGGATTTTCCAGGTAGTGTTTTGGCTGTAAGCGGTTGGCGTGAGAGCTTCTGACATCTCTGAAACCTGATGGTTTGACTAAGCTTTCTTTACCTCCTACCCAGGATATTAGATTCCCATGTAAGAATTTGGTTATCATTGCATGCAGCTGCTGGGGGAGAGCAACTGGATTCAGCTGGATTGAGGGCTGGTCGTTGCATGTGCACTGAACTTTGTTGAGTGTGGCTATTATATGTAACGGGAAGAATTCACACCAGATACTTACCTCTGTAATAACATCCTACATAAATGGCATGCCTCCCATCCCAGAGGATCTCCTCACACTTTCTACACTTAAAATGCCACCTGCTGCACCAGGGATCTCTTGCTGACCACGAAAATGTAGGCACCTCGTAGCTGAAATGGAGCCGTGCCACAGAGTGATTTAGAGGGGCAAGTGAGCACTGCTGGTTCTCACAGCAGCTACGAGAAGCTTCCTAGAAAGGAAGCCCACATGGTGCTTTGAAACAAAGTGGCAAAATTAATGGTGGTGTTCCTAATGCGTGCTGGTCATACTTCTAAGTGCGTTGTGATTCAGAGAAAAATTAATCAACCCTGAGAGCGTCATGTTTACTCTGCAGCATGGGAGTCTCTGCATTGCCACACACAGTATGTGCTGAATTTTCCTAATGTTACACCATTAGTCATGAGCATTGTGTTTTCTGTGTTGGGGCAGTGTGGTGGTTGTCTCTACAAACTTGGAGAAGCGTCCCTTCCTCTTCCAAGTGGATTTTGGTATTGTGATAGATTTCTCTTTAAACAGTTGCTTTTGATAGTGTCTGTCTGCACTGTTCTGGTCTTGGTTGGATCAGAAACCATTGCAGGTGGTTGGGACTTGGTTTGAGAAATAAGAAATGCAAACAAAAGCTCTGTATATCAGCATGGGAGAAAATAGAAGTTGCCTTGGTTGTGCTTTCCCCAGCAGCCCCTTGGTGGCTGACCTCTCTCATCCTCTGCCCTGTGCAGATGTTGAGAGATTGTCCCTCTAGCAGCTGCAAGAGGCCAGGATTGCTGCAAGGCTGCAGATCTGCATCTTCACCTGAGCATCAACAGCTCAACATCAATAGCTATCTGAACTAGGTGCACATACACACCCAGCTGTGTGTCACAGAGCCACTGTGGCTGTTTACTTTCACTCACATCAGTGACTTCTTTTGCAGAAATCCTGCCTTGTTTCACGATTTGAGGGCATGGAGCATGTTGAGACACTGGGTATTTCCCTTTCTGCCACATCTTTCCCTTGAATCCCTTCAGGAGCTTTGAGATGATGAAGTTCAGTGAAAGGACTTGTAGTTGTTATTTATCTTTGAAGCTTCGTGTCAGTAGTAAGGCTTGTTTCAACTTCTGCTCAACTTGCTTTATCAAGATTGGAACGGATGATTATTCAAACTGGACTGTGTGCTCATGCACAGCTGGGCAGGTTGGGGTTCTGACAAGCTCTCAGATGACAGCACTTACCTAAAATGCTTTTCTCTCATCCTGTCTCTATGGTAAGTACATAAAACACGATGGAAACATTGACATTGGGCAAGCAGACCTGTTGTCAAAAGGTGTTAGGGCTCCTACTAATCTCTCTTTAGGGGAAAAAAAATTCCTCTCAGCATACAAATTTGGCCACCACATTAGTTACTCAGCTGCTTGGCAGCTCCTTGTTGGAAATACTAGCAACAGAATATGGACCCTAATAAAGTCAAGGAAAATTTGGCAAGTACTTCAGTTAGCCCTTGATTTCACCATAGGAATAGTGTAGTTCAAAAAAAGGAGCTCTGAGGCATGCCAGGGGTGCTCTTGTCATCACTGGGATGGAGGGTTATTTCTGTGTCTTTATTGATGGTAAGTAGAGAGTGCTTTTTGGCAGAGACTGAAGGCATGAATTTGCCTTTAATGTAGTTTTGTTGGCTTGATTTCTGGTAATTCTGTCCTTTTCACTAGCTCTGAGGAGAGTAGATGCTGCTTTTCTGGTTATAGGAGAGCTGCTGGGGACTAAATGACACTGAAACACCCATTATCTCTTGGAAACAATTTTCTGATTCTGCCCATTGCCTGCTTTCAGGAAAATACTCTCCACTCATGAATGCATTTGGAATTTTAAGGAAAATAATTGTTGCATGTTTGCAATGGGAGCTTTCAAAAATGTTCCCATCTGATAGGACTGCTCTGCTCCATAAATACAACTAAACTGCCATCAGTTTTCCTAAGATGTCTTACCCTGTCTGTGGGGATTAGCTTGGCACTGGCTGCTGCTTTCTACGTTTCCTTACCCTGCACCACTCAACACTTCTGTTGTTGATATGTGATTATGGAATCCCTGCCCCTCTATTTTTCCCCTTCTTTAAAAATAAGCCCTGTACTTCAAAAATAGTAAGGTACAAGCAGTCATCTGACTGAAAGAAAGGGAGCTTTGTGGATATTTATAACATGGCTAGTGGCATTGCAGAGCCCTGAGGAAAAACAACACAGTTTCCAGTCTTCAGTGATGTCAGATGTGGCAGGAGGCAGGGATGTACCAAGAAGGGGATTTTTTCCAAGCTGTTACTTAACTGATATTAGCATTTGAAGGCACATAAGGCCTGACCTTTAATCCTATGTGTAGACTTGCTGATCTGCTTACTTGAATGCTTCATTGTAGTGCTGCAGAGTGAAGGGATTGCATCAGACCCGAGAGAAATCCTCTGTCACCAGAACTTGCCTATTTAGGTGTGTGGCTGCATGAGCCCATCCCACACCTAGCATCTGCAAACTCAGAGCTTTCAGATGCACCTCCCTGATCTTTTCTCCAGCTCCTGTGTGAAGTTGCATTCATCATTGAGTGATCATTCATCTCCGAAGCTCCAGCCCTGTTGTATGAGCTGACTGAGAGTAGCCCCACAGTTAGAAATGACAGTCTTGACCTGCAGTCTGTCCCAAAAGTTTCAGTGTTCCTAGTTACACGTGGACTCCTTGCAATTCACTTCTAGAGCGATTCGAGCCATGGTGCTTAATTAGTTTTATGGGGCTTCAGTGGAAGAGGTCGGTGGGTTTTATTACATTCACGTGAAACGTTGGAGCCAAGAATGTAAAATGAAAACCCAAGATGAAGAGTACCGGAAAGCAGAACAGGGTTTGTGAGGCGACCAAGTGTGTATGTGATACTGTGCAAAGTCCCAAAGAGTCTTCTGTCTAAACTGGTAACATACTTCAGAATAAATTTTGAAGTCACAGCTGTTGTGAGAGGCTCCAAAGATATCAGCCATGCAGGAGGGTGAGCTGAGAAATAATTTAAATAGGTGGGACTGACGCACCAAAGCTACACTGAGGTCTCTGTTGCCGTGAGATTTTTGGGCACGCGCGTTCCGCATCGGTGTCGTTTGCAATGCGCCTGCAGCGTCAGCTTGGGGAAAGGACTGGAGTTATGGGATCAATCTCTGGAAAACCAGCCTGCTGAACAGAGCACTTGGTCAGGCTTGCAGGGGTGGTGGGGCTGTGCCCCGACTTGCATTCGAAAGGACGCCAGTGCAAACACAAACTGTTACCGCTGGGCTGTTCTCTGGGGGTGACGGACAGCTCCAGACACCGGCATGGCATGTCACTCTGCCAGCAGCCTGTGGAAAGCTTTTCTGACGTAGCCAACCCACTTGGCAACAGAGCCATGGCTGGCTCACAGTGCCTGATGACTCAGTTAAGTCCTGGAGTTGTTATTGCAGTGGAAGAAGCCGTTCTGTTCTTTAATTCCTTTGTGCAGCCCATGGATTGGTTGGATGGTATCCTGCCAAGGCCTGTAGTTTAGGAGGAATTATAACACAAAGATCTTTTGGGGCTGGGCAAGTCGTGACTGTAGGTTCTGCGTTGGAGCTGACAGCCCAGGAGGGTTTTCTTTTGCCATCAGAAAGTTTACCAGCAGTTCCAAATGCAGCTTCCTTGGTTATTGCTCAGCACAGCAGCTGGAGGCACTCTCACTGCCAGCCCACCCACACGAGCAGGACAGGGCACGCACGCCTTCATCCTTCCTCCCCCTGCTGATTTATCATGTGCTTTCCTTACCCAGGAGAACAGATCCCCAGAGCTCTCATCTTCCCATCTCTGTTGCACACTCATACCAGGCAGGAGCTCATGGTTTCATCCTTTTTGCTCCCCTACTCTCTGTCAGGCTTGTCATGCTTAGGCAGGGGTAGTCATGCTCTGCTGTTTGGGAAGCCAAGGTCAAAGCAGGAGCAGCAGTGGTTTTATTTTACATCTGGTTTGGTTTTTGGTTGGACACCATGATAAATGTGAGTTGCAGTTATGCCAGAAATCTACCTGGAGGGTTCTTGTCTGTAAAATGGACTAATACATAACTTGTGGGAGAGTCTGTTATGCTCCAGGAGTTTGCACAAATGCAATTTTGCTTCACAGAGCTTATGGTGGTTTCCCTTCATTATGCTTACACTTAAATAGAGTTTTGGGCAATTTTGAGACACACAGCATGGGTTGTCACTCTCACAAACTGAGTTGTGTCAGAGAAGTAGCAGCGTGGAGCCTGATTCTGCATCTCAGCTTCTTCCCTGAATTGTTTTACCTGACATTAAGGGCATGAAGATGAGCTTCTTTGTTATTCAGAGCAGTAGGAGCCATGCAGCCTGCCCTCTCCTTTTTCGTGCTTAAAGGTTGCCTGTTTCAAGCACGTTCCTGAATGATCACAAAAATCCTAATGCAATATGAGGTTGAACAAGGCACTGAAAGCCATCTTCCAAGTTTGGCTCTAGAAGCTGACACATTCCTTGCAAGGCAGAGGCAGAGCTGCAGGAAGAGGGCATGAAGATGCTGCCGCCTTTTTGATGAAGAGGAGGCACGTGCAGGGTCTGCAAAGAGGGAAGTGAGTTGGAGGAGTTCCTTAGTCCGGGTTTAACGCTGGTTTTTGGGCTGGCTCTCCTTGGAAGGTACCGGGTGATTGAGGATTCGCTGGCCTCTAGTGGTGACGCTGGGGAGAAGCTACGAGAAGCAGCTGTGTGCTATCCCTGTTCATGTTGCTAGGCGTGCTAAAAGGCAGGTGGTGCTACAAAACATTTCGGGTTTGAATGCTCACTTTGCTCCTGAAACAGCTAAAAGAGGTCCTGGAGTCCTGTGCAGGAAGTCCCTTGATTTTTGCAGTGTCTGTTTTAGACTTGACTGATCTACAGTGTCTACACTAAGAATGGATTTTTAGATCATTGCAAGCAAATTGTATAGAACTGGAGTGTGAGACCAAAATGAAACGTAATCTTACAAAGCAACCAGAACTTAATATCAGAACTTGGTAAAGGGAGGAATCATAGACTCCTAGAATGTTTTTGGTTGGAAGGGATTTTGGTAGTAGTGACAGGCACAATGTCACATGTGGCTCAATCATGAGAAACTTACGGGAAATTGATGTTTAAATAAATTTTAATAGGTCAGGACTGGGAACCAAACAAGTTGAGTTATGGTGTGTTTGTGGTTTTTGGAGGGATTGGTCAGGGTTTTTTTTTTCAAGTATGAGTTTTTGCCGCTGTAGTGTCTGTGGCTAAATGAAAATGTCCATCCCTTTGAATTTTTCCTTCCCTTCTTTAAGCCTGCCTTCCTTGATCCCTGCCTCCCTTCCTTTATCTCTCTATCCTTAGTCTCAAATAATGCACTTTATTAAGATGTAGAGTACATTCAGGGCTTGTACCCCTTTGAACCATGGTTTTCAGAAGGGAGTGGAAGGAAGATTAAGTTTTCATTAGAGCTCTTGGTCTTTTCAATAGATTTCAGCCTTTGACAAAGGCATTTATGTTGATCTCTGGTATTGCCATTTTTGTAAGTCATGCTATAAATAAATAAATATTTGTAGCACACGGGTACCTTCCAGGATTCCCATTTTGCCTTTTAAAATGCTGAAATGGGCATCACTAAGCACAGAGTGCAGTTTTGGTTCAGATCTCACTGCAGAACTGTGAAAGCAAAGGTGGTTAATGCCACATGCTAACAAGGTCATGGTTTTCTGTTCCCAGATGTGAAAGGACCACCCACCCACAGACTGTCCTATGGCCAGTCCCCCTACACTGAGATGACGACATGGGAGAGGAAATACTGCATCCTGACAGACAGCCAGCTGGTGCTGCTCAACAGGGAGAAGGAGGTGAGACAAGCTCATGTTGGTGCCTCATATCTGCCCTTTGGCTTTATTGGTAAAAGGAGAAAACAGCTTTCTTCATCTCCCCTTTACTTCACTCACGAATCCTTTGAAACACGTGCAAGGGGGGAAAGGGAATTTAAAAAGAAATTCTTTACTGCGAGAGTGATGAGGCACTGCAAGAGGTTGCCCAGGGAGGTTGTGGATGCCTCATCCTTGTAGGTGTTCAAGGGCAAGTTGGATAAGGCCTTGAGCAACCTGGTCCAGTGGGAGCTGTCCCTGCCCATGGCAGGGGGTTGAGACTAGGTGATCTTTAATGTTCCTTCCAACCCCTTACCATTCTGTGAAAAGGGGAGCTAAGCTATCCTGTGTATGGATGGCAAGGTGCAGACAGTTATAACCCAGCTGGCCCAGATGCTGCTGGCATAGAAGAGGTGACAGCAGCCAGAGTGCAAACTCCCCCCTAGAGTTCTGCAGCCTGTGTTTGTCTGCCGCTGTGTCACTTGGTTTGTGGTTTTTGGGGGGGTTGGTTGGAGGTTTTTTCAAGTGTGAGTTTTTGTCACTGTAGTGTCTGTGGCTAAATGAAAAGGCACAATTTCATCAAGTAGGTTCCCCACCAAAAGGTGCTAGTAAGCCCTTCTTGATTAGATGCCCATCCCTTTGAATTTTTCCTTCCCTTCTTCAAGCCTGCCTTGCAGAACTCCTGGAGTTCTGCAAGCCTGTGTTTGTCTGCCACTGTGTCTTCCTATGTTACTACTTCTTTTAATGGTAGTTAAAGCCACCACAGGTATGTAAACCTGCCTCTTTATGTCAGTGCAGGCATAAAGGTAGGGAAAAGTGAAGGCTTTTTATCCATGAGTTGTAGTCTCATACCATAGTTTCCTATATTTGGAGATGACCTGAATTTTTTGTGGTTTTTCTTGATTCTTTTGAAGCTTCTGTATATGGCTGTTACAGACTGAGAGCGAGACCTGTTTCTGGTCTAGAACAAAACATTAGTCAGCTATGCTCGGGTTTATTGGCAATGAAATACTGCCTTGCATAGGGAGAGTGGGAGGAAATGGTTTAGAGAAGGACTTGAGTTATTAGAAGGGAACAGCATTAATGCTGCTGCGTGGGAGAGGTGATCAAACGCAGGCAAAATGGAAGGCCCATTTAATGGTATTTGTTTACTGTGTAATTCCTTTTCTAGTCTGACAGGACTGACACCTGAGGAATTGAAGTATACACTGAAGAAACTTAAGGAGATGTGAGAATCATTTCTAAAACAGTGCTGTACCAGCATAGCTGGACCAAAGGGATGCTTCTCATTAAAGAAATATAATTGACAACAACACAAAAAGTTACCTGAAGGTGGTAATCATGCACTTAGGGGTTCTTATTTCTCCTACCACAGACAGCTGAAAGCATTTTGCTGGGAGTAAGATGAGTCTTTGGACTAGATCCTGAGGATGTGGGAAATCTGATGTATCACATCATTATATGCTATGTTTAAATCCACTCTGGTTTTTGTCAGAAGCTGAGGAAATTCGGTATCAGGCTATAGAGGGCCTGAGGTTTAAGTGTAGGAATAACCCCAAGAAAGCAAGCAGTAGTGTAAATTCTTGCATTGTGCTCTCAAAGGACTCTTCCTGCACTACCACAACGAGAAATAGCTTGTTTTGGGAAATGCTGCATGCAGATGGGCCAAGCAGACATGCCTTTGGTGCAGGTGTGACTCCACATGCTGATAATGGGATTTGTTTCAGAAGCCTGTAGCTGGAGTCAGATTTGCCATTCTGATTTTCAAGTAATTTGTGACTACTGTGAAATGAAAGGAAAAAGGGAGCTCCTTGCAGAGCCATGAGTGCTCAGTAGGAAAATAAGAGATTAGTTTAGTCTGGCTTCTGGGTCTGTACCCACAGTAGCGTGCAGACAGTCCCTTACAGAAACACACAACATACAGAACTGCCAGTCAGGAGAGAGACACAGTTCTGGATTTGCACCTTCTTCTAATTTTTCTGAACTGGGAGTATCCTTTTGCAGCCTTCTTGAGAAAGGGGAGGGGAGGCAACGCAGTTAAATTTTTCTTGGCAAGTCATTCAGAGTTGAAACAGGCTCCATGAAATGTGATCTAGAAGCTGGAAGGGCAGCAGTGGGGTGAGATGCTTGTTAAGAGCATAATGATGGAAAAGTCTATACAAGGGGAATCATGAAAAGCTCCTGAGTGGGACTGCTGGTATAGGGAGCCTAAGCAAAGACCAGGTGAACAAAGAAGAGGGAGGTTACTTTAAGAAAAAACTGAAGAATGATGTTTAGAAGAATAAACTTATTGGAAAGGTGATGCTGGAGGAGCTGTTGTGTTGACTCAAACCAGGCAATAGGCAACAGGAGCAGGAGAGATTCCTGCTCTGAACACTGATCATTACTGATAGAGTGAGTAGGTCAGAATTCCTTTGGGCTACTGAAGAGGATCTTAGAAAAAATGGTCAGGACAGAAGGATACCCACCAGTGAGCGAGAGGATGTGGGGGAAGAAGGAAGAGATGGCAACAGCAGAGTGCCCTTGCAGCCCAGAGGGAATGATGCCTTGAGAGGCTACCTGGAACAGAAGCTGGACAGAGTTAAAGGAATAAAGGAGGGATTTATTAAAAGGCCTTCACAGGATACACCTTGGGCAGTGCAAGAGCCTGGCTGTGGCTCCACTCAAGATGGACCTGAGTCACGAGTTTTCACACTTTTATAAGTTTGGGTCCATTTCCATGTTCCAATTACAGCTTCAGGTGATGAAGTCCCATCTCCCAGATTGCTTTCCTCAATCCCCTGTTGTTTGCACTTTTTGGGCCTGAAGCTGCAACGGTGCCCTTGGTTCTGGGGCTGGAAAAGGATTGTTTTGTGTGACTAAACTATGAAGAGAACTTGCTAACAATTTATGTGAAGTTCAGAGTTATATACTAATGCAGTACAGAATCTGGAAAATATGAAAGCTAAAACTTAAGGCATCAGGAGCCTTGCATCATTGAAAGGCTGACATAATTTGAAAGGTTTAAGTCTGAAACCTCTCATTTTATTCTCTGTCCATCTTCTTTGTTACTTCATGGAATAAAATCCAAGAAACTTGGCCCTTGTCAGTCTGAAAGGAAACAGAAATGTGTGTCTATACTACTTTGTAAAACCCTTTCTGATGTGTGTCCAAATCAGAAAGTGAAAAACATATCCAAAATATGAACAGGTAAATGGAAGAGTTCTCCATTGTTTCAGTTATAATGCTAAGTTTGTTTTTTTTTCAGTTAGTGCTGCTAAAATACAGCATTATGAATTGCAGATTTTTAAGACCAATGGAAACTGGACCACTACAGAAATAAACAGTGTAGTAGATAAAACTCATTTGTCATAGTGTCTCACCACTATGGATTTATTGTCAAGGCAGTTTGAATAAAGTATATGCAAGAGCAATTTTGTGCTGTGCAAGAGCAAGAGTAGGCTGAAAATCAGAGGCCTTTTGAAGTGCAACTTAATCCAAAAATATCGGTAATTACTTAGACAAAAATAGTGTGGCAGTATCGCCTTGTCAAGTGTAGAAAAACATTAATTACTTGACAACTTGTCAACTTTATGAAATGAGAATAGGTGAGCCTGAAGAATGAAAGTTATTAATGAAAGGAAGAGATCAATGCCCAGAAAGTAAGTAGAAGGAAAATGAATCCCTGTAGGAACATGAGAGACAACTTAGCAAACAAGGAGCCCTGAGTGACAGGAGATGTGCAATTATTAGAGCATATCCCAGGGTGATAATATTTAACAGTACTTCCCAAGACAAGGAGAACAGGCCTAGATTGATGCCCATACAAATCAGGTATTTCTTCTACAGGGAAGAGTTTCCCCTGCCAGGAAGGTGTAGATGTTTTCATCTGCTCTGGGAAACCTGTTCCATCGGGTGGGAGAAGCTGTGCAGGTGCAGCAGAAGTGTCTGTAAAATCAGAGCCATTTAAAATAGGGAAAGAGAATGAGTGTTCATGGAGAGTGGTTGCAGACAGACAGCACTTCCACTTTGAGGGATGTGACAAATGGCTGCCACCTGGCTTTGGGCTGCTTTTTAGCTGGGCTTTGTCAGCAACTTGGCTGCAGCCCTGCAGAATGTTTTAGTCTTGTGTTCACTTGGAAATGAAGATGAACAACACTTTTCACTGTGTTAGACTCTTCCATTTTCCTCCCTGCACCCAAACCTCATCTTTCTTCTTGGATTTAGAGGTGGTTTTAATCAAGGGCAAAGGATAGCAAAGACCTACATTCACTGTGGCAAGATCTACTGCTTAGTGGTGCTGCTGACAGGCCAGCAGAAGCACACCTGGGATGTATTTTCCTGCTCTTCCACCTCCTGTGACTGACACCAGTGGTGGTATGACAGTGGTGATCCCAAGGGAAAACAGCAGGAGCAAACACTGCTGCAAGGAGCCCTGGGGGAAACTCTTCCCAGATCCCATTGCCCTCCTCAGAGGACTTGTCACGTTGAGGGTCTTACAGCAAACGTGTTTCACCTGTAAAGAAGAGTTTGTGAAAGCTGAACCCAACCATAAGATAAGATTTGCCTCAATTCCCAAGCAAATTTCATTGTTTAATTTCCAAAAGCCTAGAGAAATGTTTGCTGACAACATTTTTAAAGTAGATTTCTGTTTCAAAATTTTAGCTAGCTTCCAAACTTTCTGAAGGAAGGTAAAAATTAAAATGAATTATTTAACGATGGAATCATGTTTTTCTGACATGATTCCAAAATTCCTGACTGTTAGATCAGAAGAGTCTGCAAATTCTCAAGTTTGTCTTGAACCACTCTTTCCAATCTTGAAAAATCTTATCTGCAATGAAGATATTTTATTTCACCTGCTTTTTTTAAAAGAATTTTAATTTTTTTTTAATTAAAAATTTAAATTTTAAAAAAGCAGGTTTGTTTTTTTTGAGGCATTGACTACCATGAAATCTCTTACTCCTATTTCTTCTGATATCCCCTCATCATCAAACTTCTAGAAATCCCTGATGTAGACTTTTCATACTTTAAAAGTATGTTCAGTGGCAGGTGAGTTGGGATGCTGTTCAAGGATTTAGAGTGTGAGCTCTGAACCCATTCTCATTAAATTCTGAAATTTGTCTTGGAAACATGACCTGTGATGAAAATGGCTAAGATTGCTAAAATGATCAGCATCTGGACTGTCCTTGTGTACTTTTTTATCACAGAGTTAACTCTGCTCAGATCCCGCTCCTGAACCAGCAGCTTCAGCAGGTCAGCTCAGGGTCAGAGAATTCCCAGGTTGGTAAAGTCTCAACAGAGAAAGAAGAGGATAAAGCTGGATGGAGGGAAAAAAAAAAGCTGAAAGGCTGAATCACCATTTCAGTCCTGACTCAGCAAGGCTGTGTCATTCTCTTCAGTCCTTTGCTGGAGTGGTTGGGGCTAGAGGAGTGTTGGGAAGGTTGCAGATGTCTGCCTTGGTCTTCACAGGGTATTTATTTGTGCTCTTCCTTGTGTTTTGGTGCCTCCCCATGCGTGAATCCATTTGTCCGACCACAGAGCACTTCATACAGCTGTTTAAAATGTGTCCAAGAAGATGCAGAGCTCCTGACCAAGCTCATTTTACATGTTCACAAAGATGTATTTTTTTTTTTTTTTTAGAGCAGGCTTCTCTCTTACTAAGCAATAAATACTGGTCCTGCAGTCTTGGAGTTAGTTTTTTTTGTTGATATAAACTGAGACTATGGTTTTGGAGAAGTTTTACTGTAAATAACAAAGCATTTTTAAGTCAGACTTAAGGGGATCTTTTTGAGTTACCTTGCTACTTTAATCTTGTCAATTAAATTCAAGGATGTTGTATATTCTCTGGTGTAGAACAAGCTATGTAGCATTAAAATGTTGTTCCTTATACAATTTATGGAATTACTGAGTGAAATAAATGATAGCAGGTTTTTCTCAAGCCACTATAAACAATAACCAAAGCAGGTTTTTGCTGGTGTGGACTGTACTGCTCTAGGTAAACACAGCTACACCAAGGGACTGCTGGTAGTGTGCAGCCTGACTCTGCTCTGAGCAGGTGTTTGGTCCAAAGAGCTGAGTGACCTGGAAGTAGGACCAGAGCTCTCAGGCAGTCCTGCTGAGGGCTCAGTCCCTATCTGGTGGTCAGTCCTGTCTCTGGTCTGCAGAAGTAGATTTCTGTTCACCACCAGCTCCAGTGTACAGCAGCCTGTGTGCTTCTCCCAAGTACTCAGAGGACATTGTGGGCTCACTCCCCACTCTCCTGCTCCCCTGTGGCAGAGTCAGGCCACCCACAGGGTCCCCTTGGCTATCCATGCTGTCATCAAGGTGGCAGTAATGGGATTTTTTTTGTGTCAGTGGATTAAAAGAATGTTCCTGTCAGCCCATGTCTGAAAGCCCACAAAGGTACTGAAATGTGCTTGGAAAGAGGGACTGTGTTCATTTCTCAGGGGGGGAAAAAAACCTAATATTGGGGAATCAACCCAGCAGTAGCTGAGCAGGTCTAGAGCAAGCAGGTAGGTGTAGGTGCAGTGAGTTCAAAGTGGCAGGGGTTTAAGGGGTGCTGAAGCAGGTGTGTGGTATGACTGGTAATAGCTGATCCGGAAATACAGCTCGCAGCATCCTACAGAAAAAACCCCTGAAGGAAATCAGGAGGAGCAGAAGATCCAGGAGAGTGTTTAGAAGGGAATAAGACTAAATGGAGCCTCCAGATGTGAACTGAAAATTGAATATGTGAATTTGATTGAACAATGGTGGCATAAACTAACAGAATTAGTCTCTGTTTAGCTTTCTGATGTGCTTTTGCACAGAGATTATACAGCTGTCAAAATCACCAGAGAAGACAGTAGTCTGGTCAGAATAAGCACCAGGGGTTTGGGAAACTTGTTTTGAAAAATGGGTGCTGTTTGAAGGAGACAAATAGACCAGAATAGTAATAAATAGCATTAAAAAATGACCTTAAGAGAATGCTAAGTGCTTAGAAATCAGGAAATGCCAGAGCTAGTTTGGGAGAGCCATTGTAGTGTGCAGCCTGTTTCTAAAAAATGCTGTATCTCTGAGATCTTATACAGCCTTCAGTGCAAATGAATGATAGCTTTTTGTTTGCTATTAATACTCATTTTTCAGAGTTGGTGGAAGATGTGAAGGGATAAGCAGCACAGGAAATAGGGCAGGGGCTTCCATTCCTTTAGTGTGTTTAGAGCTGTGTGTTACGTAGCCATATGAAAAGAAATTGCCATGCTTCATGTACTACAGTTGTACTGATGGAACCAAAGTCCTCATCAAAAGTACACTGAGATGTTTTGAGCCTCCCTCCAGGGGTGCTGAATCCCCCTCGTCTCTGAGGTTTCTTCCAGCTGTTGGAAGGTTCAGGGGAGCCCTGCCCAGGCACAGGTTCCAGGCATGGTAACAAAATGCTGGTGGCCACCAAGAGAAGGAGCGGTTACCACCAACCGACCGTGTGGTGCCAGCACTGAGCGGTACGGCCTCCTGCGTGCCTGCAGGTGGTGCAACTCCCCGGGCTGGAGCGACCACAAATCCAGTTGGTTCATCAACACTGAGCTCACTGATTACCTGACCATGCCAAGACCTGCTGGACCAGAGCCATGAGCGTGCTGCTCAGCAGTCTTCATCTTCGCAGGGGGCTCTCTGCAGCCTGGGACCACCAGTACAGCGCCTCCTTCCACCAGGTAGCTGTCGCAGGTTTTGTTTCTGCAAAGTTTTGCGTGGAGCCGTCTGAGCTTCCGTGGCTTTCCCAGCGTGGAAGCAGCCACGGGTCTGGCACTGAGGAAGCAGTTTGGAAAGGCAGGATTGCTTTGTTAGCTGAGGGGCAGAGGCTGCTGCCACCTGCTCCTGGCCGTGGCTGGGCTGAGCGCGCTCTTCACCGCTGCCGCGCTTTCCCGGGGAGCCTTTGGAATACTGTGTGACGGCCACAAATGCCAAACCATGCCCGAGAGCGGTTAGCAGATGAGTAGAAAATGAAGTTTCCTATCAAGATGGTGTATGAACGGCGTGGCCTGGTGGCGAGCTAACAGCCGTTGGCGTGGTTTTTCCGCAGGTGCCTACAGAAGGGATCCAGGAGCCGCAGGATGCCTCCCGCGGGCGCTGCCTGCGCCGCACTGTCAGCGTCCCCTCCGAGGGCCAGTTCCCCGAGTACCCGGCAGAGGGGGCCGCCCAACTAGGTAAGAGAGACCTCGGCCACGAGAAATAAACAAGCCAGTTGAGCTGCGAGCTCTCGGAGGGCAGCGCCCTGCCAGAGCAGCCTGGCTAGGTGGGTACCACCGCAGGATGTGGAGGTCACGCAAGCCCGGCGTTGTGTGTAAATGCCTCCAGCAAAGAGACTGCCAAACACAGCATTTATCCAAATACCAGGGAGATGGTTATGGGATCCTGGAGAAGCATGGCACGTGGGGAGCTTTGTAGCTGTGTTTTTAAACTCACTAGGCAGCCCTGGGATTTAAAGGTGGGAGCTGCTGGATGCAGGTCGGTAAGAATGCAGCTCTAAGTGGTTCCCGCTGGTTTAGAACCATTAGGTGGTTACGTTTTACCTCACCTCTGGAATTTCCTTTGCTTCATATTTTCCCAACAAGCACCAAATAACAGGTTTTTCTCTAGCTTACCTCATGGCTGTTCAGGGTGCAGTTCCTAAAAGAAGCAGTCATCTGCCTGCTACAATTATCCATGTTGAAATTTAGGCAAAGCGAAAGAAAAGATAGATATTAAAAATGACAGACAAAGACTCTGTTGCAGTGGTTCCCCAAGTCCAGGTTTGGCCCAGTTCCTCTTCTTTTCCACCCCACCTGTGGCTGCATAAAGAGCACCATTCCAGCTCTTCCCAGAAAAGAAGGAAGAGGCAGCAAGCACACACAAGTGAGCTCCTCTTTCTCTTCCCAGCCTATGCAAGAAGCTTTCCTTCGCATGAGCTGGGGAGACTTAGGAGCAGTTCTTCCCTGGGTCAGCTGTGAAAAATGTCACAGCTCTGGGAGAGTGAGCTATGAGGAATAAACATGCATCTGTAAATAGTAAAGCAGCCTTGGTAACTGCTATCAGAGGTAAAGAGCCGATAAGGTATTTTTCATTTCACAGCCTCAGCTGGTTTTTTTAACCAAGAATTTTATTTTGCAAGTATGTTGCACACAAGTAAGGAAAACCCCACTCCTGTAAATAGTTAATTAACACACTGCAACTGTATTGCTTGTTCATTTGTACTTGTCAATAGCACTGTTTTAAATCTTCCTTATCTGAGGAAGGCAAATAAGGTTCTTTTTTTTCATTTCTTAGATTCCAGATTGGAAGTCTGAAGATAAACAGAGCAAAGTTGGGGATTTAGGAGGGAAAACTGCAAAATAGTTTGAGATGAGTGACATGAAAAGAGCCCTGACTGGATTTGTTTGTGGCATTTCAAATGCACCTCTAAATTATCATCTTGTTTTGCTGTATGAGTAAATGTTCATTCTTGTTTGGAACTAAACCTGGTATCAATTACTTATCTGATTATTAATCATTAATCCTGGTATTAATCATGTTTACATAGTGTTGTAGGCAAAATATTCCAGGTATATGGCTAGTGAGGTGAATGAAGAATTGTGTTGCAGCTAGTCTGCACTGGGCAATGAATATTATTTGTAGCTTCACAAGCTAGAAGGACCTTTAAAAATCTAAGATTTAAGTGTGCAAAAATGAGTAGATTTTCTAGACTTCACTGAGCATCTCAATAGCTGGAAATGCCAGTATTATGTTTTTAAATGGAACCTTGTAACATTCTTGATTTTTCTGGAAGGCCATAGAGAATGGATGACTCTGCTATTTGGTGTGTACTCTGCCTTTGGTGATGACTCTACCTTGCTGTGTATTTTGCTTCAGTTTTAGATGCAAGTGACATCTTGTAGTGTATTATTTGATATATGCCTGACAAGAATATATTAAAAGTACAAGATATCTACATGGTCTTCTCCGTGTGAGAGCTACAGCTGTAGTGAATACAGATGTCACAGAGTGTGTAGGCAAAGCAATTGGGCATGCAATGGGAAGGGAAAACTTGAGCAATGCTCTTTCTGTGAGTATGGATGAGAGTGAGGGGGAGGGAAGTCATATATAATCTCAGATTGCAGTGCCCTAGGCAGTTCCCTTGTTCTCACATCCTGGTTAAAAATGTCTCTTGTCATGATTACAGAATTCCTGCCAATGAAAAAAGTGGGTTGATAGCAAGCAGTGGGAATAGCTTTATGTCAAGATGCTGAGCCAGAGGACACATTAGGGAAGGGAACCATTGCACATCTTTTTACAGAGGAAGAAACAGATGGTGGCAGCCAGGAGGTATCACAAGCAGTACAGATAACAACTGCACTAAAATAGCTTTGGAATGGACACCAAAAGCTGAGAGCACAGCAGAGGCAGCTACAGTATCTGGTAGAGAAATTGCTATGCAGAGCTGATAAGAATATCAAGTTTGTCCTAGGGAAGCATGTGGATAACATGGCAAGTGCAGGCCTTGCATCTGACAGTGATATCTGAAATTACTCCTTGCAGAAGAGCTCCTTAGGAGTGGCTCTAGTGCAGGGGTGAAGGCATAGCAATAGTGTTGGCTCTTTTCCCTAAGTAAGGTTGCCATACCTCTCTTGTGATTTACTAATTAATAGATTTATTTTTTTTAAGTGAGAAAGGGGAGATAAGGTGACAGGGCTCCTTTTTATTTGTAGCAATAAAGTTATAACTTGTATGAGAATCTTTTTTTAATGGAGCAAATGAAACAGTGTGTGTTCTTCAAGGGCTTTGCATAATCAGCAGTAGCACCCGTTCTGCAGATTTCTGTGGCATTCTTTACAGAATTAAGCACACATCCGTGTAGCATCATTCCTAGGAAGTATGTGGGAGAGAAGCTACCCACATTACATCTGAGAAATCGAAGCAGGAGATGTGTAACTCCCCAAAGTTCAGCTTTTAAGTCAAGCGTGCTTCACCCCAGGGCTGCTGAAGTCATTCTCGGCATCTCTTTCATTTTTCACCCTTGCTGCAGGGTTGGCTCAGCTGTTTGGGAGGCAGCTGCTGCACCACCGTGGTTACAGTCCCTTGTTCTAAGATAGACACCAATTTCCACATACTTCAGTACAGCAAGCCCTAATTTGTGATGGTTCAGCAGCTGCCGGACGAGCAGCTGAGCCATCCCTTCTGTGCAGGCAGAAACCACTGTGGTCACCCTCAAACGAGGGCCAGAGGGGCAGATGCAGAAAAAAACCCAACACAACATAGAAAGTGACTTGTTTAAACACTGAAAACTAAGAGGATCATTTAAAAACTGTAACTCCAGAGGCACACAGCATATGCTGCTGGCTTAGCAGCTTGCCCTCTGCTTGCAGGCAGTGGAGAGGTTGTTGTTAATGCTGAGATTTTTAATTCCTGTCTGGAAGATACACTGTACACTAAGTTGTGTCAGCAAGCCATCCGTTAAATATCTGCCATAAAATTTCCTCGGTGCATAATCTCTATCATTGTAGCAATACCTCTGTGAGTGAACAGGCTCACTCTAAATATGTCATTTACTTGCTAGGATTTCATCTTGGCAGCACTTACTCAGAGGAGCCTCCATTGAAGAAAGCTAAAAATGTAGCTGTAATTTCTTCCTAACTCCAGCTTGACAGCCCCTAACCTTCTTTCAAGTGTTATTTGCAATGGGCCAATTCTGTTGCAAAATGTGATGCAGGCCCTAGAGACCAGCACCTAAATGTCTTCCACAGGAAGAGGAACTCAAGCTGGCCCATCTCCGTTTTGCCTCCGTTTCTGCTTCAGATCCTGCTCTTTCTCTAGCAAGTGTATTTTTTCCTGTTAGGGAGATTACATCCTTTTAAAGGATGGTTGTTTATAACAGTGTGTTGGAATTAGCCCATTCATACAGTAAAAGCATGATTCAGATTTCCACCATTCATGCTGTTTGACAGGCTAGTAGCAGTTACCACTTCCTTTCCCAAAATAATTGTCTTCTCTCTTGCTCTGCTTCCTTCTCGCCACCTGCTCACTCTAAATGAGAGTTGTTAAGGAGACTACACAGCAAAAGTTTGGATTTTGCCAGCTTTGTGACATTAATAAGACATTTGCTTTGCCTGCATATGTGAAAATATCAGGAGGAGTTGAAAGTGAGGAAAGGCTTTGGGGTTTGGTCTTTGTTGCTGTTGTTTTTTTAATTTGAAGTATTAGGAAAGAGCATCATCAGGAAAAGTTTTCGAGATTCTCTAATGTTTAGAAAGGCTAATGGTGGTGCAAATAAATCTTTTTTTATATTTGGAGGTGAAATCATCCAAGAAGAAAAAAAAGATGGTTTCACTTGTTGAAACAAGTTAACCCTGCTTTTTCTCAGTCTGAATATGCACCTCTTGTAAAAAGGTTGCTGAAAGCAGGTCAGAAGTGAAGATGCTCCTTGCAAATTTTAGTTTTGTCCTCACCCTGAGTCACTAGCATTGAGAATGAAGCTCTGATCTGTTTTGATGCCAGGCCCAAATTGCATTGCTACCAGGTGAGCAGTTAGCTGGGCAAAACTCCTGCCTCTGTACTCTTCCAGAAATCCAGAGGCTTTGGAATTGGAGTGAGCAACAGAAGACGAGTTGAGCAGCATCTGGTTTCATTGCTGCACGGTGTGTACCTCTTAGAACAGTTCCTGCAAGTCTCTGCTGAGCCCTCCTGCCTGGGGAGGATTGCTCCAATACCCAGCCCGTGCTCTTCCTTCGGGTAAAAACCTGGCAGGAGAGAACAGACAAGAGCTAAAAAAGTTCCCGGGGTGATTTTAATAACTGCTGTTTCTAAGACAATGTTGTTTACAACTAAAACTATCAAAGGTGAGCTTTGCTTTCTGTATATTCCAGCTGGAATGAGTATTTGTGATGAAAGAAAAATAGATTTACTCTGTGCTCACCACATAATTAAGATCCTGGTACAGGAAGAGCTAGGATAAATACCTGGAAAGGGTTACTAGTTTTAGAGGTGGGGAGAGGGAGTCTCTTTTGGAACAAAAAGGATTGTTTGTGACCTGCTCAGTGGGAGAATCTGCAATGCACCAGTTTTTACACTCTAAGTAAAGAATTTTTTTTTTGGTACAGCAAAGATTTATTTAGGAGATAGGCAGGAATTTGATATAATGGAAGTCTTGCAACTTCTACGAAAACTGTGTGCCAACAAGAGGGCTGTCCTTCACCCTCTGCCACTCAGCTTGGCCAACCAAGAATATCTGTTAGAAAGCAGGGATGCAAAAATGCACTTCAGAGCTCCCTGTATCTCATCTGTAGGGATTTATGGTGTGTCTTGATGAAGTAATTTTCCCAGTAGCACTGTCTGCTTTTTCACCCTGCTGCCATGTGCAAAATACCCATCTGCTGTCAACTGTTATGCATGGCAGGGATACAAAACAGGGCTTGGGTTTAGCCCTCAGATTGAGGGGTGTGTTTGGCAGTATCTCTGGCAGGAAGATGGATTCAAATGTGCTGACTTGACATTTTTGCAGCTCTCTGGGTTTGCCTCACCTGGGCTTGCATGAGCGTGTTTGTGTGTACCTGTGAGAGCTTCCCATCCTCTTCTCTTGCAGGAGAATCAGATGCCTTGCTGCCAGTTCCCTTTATCAAGTAATTTAGCAAGCCTCAGTCAGTGGTGGGGGATTTTCTTTTTCTTTTTGACCTGTGTTTTTTACCACAAACCTCAGTTGCAGTGCCCCCAAGCAGCTGCAAGGTGATGCTGGACTGAGGTGGGGACAGGGAGCAGGGTTCTGCACCCTGGGATGTGACACCACGTGATGTTTCCACAGGCTGCAGGTGGTCCTGTGCATTTTGGGCCCCATGGCTCCATTCTCTGCTTCCCTTCAGCCCAGACCTGCCAGAGTTGCCTGAACCCATGCACGGGAGCCTTTAGAGAGCTGGGATCTGAAGCCTTTGGCTCATGTAATTACACAAACATGGGTTTGCTGACAACTACAGCCTTTGCCTGCTTCATGTCTGGTGCCTTGGGTCACGATCTCTTAGTGCTGGGACTTGGGTATGAGCAGTAGGGAGTGTAACTATGCCAAGATCAGTTGAAATTCTAAAACCTTTAAGTCCTTAGATGACATTGTTTACCCATCTTGTTCTATCCCAAAATGTAAATGCATACAAACCATGAGCTGCCTTTTAAAAACCTCCTGTGACTCTCTTGGACGTCTTTACAGGCTACACAGGGAAACATCTACTGTGTGAAAAGTGCCCTGCTATCTTTTTGTATCCACAAAGGAGGTTAGGAAACTTTGGGAAAAGCCCTGAAGTAATCTGAAATTTGGACAATGTACAGTGCAATTTGCCTGCCTTGGAAGGATGAAGAGTTTAGACAACTCTGCTTGAAATTAAAGCTGACTCCAGGGAGGCTGGATGTAACAAACAGGATGCCTGGATCTCAGTGACATTCCCCTGGGCAATTGGAGTTATTTGTATACAGAAAATTGCCAAGCTGCTATCTTTCTTCTTCTATAACGCAAGGGAAGCCAAAGGATTTTGGTTTGTTCTGAATGCTGCTGAAACTTTATTCCCTTGCACACGGATCTGTGCTGAAAGCCGAGTTTCATCATGAAGCAAATTTTATCTGTTTAGATCTTAAACCTTTTTAGGGCAGAGATAAGGGGTAAGAACACATAATCTCAGCTTTCTAATATTGACACATAATCCATTAGGGCTTTTTTTTCTCGCTTGGAAATGTATATTACATCCCTGCCCACTGCTTCCAGAGAACACACAAAAAATTACTTTAGTGATTTTTAAATTTTATGTTGAGAGCATAAAGAACACTTTGTAAGGAGAGCATGTTGTGCAATGTAGATTTCTAATAACTGGTAGGTCTTGGGTCATCTGGGGCAGATTTGTTGCCCGTGTTCTAACCAAACCTTGGTTTATTATGAGGGACCCTATGATTTTCCTTTGCTTTCTCAAGAACAGCAATGAAACTTATTTATGAAATTCTTTAGAGAAATCTACCTTAAATCATGCACACACCCACTGTGTGATTGTTCAGTTTTGTAGCTTCTCTTTTCTAGTTGCTTATCTTGTGGCAAAAAGTAATTACACTTCAGCCAACCATGTATACTTACCTTTTTTCCATCAGTAACAACTGGCTGAACACTTAATGGAAAATTAGCCTTCCTTCCTACTGCCTGAATTTCCTTGTCTTGTCTAGACTTAATTTGAACTGTGGAGCTAAACATAAATGTACTGATCTGCTTCAGAGTTTGGTATTAGTTTACTGAATTAGCTGTTGATCAGTTTATTGCTTTAGTATAAATTTCCACTCAAAAATGTAAGTATTTATGAGACTGGATTAAGTGCATCTAGTTTGAAGTCTGCATGGAATTAGAGGTACAAAGCTGTCTCTGCTGTGCAGGGATGTGCACATTCCTGTCTCCCTGCTCTCCCACCCTCTCCTTGGTGCTGCCTCTGTTGCTTGCCAGGGGAATCAATTTGGCTTCACATAGCGAAGTCATCCTCACATCCTTTTTGTGATGATGGGCTGGCTTTGAATCTGACCTGGAATCTGACATTTGAGATGTTCCAAATTACCCCCCAGTAGCAGCCTGGACTTAGAGGAGCTTGGGTGTAATGCAGAGCTGCTCTCTGTGTAGGCTTTGATGGAGCCGGTGTTCTGACAGTAGGAGTGGAGCCACGGCCCAAGCACGTACTGGGGATTTTATTAACCTGCCACCCTTTGTCAGTGATCCCTCTTTCATGGCACAAGGGGAGGAAAGAATTAGAACTGTGATTTTTATCTGCAGAATGGACAAAAACGGTTCAGCAGCTCAGCAGAGAGAGATAATTTACTTAAAGGAAAAATAATAAAGCCACAGAGGAAAAGTGGGCTATTGGACTCCACTGGAGTTCATCAGGAATTCTTCCACCAGGCACCTCTGTGCTGCAAGCTAATCTTGGATTCCCAAAAGCAGCCTTGGAGCTGGAGAGGACTGTACATTCTAGCTGTGATTCATGCCAATTAAGATACAACTGGTGTCCAGTAAAGTGCTTTTGGCTAATAATTCTCGATGCATGTTTGAGGCGGCTTGATCTTGTGCATCACCCAGTGAAGAACTGAAGGGTTTTTTCTGCTTTATTTTTTTTGTCTCAGTTGAAACTGCAAATGTTTCCTTGACCTTTCAGTGAGCTGGATGCAGTTTAGGTAAGGATCTGACCATTGAAAACTCCAGTTATCTCACTTGTTCCTCCTCACCACTGATCTTTTCCCACTGTTCTGTGGCATGGACAAGCTAAAGCAGCAGCACAAAAGTCCTGTTATTTGAACCCAAGTCACATAATATTATCAGGGGTTTCTAATAATTTTTGTTCAATGTCACAGTCTTTTGGAAACAACTCTCATCCTTAGACTTTGCAAATTGCATTTCAAATTTCTGAATCTGGGTAGATTTCTAGAATAATTCCAAGTACTTATATAAACACCTGCCTTTCCCACCTGTAATTTATTTATTTATAATTGCCCCATTCACTCTTTTTACCTAAGTCTTGAGCAGATGTCTTTGCTTGAGTCAGACAGATTCTAAAGCATTTCAGAAATCTTTTTTTGAGGTGCATACAGCAAGTTGTGGGATTGACAAAAATAGCTACCAGGACTGAACCTTCCTGCATCACTAAAAATGCCTTCTTTGGGAGAAATAGGCAGATTATAGCCATATTTCAGAGCTGAATCTGAAGTTCTAACCCTTCTGTAAGAACCCGATTTTAAAACAGAGCATTCCTAAATGATGGGAAAAAAAAAAACATAACATGGAAAGAAATCCAGACAAATTAGGAATAAATAAAAATAATACAAATGAAAGAAAGCAAGCAACCAGGATTTGCCCATTAAAAAAAAAACCACAAGAACACTCTGAAGAGATGGACAGGGTAACTTTCATGTCCCAGTCCTTAATTTTTCCATCTTTTCTCTCGTGCCCTGTGGTACACATGAATTGTGTGAAGTTGCTCCACCCTCCGGAGAGATGCTTTTCTGTGGCGCTGCGGATGCCGCTGCTAGGGAGCTCTGGAATGAGGAGTGCTGTGTAATTAGCAGGGCATTCGTGGCTCTCCGCCGTGCAGGGGCGGGCACACAGAGGGATGATGGGCGCTCATGAGCTGCTGCTGCAGCGTCTGGCTCCACCGTGATCCCAAGTTTTCCCTGCTGCTTCCAGTAATTAGGCACTTCCAAGCAGCAGGCCAAACCAATTTGTCCTCTGGAAGGACTGTATGTTTTGTCACGCTGCTGTTAGTGATGGATTTTTGGGGGAGAATGCCCTTTCTTTGGAGCTTCTCTTCTGTTCTTGGTGCAGGATCCCTGGTTTAGTGATTGGCTTTAGAGGGCAAGGGAGCAGTAACAATTTTTTATAATTTATTTTACAGTCAGCATTGTTTAAGCACACATTGAATAAGTTTCTTTCCCAAGGGCTAGGCTTGCTTTTCCTGCTGATTTTCCACCTGAGCCTTGGCAGGAGCTAGGGTAACCAAAGCTACTGTTTCTTCCAGGGGAAATACTGAGGGTATGGGGAACTGTTACCTGAGACAATGTGTAGAAGCTTGATTTAAGTAACCCTGCAAGAAAAAAAGTAGTGGAAAAAAGGACTAAATCAGAGGAGAATATGGTATTGCAATAAGATGGCAAAATTAGAGAAACTTAGGAAAAAAAAATAGGAAGAAATTTGAAAGAAAATTAAAAATAAACAGAACAATAGCTCGTGACAACAGCAAAAAGTAGGAGGGAGCGTGCAACCCCTCAGTTCTTGGTGAGCAATTTTAGCCTGTCTAGCAACAGGCTGAACAACTTCACATTCTTCTTGTGTATGTGTCTGTGTTTGTGTGCTCTGGCTGGCAGGTGGGACCTGCTGGAGGGCAGATCATGGGCTTTTAAACATGGCACTCTCTTCCGTCAGGGGTGTCACAACGTGTAAAGGGACGGGGTGGTGGCAGCAGCAACCAAACTGTGTAGGGTTTGGCTTCTGTGCCTTAAAGAGCTATAAATAAATTAAAATGCTATGCCTGGAAGTTCAGCTCTAGGCACTTCTAAAAAAAAAAAAAAAAGGACAGAGCTCAGGAAAAGGCAATTGATCTCAGACTTCACCGTTTCATTCCCAAAGTCATAGATCTTTGACTTTAAAGACAAAAATAAAAGGCAGTGCAGAAAACAAAGAGGGGGGAGGGAAGTTTATTGTTTGCTTAAGTGACTCTTGGAGCTTTTTGTTGCTGTGTATTTCCTAAGCTGTAGAAGCATTTTGAAATTGGGAAACATCTTCAAAGGAAGTGCAGTTTTTCAGACACATTCAGATGTAGTTCCTGGTCCAGCTCATGAGATGTTTTCACGTAAACTGGCTTCTTGCACTCTGGACAGCATATGCAGTGATATCACCCTCTTAAGTTTCCCCGTAGCTGATTTTAGCCTCGGAGTCAGCTGCTTGAAATCCCTGAGCTTTCTCAGCATCAGACGGGTTTTCACAGGAGCGTCTCCTCCTGCCCACACCCCTTCCACCCCACCCCGAGTGCTTGCGCTGCCGCTCGGCTCCCCCGCGCTCCCTTGGGACAGGGAAAATGGAGCGTGTGCCCGTGCCGGGGGCATCGTGCCGCCGGTTTGGGGCAGCGTCCCTGGCGCTGGGAGGGCAGGCGGCTCTGGGAGGGCGGCTCTCGCTCAGCCCGAGCCAAGGAGCTGAATAGGGAGGCTGGAGGAGCCGAACAGGGAGGCTGGCGCTGGCCGGCTCCGGCTCTGGCTGTGCTGCATTCCTGCCCGGCCGGGGCAGGGAACGCGAGAGCAGAGGAGAGGAGAGCGCGGAGGCTCCGCTGCCTTCCTGCTCGGCATCCTGGCAGGACCATGGTGGAGCTGAGAGGATTCCCTCAGAATGCAGTGCACAGGTGAGGCGGATCCCTCCCGAGGCGGCCGGATCGCCGCGGTGGTTCCTGCGGGGCTTCCAGCGAGCCGGGGTTGGCTGGGAGGCACAGAGGTCTTCTGCTGGGCATTTAAAATGACTCAAAGCAACTAGAAACTTGCAGGGCTTTTGTCCGTGTTGCATGTGGACATCAACTCTTTTATTCATTATTTCAGCTTTATGCAAAGGTCTTTAAAGAGATGAGATAAAAGGTCTTTAAAGAGATGTTTACATTGGTACTTTTCTGCTCGCTGCTACAGAAATGAAATGTTAGTATTAGAAAAACGTGTAGATGCAAAGATGAAGAACGTGTTTTGTAAACAGCTTTCAGAGCTAAAAATCTATTTTATTGCCGCTTGAATCACGAGGTTTATTTTTCTCCCTCTCACTGAAAGCCCTTACCTAGCATTTACATTACTTTTACATTTTTAAATGACATTAGATTCCTAGATAAGGCTAGACATCATCATTCAAGGGCACACTGTGGGAATGTTTGTCAGTGTTTACTTGTGGCTGGCGTTATGTGATGTTTCCAGCATAGGAAGGATGTTGCCAGCCTTGCTTCCTGTCCTTCAGAAAGTGATGGTAAATCAAAGCAGTCCAGGGAATCCTACAGGTTGCACATAAAAACCAAGATGATTTGGTTTCCTTTCAATATTAAGGGCACTGCCTTAGCAATGCCACTTGCTTTTCCAGCAGCTTTTGTCCTAAAATGTATTAAGTGATAGCAAGCTAGAAAGCATTTAAGTTTCCTGCCTTTTGATATGGTTGAACATTTTCCAGTAGGTACAGAACCAATAAATGTTGTCTAAGGAACCAGGGAATGGAATCTCCTGAGTCAAATGTTTTCTACCTTGGAAACCTCCTTTAATAGGTGCTGATTACGAGGTCCTCCTTAGTCATTTTCCTCCTCATCCGTAGACAGGGTGAATACTAATTTACTAGCGTGGAGAGACTGTTTTTGTTAGGCTGAACCAGTGGGCTTGTTCTGCAGCTGCTTTTGAATCACACGATCAGAAAATGAAAACCTTCTGCCTTAGCTTTTTTCAGAGGAACACCCGTTTCTTTGAGAAACAAGCAAACTTTTGGCAAACTGCTCAGAAAAGTGTGGTACTCAAGGCACCACAATGCCTATCCCTTCCAAATTTCATTTAGGTGATTTTGGGGTAGTTAGCACGAAGTTGCCTTTAGAATTTCTTGTCTCTTTTTGGGGCTCTTTCATATGATTAACATGTTAATAGGGTAGAGAATTAAGAGTACTGGGGAGCTGTGGGAGGCAGATGTGAGCAGCAGCTTAGATTCCTGCAAATTCTTCAACTTAGATTCCTGCAAATTCTTCATGTTGTGCTCAGCTTTATCTGATACTCTGTGGGTACTCTTGCTCTTTCTCTCTTTAAAATCTCTATGGAGGGGAAAAAAAGTGTAATTGCATTGAAAACTTGAGGTGACTTTTGTCAGAAAGATCTGTCATGGCTCTTTAAAGCTTGCTTGCATGGGAGCAAATTAGCTTCATTTGTACATAAGCAGGAGCAAGGGACATTCTGCTACACTGAGCCCTTAACCTTGCCATTTTCTGATATCTGGGAGTCAGTGTAACATGTAATATTGGAAGTCAGAGAATTTGGGGGATGCAGCAAATTACAAGGTGTGGATGGCATTTGTAAATGGCTCGTTGGCATCAGGAGACAGATTCATTTTCCAGCCTGTAGATGTATGTACCTTGTCCAAGCTTTAATTCTCCACAAAGGGAATGCTTCCTTTTATCTAGATTTCTTGGCTAATTGGCATCAGACAGCACAAATGTTTTTTAGGAGGGCTAATAATGGTGGGATTTGAAACTGGGCCAATGGCAGAAGGGAGACCTTAAGATCCCCTTCCATTTAATTTTCTTCAGCTATGGGTGACTACTTCTGGTAAGGGAGAGGGAAATCTGCAAGCAAATGGTGCAACTACAGGCAGAGCTTATGGTTTCAGCACAATCACCTCCACATGTGGAATTGTCTACAGGCTAGGACTTATATGTTAGGGATTTAATGGGAAATGATGGTGAAATTGTCGTGGTACACATGACTGCAAAAATTGGGTTACAGAGGAATGGCTGCTTCTCTGAGCAGGTGGCGGCAGCTACCAATGGCTGTGGTGAGTCTGTGGGGAACCACAGAATCATTAAGGTTGGAAAGGATCTCCAAGATCATCGGCTCCAACCATTAACCTGGCACCTCCGAGGCCACCACTAAACTGTGTCCCTAAAAGCCACATGCACACATTTTTTTAACACTTCCAGGTGGCTCCACTACTTCCCTGGGCAGCCTGTTCCAGAGCTTGACCACTTTTTCAGTGAAGAAATTTTTCCTGATACATTCTCTGCAGTACAGTGCTGATCCTTGGGCCGTGGGTCTGCTGTGGTAACACATGATCATGCATTTTTCTTCTCCTGCACCTGCAGTGTGCTCAGCAGGGACTTTAGGAGGGCAATGTTGTGATGTGAACACCTGCCAGAGAAGTGAAGCAGCTCTGCCAACACATTTCCTCACAGTCAAGTCTATGGGCAGCCTTCAAAAGTGGCACCAACCATAAGCATTGAAAAGTCAACATCTAGCTCAAAAGGAGGGGATTGAAGCTATTTTTTCTATTTATTTATCCATTTTCCTAATTGTTTTCATTCGTTTTGGAGTAGGCTTCAGTCAGATTTCCAAGCTCAGTCTCACTGAAACTGTGACAGACAGGTCCTTTTTCTATAATAGATGTTGTAATTGTCTCCACATCTGTTTGGTTCCAGGGATAATGGCTACAGAGAAATGCCAACTGTACAAAGTAAAGCATAATTCTACTGCCAGCTTTCACAGCATTCATTCTCTTAAAGCCCTGGCCTGGTATGTCCCAGGGTCGCTCCAAAATGTCAGCTGTATTTTCTCAGAGAAACTCTCACCAGAGTGTCAGGGGAAGCTGTAAGATACTGCATCAGTCAGAAACTAGGCCCATGTCCACAAGATGGAAGAGTTGGTATGCTCTTGTAAAAATTCCTGAAACTATGCAGTCTTCTCCCTTGCTACACCACCAATTCTGGTCCTTAATTTGGGAACAGACTAAAAAGCCACTCCAAATGCTGCCTTTCTTCCACCTATATCTAGTGTTTGGCAGGGCCTTGGGCTTTGGCAGTTGCTGTATTTTGGTGCTCATGCAGAGATTACCACAGTCTTCCTATAAACACAGGTGGAACTGAGTGGTGAGAGGGAGGGAGACCACATGATTCATAGGCAGGGGTAGGGAATCATATTGCTGGTCACAGCCACTCGTTCTCTGGAATGCTCCTGCTTTTCTGCTGCCTACCTGGTGAGTGCATGCTGCGTGCTTTTGGGCTGCTGCACGCTGAGAGCTTCTTGGTGATGGTTTTCTGTCTCCTTATGTGGTATTAGAGGTGCAGGTAACTTTTATTTTAATTGGTCTGTGCCAGTCATGGAGAGTTCAGCTCCCACCTGATGGTGTTGGCAAAGCTGTGGTTTCTTGGTGCATGAAGGGAGCCAGCAGTGACCTCAGGGTGGAGTAAAGCTCGCTGCTGGCACGGCACCCTCAACCCTGCTCTGCAGGAATCGCTGGTATTTAGGCTGTGCTGAAAGCAACAAGTTGAACTCGTTGTGGGAGTGCTCTGTAAGGCTGTTACCTGCAGCCAAACTTTGTAGGAAGAGGGTAAATAATGCTTAAGTTGATGAGGCAGTTCCTGTGTGATCTGGCCAGAAGCTTAAGTGTCATGGTCAGATCATCACATTGATCATGGTGAATGGCATCCCACAACACTTAAAAGCCATCCATGTGGGTGTCAGGCATTCTGATGGAACCAGAATGTCGCAAATTGAATGATAAGATACTTAATTCTCTCTCATATTTAGTTCTCTGTCGTGTGAACTGCTTTTCTCTAAATTCTAGTTCTTTGTTGTCGGTGTGATAATGTAGAGAAGGACAAAAGACCCCAAACCAAACACCACCCAAACTCCAGCCCTCACTAACTTGTTCTTTCATTTGTTTGCCTATTGGAGATGTCATCTAAATGAATCTAAATAAGGAAAATCAGTCCTGGGTGTTTCCCAGCTCTGTAGGCTTGAGCCTGTATGCCCAAGGAAAAACAGTAGGTCAGGAAGTAATAGTAGAGACCAACATGAATGGTGGAAGCGTGCCAACAAAACTGCCTTAATCAATTATTTTCACAAAATACAGCACTTGTGAAGACATGAATTGTGCAAACTATGTGGCCTGCAAGGTGAGCAAGAAAAGTTCTTGGGGAAAATGTCATCTTGTGAATGCCAGCATCGGAAATTAAGTACCCTTTACATTCTGCTCCTTAAATATATAGCTGGGTGTATTCATACTTTATTACAGGATGTCTGTTGACATGAGGCATATGGTTCACAGTCTGGAAAGGCACTCCAGAGTGGATGGCTCTGTAAATAACGTCTTGGCCTTAATTTGGAATTAAATTAGCTTAATATTTTTGGAGTGGTCATTAATAGGTACTTACAAACTTGCCGTCCTGCTAGCAGTGTAACTTAGCTGAATCCCTTGGCTATTCTGAGGATACCAAGGAATTTGGATTGAGTACAAAAATGTAATTAAGTTGGTGTGGAAGTGGGAAAAAATACCCAATGGTTGTTCATCAGTGAAGTTCTGAAAATCCAACAGCTCTGCCTGGCTGAATTACCTGTATTATTATATACTAGAGAACTTTAGGGTTTGTTGTTTTTCTCACCTTCATTTTGAGCTTGTCTGTCCCCATTTATCTTCTCAGGCTGTCAGCAGGCACAGCTTTCACTGCCCCTGGATTCCTCTCTGCTCCAGAAAATGTTATTTAGGAAATTCTCTTTTTCTGCCCCCCTCCTGAGTAACCACTGGTTAAGGTCTCTGATCTCAGCTGGGCTGGGAAGGCTGGTGGTGCTCACTCTGGAAGTGAGGAGAACAATTACCCAGCTAAGTGACAATATTACATCAGTGTGCAGAGGTTGTCATCTGCAGCTGGGTAAGAGCTGTTGGGAGTGAGTGTAGAGATCAGTGACTGTGCTAGAATCACTTCATTAAGCAATCTGAAAGGATAAAACACTAGACGATAATGTGAATGTGTGTGGGCTGGCACTTCATCAGCATGGTTTCTCTTTCCACAATAAATGAACTGGCTTGAAGAGAGACTTGAGTGTCCATCCATTTTTATTTTTTTTCTGATTGAAAAGGGCTTTCTGTGTACTTTGCTATGCTCCAGTGAGGCTGCCCACATCTTCTCCTGTCTGACATAAATCTGCTATTGATTTACACTGCAGCACAATGCTTCTGCTCACAGCTTGTTCATAGGATTGTGTCACAGCACTACACGCTGCTTCTGCTTAGGTAGCTGAGCCAAAAAAGCTGCCCATGTTCCAAAATAACTGTGAATACTTCCATCGTGATTTCCTAATACAGATCAAGTTACTCACCCTCGTCCACTGGGACCCTCTTGAACTAGATCACAGCTCGGTTAGGAGGCTGTTACACTGTAATGTTGCTCCTCAAAGCAAAATTACTTTCATTATAGATAGGCATTTAAAATGATTTAATGAAGGAAACGGAGCCTTGTGCATATAGAATTGACATTTTTAGGTGTCTGGGAAACTTATTTTAAGCTAGCTGCTTGTTCCATGCCGTGGCATTGAAAATAGGATTGGAAAGTTAGTACTGCTTTGCATTTTTCTGGGGCAAAGTGCCTCAAATAACTCCTGTTATTACCTAATGGGCAGGTATGAAGGTGGGTAGTTTTGTCTGGCACATGACATTGATGCAGGGGTTGGAGAAACAAACATTCATTGTTTCTTATTCGCTCCTAAATTATCTGTAAGACGTTTTATTAAGAATGACTTGGGTGTATAATATCTGAAGTATGTTGCTGTGAGGACATCATCTACTGACTAAAGCAATATCCATCAATCAGTCTGTCAGCACCTGTCCCTAGTGCATGTAAGACCCATTTTTCCTCCCCTTGAAAATGCCTCCTGCAGGGAACATTAATACATTATGATTTATAATACCACCGTGAGTATGTGCTTACCAAGCATCTGCATCACAAGGCATCTTTGCTCTATTATTTGCATATATTATGAATTCTCATTTACTAAAAACTCCTGTAGAAAACTCTGGGGCTCATGCTTCTGGGTAGTTTCACTGATCGAGAAAGCTAATTTTTAAGTTCACAGCATGGCAAAGCCTCTTAGCTTCACAGGTTTCAGACTCATAACTTCAGGAGAGTGACATTTGTGACAGCTGCAGAGTTTAGTCAGTGGCTGTAATGCAGGAATTACCAAGGAAGGATGTACACAAGTTTTAAATGATGGGTTTTTGTAAGGTGCTCCAAAGCAGAAGGGCTTGGTTCAATTTCCAGGCTTGAGAACTCATCTGCTTTTAGAACTCAGGGGTGAAGGAGATAAACCCAAACACTTTGAACAAGTTTTCTGATGTTCTCACCTGCTATTCTGTACAGCTGCTTCTTGTCCCTGCTTCTTGATTGGTTTTTTGGGTTTTTATATTACTACTTTGCTGACCCTTCCCACCTCTCTATATTTTCATATTTTCCATACTTCTACTCTATAGAAGAGCCATTTGTATCTGGATTTGCATTGGTTCAACAAACTCCCAGTGTAGGTAGGTCCCACAGCATGAAAATAAGTTAGTCATGTTTTGAATAGTCTTCTCATGCTGATTTGCATTTTATCTTGCAATCTGGCTGTCCTGGAAAATTTGGACAACACTTTTTTTAATGGTTTCTGGAAAGCTTTAGAGCACAAGACCTACTTTAAGGCAAAGTTAAGAAGCTATTCACAGTGTAACTTCTGCTGTGACCAGCACTACATCCCTCCTGCAGCTGTGGACATGTGTCTCTGGCTTTCTTGCACAGCAAAGATTTAAAAATCAAAATTAATGCTCCATAGGAGCCTGGAGATACATTTGAAGGGATTGTTTGAAACCAAGTATTCAAAGGATGTAAGCAGAGAGGACATTTCTGATACCAGGGTTTGATAACAGACTATCAAAGCACACAAACGTCAGCCAGAGCCCAGTGGTTGGGAGATGAGGCTTGATAAATTCAGTGTTGGAGCTAAGGAGCAATTTGCTAAGCAGGAGTGGAGTTAACCATTGGAACAGCTTACAGGGGAGCAGACAGGCTCTTTATCTCTTTGCCGTGTGGGATGACAATTGGGTGTCCCTTTTTCTGCAAGACAGGTCTTTGTTCAGAAATGGCTCTGTGAATGGATGAAGTCACTGGGTGATGTTCTGAGGGTGTTTCAAGTCAAGTTAGATGATTTTGGTGTCTTCTAGTGTCAGTAGCTCTTCTACATCTTTTCTATCACTTTGAATTTCCAGGATTTCTAGGGCGACTCTGTCCATGGCTTACTTTCTCATAAGGACTTTTTAATTCTTGCTTTTGTTCTGATGTCTGTTTCCACCTCCTGACAGTCCCTTGCAGGCAGGTGACCTGCATGTTAGTGTGACCTGTTAAACCACACAAAATGAAGATAAATAGTAGGGATGTATTTATGTAGGTTTCCCCCCTCTGTGGGTTTCCCCAGGAATGTTAATTCACAGGAGAAATCTGCTTGTCAAAAACTTCACTGTCCTTTCAATTCCTAGTTACATCCTCCTGACTGAAGTCTTTGCCAGTTCTAGCTCCACTTTTTACAAAGTTTTTTTTAACTTCCCATATTTTAAAATATTCCCATAAGCCAGTATCATATTTGATTTTCCCCTGAGATCATGAGCATTTTAAAATATTGGAAGGGATTAATGAAGCTAAATTATTACACAAGATGAGGCAGCCAGGGAGGAAAACAGGATCTATATGTGATTTGTACTCCTAGAAAGGATGCAAAATTGGTAAACGTTCATGGGAAATCAATACTCATAACTCTGTTTTCTCTAGAACCTTTTATTTATAGAGCTGATAGTTAATATTGCAAGTTTTTAATGGAAAGACACCCAGGTGATTGTGAGTACAGTATTTGATTAGGGAACTAAAAGGAAGGAGTTGAAATTTTCATTTCATATTGACCAACCAGATAGACCAAAATAACTATCTAATCCTTTCTCTGAAAGTTCTTTAATTCCATTCTTATTGCAAGTAGATTTAAGTCATCAGTTTGCACAGTCTTAAAGAAAAGGTTCTATTTGTGGAAGCTGGACAAAATGTGATCCTCCCTCACAGAGAGGGAAATTTGTTGGAACAGTTCATTTTGTAAAAAATAAATAAATGAATGAATTTTTTTTTAAAATCAGCTCTTTTTGCATAGATGGGAAATCTATCTGTCACAGGATTTTCTGTTTTGTAGGGAATGTTTCTGGGTTTTCATCCCAGATATGGGATACAGATGCACTTGTTGAGTGGGAGCAGCAGAACAGCTCTGCTCATTCTCGCACACTGCTGGGGTACCTCGCTCCTGTCCCGTGTTCTCTCATTAACTGGGAATTCTGTAGAGCATCTGCCCTGCTTGGCAGGTGTTTTATGAAAATATCTGTCCTGCACAAACAATACTTGCTACAGTTTGTCTTAGTAATTGGAATTTTGCTCCCTGCTGGGACTTGATAGCTTTTTTTTTTTTCTCTTCATTTGTTGGTTGGTATCTAATTTTTTTGCTTTGCTGATCTAATAGCTTTTTGGTGTAGCTTGGGTTTTCGTCAGTGGTCAGCAAATATCCTTGTTTGTAATAGGGACTGGCAAGTGTATCAATTATTTAAAATAAAGACAGCTTCAGAAACTGGTGAGCAAAAGGCGGCTGTCTCTTTAAAGAGTGCAGTTTGATCCGAGCATCAGCCCCATCCCCTGAGGACAAAAGCAGTTTTGATTTGTGGGGCCCAGGAGTCCCTCACTTACCGGGATTCGTCACTGCTCGTGCATGTGTAAACCTGCGAAATGCTCTTTTGTGTAGAATAAATCTCGCGCTGTAAATCCGTACGATTTAAATGTGACCCTTCAGAAAGTCACGGCAAGGAACCTTCGCTGCAGGGCGAGCTCGCTGTCCAGGCAGGGCAGAATCATTTCCCATTTAGCTTGTTCTTTATTTGGTGGTTTTTTTTTTGTTTTTTTTTAGATAAATACCCACCCGTCAGTGCTGATGGCTTCTTTGAGCCCCCAGGACTGCTGCTGCCTCCTTAGCCGTGTGTGCTTCGCCCCGTGGCAGCGGGGGCTGAAGCCAGTAGGGCTGTGGTGGTTGTGGGTGCTGAGGAAGAGGAGCTGGGAGCACAATTGCCCGTGTGCTGCTGCTGCTGGGCGCTGGGCAGGAGGAGCAGCTCCCAGATTCCATTATTGCCGATCAATGCCGCCGCCATGCAGGAGGAGGGGAGAGGGAGGGAGGGAGGGAGGGGTGGCAGCTTCCTAGGCACAGATTGATCGACCTGCCATTGCATGAACAAATTCAGTGCAAGGAAGGTTGGGATGCTGGGATAATAGCTGGAGCAGGAAGGGGCTTGTAAACAGGGGAATGCAGGCTTGTCAGTAGTGGGGAGGGGATTTAAATTGCCTCTGAGCTTGCTGGGTTTTTTTCTTCCAGCGTAAAGCACAATACCTGAGCCTTCAAACAAAGCCAACACTGTGAGGAATAGTATGGCTGTATTGCACTTGGCTGATGAGCTATTGTGCTGACTTATTTGAGCTTCTTCAGCACTGATGTACTTCTACTTTTTACTTAAGTTGATTCTATCATAACCTGCTGCCTCTTCTGGATTTTGAGACCTCAGTTTCCCCTGCTTCCCTTTTTTGCCTTCCTTCGGTTCCTGCTTGGACTGAAACCTGACACAAAGGGACAAGTACAAATCCCAGTTCCTGCTCCCACCCATGCCTGCAGTGTCAGATCTAGGGTTGAGAGAACAGGGCAGGATCACGCTCACATGTTTGTCAGTATAGACAATAGGTGGAGTACTGGAATCCCAAGACCATCAACTCCTCCCCGTCCTTCCTACCCTGCTTCGTTCACTTACTGTTTTCTGTATGGAAAAGTTTTCTGGCTGGAGAATAAGTCTACTTTCTCCTGGGCATGTGGCTGAATGGCTGGATAGCAGCACGGAAGATGAGAAAAGCCTTCTCTCGTTCCTTGGTACGGTAGGGTACAAACTGTATTTTTGGGGTTTTAACACTTTACTGGGAAGCCTTTACGACTTTGGTGCTTAATTTCTTCAGTCTTTCAGTTACCTGACTTTATTTCTTCTAAAAGGCTTTTAAGTGGCGTGCAGTTTTAATTAAACTTAGTTACAGCCTGTTTGAAATAGTTGCAAACACGCTGGGCAAAGGTTGCCTCGTAAATGGGCCCGTGCCCTGCAGCGAGTGAACTGTACCAGGCTAACCAATGTTACTTACTGCTCTGGTTTTCTTCTCTGTGCCATCTGACAAGCTGATCAGTGGGTTCAGGCCTCTTCCTCTCATTCCTGTCAGCTTTCCTGACTTCTGCACTGTGTGGTGGTGGCATGATAAATCAGGGAAGACTGCTCAAAGTTTTTCTTCTTAAGAGAAATGTGCAGATGCATTCAGAATAAAAAATCCCAAGTGGTGTCTTAACTCTGGGACCATGTTTAGGGTTCACTGACACCTCTTGGATGTCTGCAGTACACTGGGTCTTTTCCAGCCTCCGTAACAATAATTCTTACTGCTCAGGGACAAAATCCTGCCACAGTGAGCAAGAAGTGCTGAGGCTCAGGGCAGCTTTCTGGGCCATGGAGAGGAACAGGCAGGAGCTGTTGAGCTTTGGTGCCTTCAAGAGCCAGTGAGGCTATTCCCAAAGGATTGCTTTTTAGAGAATGCCTCTATTCACAGCCCTTTTACAGACAGTAAAAAGATTAGTTTGGAAAGCTGTGGCTCAAGGCTGTTGTTTAATAACGAGGACAATAAATATTGATATCATACTAATGTGTGTTTAAGTCATAAGCCTCCAAACAAATTAGGCTGCAGGAACAAGTTACCATGCCTCAGCTGATCGGCGTTAATTGTCTGTGTGCAATCTCTGCAGCAAACACAAGGTAATTTGAACTAGCAGGGGCAGTCCAAGATCATTAGGAACTAACGAGGACATCAGCATCTCCAGGTCATGGGCAGCAGCTCCTTGTCTCTGCTTTTGTGTTGGCACCGTTGTCCAGGCAATTTGTTTGGCTGTGTGTGGAGTCAACCATTAAGGGAGCTTTTAGAGGCTGCATCAGGAGGTCAAAAAGGAGCAACTATCCCAAATTTTGTACAGCCACGCACATCAGGCAGAGGATTTGTTGAGAGGTTTAGGGATGTGCATCTGCTTCATTTCTGACTTGGTTTTCAAAGCTGGAGGATTTATTCTTCCACTTCAAAGCGAATGCATCAGTCTAAGAACAGCTGATGTTGTAGTCACTCAATGCCATGTACAGTTTCCTCCAAACTTTCAGGGGAAATAAGTTATGGGAGTTTATACTTGAAACCCCAAAATTATTCTCTCCTATGATATCTGTAGCCTTCCTTCCAGCCTCCTCTAGTATTCGTCTGCTTCTCATGTTAGGTCTTGTCTTTCAGACTGTAAGGTCGTTTAAGAATCAGTAACTTTTAAGAATCTTTTAAGTGATTTAGTGTGTCATTTAGGTTGCTTTCTATGCACCTTCTATACTGGGCCCTAATTCAATTTCACCTTTTTTATATGCCAGCACAATGCAAGTGTCTAACACCAACAGAACTCCTGTCTGTAAATTAAAAATCTTTTATAGTTACCTGGATCATCTTCCAAGACTTGAGACTGATCGACTCAATTCCTAGTAAAGCACAGTATCTTCTTTTCAAAGCCCTGCTAATGGACTGGGAGAGTTTTTGATCATAGTTTGTATCTAGCAGCTGTTTGATGCTGGAGTTCTACAGCCAGTGAGCTTTGCAGGGTTCCCTTTGTATTTCCCTTTGTATTTCCCTTTCCAGGCTTGGCAGCTTTTGTGCACTTCAATGTCCTGAAACTTGGTTGCATTCACTCTGATGTATCTTCTTGTGATTTTTTTTTCCCCCCGTCTGGTTGCCTTGATAAATGTGGTAAAGCTATCTCTGCAAATTTCCATTTTTTCCTTTAAGTTATACCTTTCAGGATTTGTATAATGTATTTTAGTCAGAACACCAACTTGGACTTCAGGACTTAAAACACATTTGGGGGGTTTGAGTTTGCTTTTACCTTAGGATTCTTGTACAGGCATTTAATGAAATTTTTATGACCATCTGTGCATGGGGCCCAAGTCTGAATTCTCCCCAGGTGAGCAAAATGAGAGAATGCTTATTGAAAGATAAAACATTAACATTTTTATTTATTTTGATATGAGGCTTCCTATTTCACTAGGTAATACCCATCTGAAAAATGCTGTTGAGACACTTGTTCCTCTTCTTGTTCTTTCCTCTATATGTGCAAATAATTCCTACCTGGTGAGGCTGTCCCACAAAGCTGGGAGCTTTGTTTAGTGTCTGCTTCTCCCACCTGGAGAAAAAGCTCTTCACAGTGAAAATACAAATTTCCACCACAGCAAGTCTTTCAAGTGGCCACAGCATCCAGCAGTAGGACATTTTAGGTCAAGCCCCAGAGCCCTGTGGTGACCAGAGGTCACTGAGGCTGCACCACTGTGGCAGAAAGGGTTCCCTTCAAAAGGAGGGCAACCCTCACCACTGCTCTGTGGAGTAAGTGGCACCTGGCTTACACAAACCTTCCTCCTGGCCTACCGAATAAACTTTGGTGTTGCTGAGGGTAGAGAGTGGCTCAACAGGATGGGAGAAGAGACTTAGCTGCATGGTATCCTTGGGCAGTTCCCTCCTCAGAGGCCTCTGCCACTGCAGGGTAGTTGGCTCAGCTAATTTGGAACTGACTGTTGCTCTGCAGTGTGTAAGTAGGTATTTGGATAAATACTTATTTACATAAATATTACTGCGTATCACCGAGATATCAGGTGATGAAAGTGACCCATTGGGATGTTTACAACTCATTTGTTTGATGGTATAGTGGAAAGTGTCCCTGCCTGGATGATTTTTAAGGCCCATTCAATCCCAAACCATTGTAAGATTCTGCAATTTTTTGTTGAAGGCTGAAACGGGGAGGCTCTGTCAGGTGGGTTTTCTTCCCTTTTGCCTTTTTTTTTTCCTTTCCTTCCCAGAAACAGAAGGGCTGAAAAACGTTGCAGATTATTTTGATGGATAAACAATGTGATCTATCTGTAGCCTTGGTCCCTGAGAGTGAGCAATGCAGAAAGCACTTGTAATTTAATAGTAAGCTGATGAGAGGTGCATTGATTTTTGCAGCAGGTGAAGATTATGCAAGAGTAGCCTCAAGCATTACCAGTGGAGCAGGGGAGAGAACTGTCTAATTTTTTGCCTGGTGGTGACAGTATAGATTTCTTTCACAAGACTCAGCAAAAATACTGTTCTGCAGGCGTCACAGCAAGTTGCTTCAGCTTTTGATTTCCAGTTAACATATCCCGACAATTTTGCTGTATCTGGGTCTTCCTTTTCCTAGGGACTCTATTTGCTCTTGGTTTTTTTAGAAGGAGAAAAGAGGGAAAGGTAGTTTTTATTTTTAGTTCACTGCAGGCACCTAGTGAATATTTCATTTTCCCTTCCCCATTTAGTACACTTCTGTGATGGTGTGAGAAAAGAAGAAACTCATTTTACCGATGAAATGTCAACATTTTGTTTGCAGAAAAGTTGGATTGCTGCTGGGTGGGTGTTGGAGAGGAGAGGGAAGGCAAGGGGAGCCAGGCACATTCCTTGTGGTAGCTTTTCAGCTCCATTCAGTTTAAAGTCAAGCTCTTTCCCAAACTGCCCCTCCTGCAGAACGTGTTGTGGAAAACAGTGGGGAATTTGGGCTCGTGTTTCCATTTATGACTCAGCAAAGTTAACGGGCTGTTTTAAATTACCGGAGCAGCTTTGATGTGATTTTCCTGCCCGTGAGAAGCAGAGGAAGCCGAACCTATTACGTTACTCCTTACTAGTCAGTGTAACATAAAAGGTGCACACTCTAGCCCTGTTCCAATGGAATACATCAATCCCATTTGCCTTTGTTACAGGGACATGGGAATGGCAGGGAATAGCAGAGACATTTCTTTATACAGCTCTGGGCAGAGCAGTACTTACAGGTGCTGCAGAAAATGAAGTTTCCCTTCATCTAGGCCAGCGAGGCAGCTGGTGATATTAAAGTGCACCGTCAGGTAAAACTGGCAGCACTGCAAAGGCTCCTGAGGTGGTGCGACTGACTCAAAAACTGGCTGGCCCTGCTCCAAGTGCTTTGTTCTCCAAAGGTGCCCTGATGGGGACTTACCCCCGAGCTCTGGAGCAGGTGGTGCTGTAGGAGAGCGTGGGGTGCTGCTCCAGCGGAGGAGCGCTCTCCCCACAGGGGCGCCTCTCCGCCGGCGGGCCGGGCTCGGGAATCGCCCTCACGGCTGGCCGTGCCCTGCCCACCCCTCAGCGGGACACACCGCGCCAGAGCCTGCTGGACTCTGCCCGCTTCACCAGGCTGCTCTGCCTCTTGGCACTTCTTCCCCCAAGCATTGAGGGGCTCAGTGTCCGCAGTTTGCCTTTTTTTTAAAGATAAATATCTACCGAGTGAGACACTAGTGATGCAGGGTCCGGATTCCTTCGCCTCTCCTCATCAATGCTCCATTTTGTCAGTCTCCAAGCATCCATGGGAGAGACGTATTATAACTCTGCTGAAATCAAAATCCGGTATGCAAAGACATCACAAGTAATGTTATCCCCGGAGAAGGCTTCTCTCCCTTTTTTTTTCCTTCGGCTGTTTGGAGGAAAACGCCGCTCTCGTGGCACCAGCTGGCTGTCTCTCCCCATAAACCTTGTTTTTTGCTGCCGTGAATCAGGATGCGCAAGGAAAAATTTTCGGTAGCGGAGGGAAGCCGGCAGTTGGGCGTCTGTTAATAGCCTGAAAGTAACTAATGAGGATGTGCAGCCGGAGCGATTGATTGAAGAGCTGCAGTCCTGTGTGCTGCTGCTGCTCGCTCGCTCGCTCCCCGGCAGCCCCGGGGAGGGAGGGCGGACCGAGACACCCGGCGTTCCTTCCCTCCAGTGGAAGTCACGGATCCCCGGGGCCGGGCAGCCGGCAATGGAAGTTGAAGCTGCATCTGCCTCTTGAAAGGAGAACGGCAGGAGTCAGAATGTCACTGCCCGGAGTCACGGCTTGCTCCTTTTCTCTAAGGTTCAGAAGATAACAATGGACTTTCTGCTAGGAAGTGGTTTTTTCCCTCCCCGTGTCGGGGGGTGTTTTGTGAAGCTGGATTTCTTAAAGTCTGGCAATTGAGCTGGAGATGGGCAGCACTTGTGATAAAGGTATCTGTATGCATCCATATGCATATCTAGCTCTATATAAAAATACATTTATATGTGTGTTTGGGGAGAGATTTTTAATGCTATGTGTACTTTATTATGCTCTAATTCCAATATTTGTACTAGTCAAAGACATCAGTGCAGCTTTTGTGAATATTTGTGCTCATCAGATCAGTCTGCATGGTTTTAAGATGCCAAAGTCATGTCTTAGTAAGGTCATACTTCCAGAACGAGGAAAAGTTGACCTATTTTTTTTTTTTTTATCTGCAGAGATATATATGTCATATTACCCAGGCACTTACAAGTCTTCTGCTGTTTGCCTGCTTAGAGCAAGTAGTGGGATCATACATGACCAAACTGTGACCTTTGCTGAATTACATTCAGCTGGGACTAAAACTGAGCTTCCCTGGGTCTCTATTGTAGTTATCTGTTAATTACTGCACTGCTTATGTAAAAAAAAAATCTAAAAGAAATGGATTTAAGTTCTCTGAATAGTGTACAGTATTGTACAGTATGTACAGTATAATGTTCAAACAGTAACAGAACATTAAGTATGTCCAGGTATTGATCTTTAGCAGCACGTTTTTATTTTAATCTCTCACAGTCAAGTCAGATTCACAGCCTTGAATCTGCCAGTGAAAATGCCATTGTAGGTTAGTAAGTGAACAAGATACAGGTAACTAGGTAGTTAATTCAGCAGTTCAGCAGTGCACTCAAAACTTTCCTGAGGCTTCTGTCCTACAGAGCACAAAGCCTGACTATTCCCCACCCCCAGGCACCCATTCACCACCTTCTTCTTCTCTTCCTCAGAGGTCCCAGCAGAGAGATCTCCTCGCAGACGGAGCATCTCGGGGACCAGCACCTCTGAGAAAACCAACTCCATGGATGTTCCGAACACCTCTCCTTTCAGAGTACCAGTAAGTGTGCCTGCCCTGCAAAGGGGCATTTGTCCCATGGGATGGGAGGAGGAGATGGAGCTATCACAGTCTGCAGCCAGGCTGGGGGGGCCTGGGGGCAAAGGAATGTTTGGTTAATATTTCCAGTTGACCAAGAGGTTTTGCTATCAAGTGTCATATATTATCAGTAAGATTCCTGGTAGATCCCTAACTTGCTCCTTTTCATTGCCTTGATCTAAAGTTGCAGATAGAGCAACATCAGTGTTAATGTGGGCAGCGACCTGTATCAATACTTTTGAAGTCACCTCCAGGGATTGCGTTCCATATTCAGTCTTGACAAGGAAACAAGTTCCTTTAGGTTGGTGCTAGCATGTTATTTTTCCCTCTTCCCAATGAAGTACATGGAAAAATTGAAATTATTTTATCGTTTATTCAGAAGCTGATGAAATTTCTGCAGGTGTGTTAATTCCTCTTCAGCTCTTTGAGTTTGGGCCTGAGTTTGGTTGGCTGTGAGTCTGCCTGAGAGTTGTTCAGCTGCAGCCTGGATTTTGCTTGGGTCAGTCTTTGGTCAGTGTGTCCAGGAGCACAAAGGCATTTCTATTATTAGACTGAGGACAAATGTTTCAAGTTAAAATGAGGTGCCCAATAATTTTCAACAATCTTTGTTCATGTTTTAAAATATCTAGCTTGGATATTGCAAACGTTTTCATACCCTCCTTTACTTTTGGCAAGTAATCTGCCTACTTCAGAATAAATCTTGCATCGTGTCATTTTAAAACTAAAATTTAAAAGCAGTTGAAACATTTAATGAGAGTTATTTAAATTACTCAAGTATTAAGGTTGGTGAGAGTGTATAGAATACACGGTGTTTAAAGCAACCTGTGAATTCATGGTGTATTGGAATGCAGAAAGGGACCAAGGAAGCAGTGAACACACTGGGTATCCTTACTTGGGTCCTTTTCAGAGTCATAGAATAATACAGGTTGGGAGGGACTAGACAGTCTCCAGAGGTGCTTTCCCACCTGAGCTCTTCTGTGTTCCATGAACAAACCTCTGTCACTTCAGAGATCTGTTTTCTCTGAAGTTTTCTCTTTTTTGGGTGGTACTGGGGAAAAAAGGGCCTTGGTCTAGTTGTATGTGAAGTTGATACAAGAGTATTCTGTTGTGTCAAGTTCTGAGATTTGGATACCGAATCCATGATCCACAGAGTTCCAGGAAGATTTCTGAATTCTGAGAGCCTTCAAAAGTCTTATCCATGTCTGCATTTATAAGAAATTCTGTTTTCTTTGCCTTCATCTATAAGTAATAGCCCAAGCCTTTAGATGTGTACGTGCATTGTAATAGCCTTTGTCTAACAGCTGCAAGCTGTGTATCAGAAGTGTTTGATAACTATCTGTATTGTTTATTTTATATGCCTCTTTTTTTCCTCATTTTTGTACCATTCCTTTTAATGATGATCCTATCTCTTAAGTAATGTTTTAATGGTTGTCTAATTCTTTAACAGTTTTCTCATACTTCTTAGCTCCTACTCCCTTTAAAAACAAGAACCCTGCAGAATGTTTCTCATTTCCCCTGGTGGTGTGTTGGGCTTTCAGGACTCTGGCAAATAGGCTCAGGAAGCAGTACCTGGCTGCTTTTCTTGGGCATAAACCAGCAGAGAGCTAGAAGCTATTTGTGCCACGTGGAGCTGGGTTCTGCTGCTTTGTCTGCCTGACCACCTGTACACCCAGGAGCATAATGCACCCTCCTGTCCTCCTCATGGGGACAAGGCTTCTGGCTTTGGAGGTTTTGTTCTGAGTAACCCATTTATACCCTGTTACTCCCAAGTGGGGGCTGAGATCACTGTTTTAAAACATGGCAGCTTGTGAGCTGTTTAAATAGAGCAAGCTGCAATTAGAAATCAGCTTGCTTAACAATACAGACGAGCTCAAGCCAAAACTGCTGAAACCAAACACACTGTTGACTTGGTAGACTGGCACACATCTAAGAGGTGGCTGACAAGACTGGGGAGGAATCATGTTCGTGCCTTTGACTGATAACAAGAATTTCCCAGCTCTCAGAAGGAGGAAAGGTGACTTGGGCACCCCGTGAAAATCTCAGTCTTGGATCACTGATCTGAGAAGAGCTGCAAGTGAAGGATGCAAAAGGTGCCCGTAATGGCTTCAAATTATATCTGTGAGGTTGTCCCTATTTGAGAGGGATCTATTCTACATAGAAAGGAGATTAGGAGAACTTGCTTTTTTGTTTTTCCGGACTTTGTCACCTACAGTGCAGGTTGGAGGGCTACAGGCAGCTGCAGCATAGTGCTGTTTCAGTTATTCTTCCCGTGGCCCTGACTCTGTGCCATACCTCGTCTACTCACTGCTTGGATTTCCAACAGAAAGCAGCTTAAGGCAGGGGACAGCTTAACCTTCTTCCATCCTGATAGAAAATTATGCTGAGACTTTCATAATAAGTTGCTTTTACAGCTTTTTTAAGTTTGTCTCTCAGAGCAGCTATTTAAAAGCTGTCTTCTCAATAGGACAGTAGCTTCCAGCATGTTCTGTGCAGGTTTTTTCCTTTCAAGCACAGGCAGTGGTACTCACTCAGAACAAGGCATCTGTTTTTTAATACTGCTAATTGGCACTGCTTTAGCATCTGGAATTTTGATTCATAGCAGCATAATTGCCTTTAAGCAAACATTTTCTTGACAATGCATTTTTTAAGTAGTCTCTTCAGTGGTGGTGGTCAATGATGGATTTATTTTTAAGGACTGATGTGTAAAGTTTGGGAAATTTGCCTTTTTTACCTTCTGCACTGGAGGAAAAGATGTATGTTTAAATTTACTAGTGTGTGAAAAGCAGAATTTCAGTAGTTATACTCTTTCCTAGGATGAAGCAGTACATGGACTAGCATGTCCTACATGTTTGTGAGGGTGGTGAGGCACAGGTTGCCCTGAAAAGCTGTGGGTGCCCCATCCCTGGCAGTGTTGAAGGCCAGGCTGCACAGGGCTTGGAGCAGCCTGGAATAGTGGAACCATGGCAGGGTGTTGGAATGAGATGATCTTTAAGGTCTCTCTCAAGCCAAACCATTCTATGATTCCATGATTTGTTATCTGGTTACCTCCCACCAAAGGGGATTCTGCAAATGTTGACACTGCACAACACATACGGAGAGAAGAGCTCTTGGTGCTTGTCCTTTCTTTTTCTTCCCCATTGCCCCAAATTTTCTTGTCTGCACTTGAAACATCAGTCTCCATCTAAATTCAGCTGTGTACATTGGTGTTTGATGATTTCCAGGTGTGTCAGGAAGAAATACTGAGATAGAAGGGAAGGGCATCAAAGGTAGGAGGACGGAGATGAAGAAATGTGTCTACTCACATATAGACAGACGTGTGCAGTTTATAGATACGTGCACAGGAAAAGCCATATTTTTAATAATGGGTATTATTTGACTGAACAAATAGGGAGGTAGAGGGAGCTGGCTCCAAGTAGGCACGGTGACGCATAGGTGGGCGAGAAACCAGCTTTTCCCTTCCCACACACACCGTGCCCTGGCAGCGCCTCGGTCTCCGTGCATCCCGTTCCCTGCTGGGGCACTGTGCAGCACTGCTGCAGCCTGACACATTCCCTCACTGCTCTGCCCTTGGAGTTGGGTAAATATGGGACTGTCCCCATCCTCAGACCTCCTGCAGTGGCAGAATGGAGAGGGATCTCTAAACTCACCCCTCAGACTCTCACTGCGCTCTCCAGTTTTGGCTCAGAGTTTTTATTACAAATAATATGATTCATCCGTGTCTGCTGGCTAATGGGGAAAGAAAGATGAGAAAGAGGCAAAGGAACAAGTGCCAATGAGACAGGAAAGCCAGAGCACCATCTTTGAAGTAAATAAAATGATTTTTATAGGAACCCTGATGTAGGATACTTGCAGATTGCCTTCCTTGGTTTGCTTCTGGCCAGGGGTATAATTGGATCTATAGGAGTGCTGTCTGCCTCTTTGCTCTTTAAGAGTACTGCTAAATGGAACAGAAGACAATGCAGCCAGCCCGAGTGAAGGTCAAAGCTTGATGAGATCTCGTGGCTGCCCAGCCTCATCTTTTATGCAGTCAGCAAGATTGCTGCTTCTCCAGAGCACTGCTCTGCTCCCACCGTGCTGCTCAGGACAAGTCTGAGCTGTGCTGCCTGTGTGACCCTCTGGCATACCAATACATATTTTTAATTCTGCATCGGCACCAATGCAGAGATGGGATTGTTGATTTGTGTTAGTGCGAGGCACCACAGCATCCCCCATGAAAACCACTGTGCTCCAATCTGTCCCCTCAACAGAAATTTACAGTTTTCCTTCCACTTTCTACGCTTTACTTCCTGTGACATGTTTGTTTGAATCTGCTCTAGTTTTTGTCACTTGCTTGTGCTGTGACATTAGATATGCTGGCTATTCCGTGAATTCTGTGTCAGAAAGCATAAAAGGGTGACTGACTATCTCCAGGATGCTCACCACACTTTCATCCATATCTTTATTCTGGGATAGTGCTGTTCATAGGCTCTATAACCTTCACAGTGTCTTGCTGCCACAGCAGATTTGTTCATTACATCAAACTTCAGTGTTGCATCAGATGATGGGGATAGCCAGGCTCTGACACTGTCTGGTGGACCTCAAGAACAGGAACATTATTCTCATGTTTGGTGTAAACCTGACTTTATCCAATTCCTTTTATTCCTCAGTTAATGTGGGGGAGCTATGAATGTACATAGCTTTAAACACTGCTCACATTCCAGTTGTCCTTGGCTTAGTAGTATTTAAATATGCGCCGACTCATTTTATTCTTCACCTCCAAATCATGACTTAGTCAAGTTATGCAAAGTTTAATTAATGCATCCTCTGCAAATGAGTCCTTCTGGCCCTTTTATCCCTTTTCAGGCTCTTGTGTTTTTAATTCCCTTCAATTGATTCTCCAAGTTCTGGTGCTAAAGTTCACAGGAATGTGTGTTACCAGTTTCTAATTGCTCCTAACCCTTTGTGTTATTTCTCCATCCTCCCTGGCCCTCGCTTCACCTCCTAATTTAATATAGCTCAGTGTAATTAATGTGCTGTTTAACTTTTCTTCCGGATGATTAACAAGGATGTTAAGCAGAAGCTGTCAGGCCACTATCCCCACCACATCCCACTGGACCCTTTCTTCTACCTTGATACCTTATCACTTGTTGTAATTACTCTTTCTAGATATTCCTGCAGCCATTCCTCGGGTTTATGTTACGAGCTTTAACAAAGCTCATTTTTAATATTTTTTTTTGTAATTAGCATGTGTGGTGTGTTATCAGAAGGTGTTCTGAAGTGTTGGGCTGCTTAGTGGCTACATGCCAGGGAAAGAGGCAGGGTCAGGAAATCATTGCCTGCCCTTCCTGACAGGCTCAGGTGACCTGTTTCTTATCATGTTAATTTTTTATCACCGTCATTGTTCTCCAGACAGACTTTTTACCTTTATTCCTTAATTCCTGGATAGGGGCTTTTAAGGATGCTCCTTCCATCTGCTGCTCCTGCTGTGGGCAGCTCCTACAAGGGCAGCCAGGTGCTGCTCCCAGTTGTGTCCATGCTAAACACCTTGCTGAACTGGGATCTGAAAAGATCTGATGTGGCCCTCTTGACTATCAGGTAGCTCTTGCTTCTTCATGAATTTTTCAGCATAATTCCCAGTGACTTGGAAATTCAATTCCTGCAGGACTTTTGACTGCACACCATGCAGAGTGCACGCAATCCTACCATGCATTTTATTAACAGGTGTATTATCAATGTACCCTTGTTGCAGTATCCTCTGCATTTCCTTGGGTTTCTTATTACTGTTCCTAAACTTGTTCCTCCTATTCTGCGTCCCTCCTGTGGCTGTAGACCATCTTTCATTGGAAAGTTGAAATTGTTATCTGGCCAAATCTGCAGTGCTGTCCCATCAGGGGAAAAATATCTTTCCTGATCCTTGCTGTTGATCAGCTTGTGTCCTGAAGCATGATTATTGCTCACTCTTGTTATTTTTAAACCTGACTAATGCAGCTACATATGTTATTCTTCCTTATATAAACACATAATCCTTTTTTAATCTTGCTGAAAAAAAATTGTCTGTATAATATCTTGTGGTGGTGAATTGGATGGGCTCATTTATAGATAGCATTAGGAAAGGTCTTCTGACAATCAGTGAAAAGTGCTGCCTCTCATGTTTTCTTATGTAAGAGGGTGCATGAGGAGCTTAGGTAATTTCCATTCTATTTGTTTTATACATCTATAATCCCATCTTGCCTTTGTTCCTAAAATAAATAGTTGGTCTTTAAAACATATCATTTGTAAATCCCCCTCTTGTCTGCCTTTAATCAGTTTATACTTCTGGAGTTCTGTTTTGTTCTAGCTTTCTTGCTGAGATGAGAAAATCAGAAGAGTGATGCATTAGTGTGAAAGCCACGGCAGATTTACGTAACACCACTCTGCTTTTATTGGGCTTTATCCTCTGTTTGTACACTCAAACATGCTTTTTATTGTTTTGTGCCTGTGCACAAACCACTCTTCAGTGACGTAGGGCCAGGTTTTTTGGCGAGTAGATGGTGGAACGTGACTGTTGTAAGTCCCTGTCTTGTTCTGTATATTTCCTCCAAGGTGTATCTAGGGTTGTTTTCATCTGCTTTTCTACTGTGTGAGTGGTTGAGAGTCTTTTCAAAAGGAGTCACTGCTGATGTTTTAATGCTGAATGTTACCGGGCTCATAAGTAAATTTCACCTCCTTGCTAGTTAAATTTGCCTTCTGCTGCTGTTCTGCAAGGAATAGTAAACTCCATTCCTGGAATATCCTTCTAGTTTGATCTTTCCATTTTACCACCTGGCGATCTTCCCCTGCTTCTTTGCCTCCCATAGCTTTACAACGTTACTGGCACAGGACAGTGTTTTCACTTGGCTATGACACTATTTTTTTCCTTGATAGCTGCTTGTGAACAGCTTAAGGAATAAAATGCTTCATGTCCTCACCAGACACGCTGGTGGGGAGGCAGCTCTGCTGTCATCCACAGTCACTTGAGGGTTGTCTTTGTACCCATCCAGTCCTTCCCCTCAGAGAAGATGAGTCTCATCGCTCTGTAAATGAAGTTACCCACCTGGTGTTATTAATAATGCATTGGTGCTCCTCATCAAGAATTACAGATGTTCAAGATGGATTGCAAGGCTCAAATGCAGTGTGTTTGTCCCCAGAAAGAACTAATGTAGGTAACAGCACTGTGTGTAAGATGGACCTTTTTTGTTGGCCATTTTACCCTACTTTTAGTGCTTTGAAACTGCCACTAATACCATTGCATTTTATTGATGGCTGATTTGTGTAATGGTTATACACAGTTTCATTTGTTCATGGCTGAATTAACCTTTCCCTTTTAAAACAGCCAGGACAATCATTATTTATTATGCATGGGCTGTTCTCCCTGGAGTGAAGAATCATCATGTCCATAGGGAGCAGCAGTTCAGGAGCTGAGTAGCTCGTACTTGGGCTGTCTTTGAATTTGTCAGACACTTCCTGTGCTGCTCTGCTCAGATTAAGGACAAACAGCCAGTTAAAAGTGAGCTTTTCCTAAAGCCAAAACTGCCCTCAACAACCACCACCCCTAGGTTAGAAATACTTGGGGGTGGGAGTTTCTGTGCTTTCCCTGTGCAGCTATGAGGGGAAGTTTCCAGCAGCCTGCTGAATTATCCCTTCTCCTGTGGAGATGGCTTCTTGGCAGAGCAGGAGAGTCGAGTAGCTTAACTTCCAAATGAGATGAATAGAATTCTCAGTGGGATTGGATTATTTTTAGATGTTGTTATCATTGGGTTTTCTCAGGCCAGTGTTGGATGCTTTTGGATGAGATGACAAACCTGCCCTGACCTACTCCTGACTGCGTGTGTGGTTGTGCACCATCACTCTCTCCTCATCTCTCTTTTCCATCCCTGTTCCCCTAAACCTGTGATTCTGAGGGCAACTTGTACCAAGCTATTTCTCATTAAGTGTGAATCTCAAATCTGTCTCTTTTCAAATTTCATTCTAGCTAGTTTATCCTACCAAATATTTTGCGCTGTTTTGATTAAAACATAGTCCCATCAATTCAGGCAGTTTGGGCCATCATTTACATCTTTTTGTTTGAGGGTGTTTGTTTAAGCAGTAAAATTCCCACTGTTTTTCAGGAAGCTCCATGATGATTCTTAAAGCTCAGACACTCCATTACATTTAGGTATAAGAACCAAACAAGAGTCTGTTTTGTGTTGATGTAAGTATTTAAGAGAAATGCCTGGACAATAAGAAAAGCAGTAAAGATGATTTTGTCTTTTTAATGGTGCAAGCTGCTTTATAAACATTGGCAGGGGATTTCTTGTCTATAGGAGTGAAAGGAAATAAAACTTTCAGTTAGGTGGTATTGTTGCAGATAGCAGTTGATTTTTCATCACTACATCTTTTTTATATCTTTGGCAAATGGAAGTCGAAAAACTCTGCTCAGTTCTGGCACATGTGAATTTTTCATGCTGCTCCCAGGTTGTCCATCTGTAAGCACTGGCCCTGCATGAACTGCCAGCACAGAGCAAATACTGCCAATGTTTTCAACTCTTTTGAGGATGACCAATAAGGACACCCTTTGTTTGAATAAATTTTTGTCTTTAAATATGTTCTTACTCTGTTTGTTTTGGGTTTTGTTTTTTTTTTTGTATAGTCAGCTCTGGATAACCTTATTCAAACCCAGAGAGAACATTTGTTTCATTGGGGTATAGATTGTGTTCAGTTAAACCAAGAGCATGTTCTGTGTTAAAGCAGGACCAATTTAAAGCTGTACATGCACACAAAAATGAATATTCACAGTCCTTCTCTGAGTGGGATTTGGGATTATTCAATGTAAATACTTCTGGACCCCTGCTGAATTGGGTCAGCTTTGTCTTATTTGCCCTTGAGGGGAAAAAGCCATGTTATTTCATGTTTGCAATGTGAGTAGACTGAGAGGTACTGGACTGAAGCCAGGGTCCACCAGATCTGAATCCCTGTGGCTGAGTTTGTTACCTTTTATGCTGAGAGGTCAGAATATACAAAAGTGCCTTTGAAAGTGCTGTACATCCTCTACTTGAATTCCAGCAATGGCCCCAAGAGAAGCCCAGGAGCATCTATTGATTGCAGGGTTTTTTCAAAGGCACTTTTTCAGTACCAGGACCAAGGAAAGTGCAGCATCATGGGCAGAGTGTGTGTGGCACACACAGCTGAAAACACTTCTTCCCTTTTGACAGTACCTTTTCCTCCAGCACATTGGATGCATTTGTGGGGTTTGGTTTTTGTGGGGTTTTTGGTTTGGTTTTTTTGTTGTTGTTTTGGTTGGGTTTTGTGCGGTTTTTGTCTGTTTTTTGTTGGGGTTTTTTTGGGGCTTTTTTTTTTTTCAGTTTTTAGATATCAGGCCTTTTCTTTTCCACTTTATCAGGAGAATGTAGAACTTTCACCCCTGAAGAGCCTCTGGCTGGCAAGCCTTAGAAACTGAAGGGCAGTCTTAAATGTAGCACTGCCTTCAGATGCAGAAAGCAGATTCCCCTTCCTTTGTTCCCTCTGTCTCCAGAGGCTTTCAGTACTTGGCTAGACCAAGGCAGAATAAGGCTGACCTAGTGTTGGCAGCACACCCCCATGGAGCAGGAGATGATCCCAGAGGCTCCCTCCAACTAACATGGCTTTGGGCTGCGATTGTTGGGTGAACAGTTTAGTTTGAAGACACATTCTTTGAAGATTTATTTTATTTTGAGATCCTTAGCAGACTTTTGAATTGAGCTTTGCTTCTTACCGATACTGTCACTGATATCTGAAGCCACTGGTGTGTGAAATGCTTTGAAATTTTCTATTCTGGCTGGCCAGATTATTGAAATTATGAATTATTTTAAGATTTAACATGCTATGTCTGAATTAAAAAGGAAAACCTGTCTGCAATTGTGGGCCCAATAGAAGCTCATAATGTAAGACCTCTGTACTTTTAAGCTACTGAGAATTAAAAATATGGCATGTAGAGGGGAACAAATAGTGATATTGAAGATTGCTCCTTATTAAATGATAATTGTGGGGTTTGGGTCTCTTGCATAATAGTTGGAATCCATTGAAGTGCCCCAGTAATGTGAGCAGTGCTAATTATTGCAATTGGAGGCTCTCACCTCCTGGAACTGTCACTGACAATCCAGCCCTGCTTTTCTTCCTGCTTGGAGGAATCCCAGTCCATCCAGCCCGTCCTGTGACTGATTTCAAACCCCTGTGTTTGGACTCACTGACAGTGCACTGAGTGATTCATTTCCCTGTTTCACTTCTGCAATTTCTCATTTTAGGGCTTCTTCAGTAAGCGCCTGAAAGGATCCATCAAGAGGACAAAGAGTCAATCCAAACTGGACAGGAATATAAGCTTCCGGCTGCCCTCTCCCAACAGTTCTGAGGACAGGTAAGGTGGGATGTGTCCACAGAGCTGGCACACAGCACGTGGGTGCACTCAGGGGAGGAGAGCCAGGAGAGGCATTTATTGTCCAGCAGCCTGCTGGTGGGGGTTGTGGGGCTGCCTCTGGCACGTCACAAGTTCAGTGCGCAGTGTACTGCTGACACAGGGTGGGAAACTGCTGCTCTTCACTGAGTCAGGTTAGCAGATGGAGTCCAGTACCTTTTCCTGCATCTGTTTCAAATAAGCTGCAGACTTCCAATGTCCTGATCCAAAACCATGGGATTAATGAGCTGGAGAGAAGTTTGCCTTGCTGGCACTGCAGGCCAGTGCTCTGGTGAGAGGAGGAGTTGTGTTGGTGTGAGCAGGCACAGCCCAGAGATGTGCAGTGCAATTCAGGCACACTGAGGACCCTTGCAGTGGTGGTGATTTGGTTATTGCAGTGTTACCACCACGAACAGATGATCTGTTTTTCAGAAAACTGGAAAACTCAGTAGTTTCTGACCACCCTAGTGCTCCATTTGGTGTATCTTTGCTTGTTTAGCTTTCGGCTGGAGACGCAGGCTGGGAATGGGTTGTATGTGAGGCAAGCAAAGGCTCTTACACACAGTGCTTCTTAACTATTTGCAAAGTCTCTTGATTGTTTTTATTAAACATATTCTGTGTTACATTCCATGGCAGCCCAGCAGGAGAAGTAGATAGAGTGAAAAATAAGTTGGCCTGTACTCGAGGCCACGGCAGGCTTCTGTGATTTGACATTGTTCAGTGCATTTTCCCTTCTCCTTCGGCTGAGCTGAATTCATTACTTGTATCTGTCGTGCTGTGCTGCTTCAGTCAGTGGTGCTGCCTTCTCCATCTGAAAGGCAGACCACAAAATCACCGAGATAGCAAGGCTGTGGATGTTGGAGGTCTGTTAACATCAGGAGTTACAGAAAAGCCTGCTGCTTACCAGATGTGACTAACCATCTAGATGGCCTTGCTCCTGTAGTCCGCCCAGGCTGCTTTGATGCAAGTTTTCCTATAAAGCTCTAATTTCAGGGTATCACAGTGTGGCTATAAAAGCAACTCAGTGAGCATAAGCATCTTAAATAATGCCACCAGGTAATCAAGTACCTGTTATTTTTACCATTGTTTGAAACCAGCTTTGCTTGAATTTTTGTAATGCAAAAATTTCTTTGCCATAAATAATCTGTTTGTCTTTCCTGAGCTTGGTACTCCTGCTGGATACTTGCTTTTGTAGTGTCAGGGAAGCACTGTTGTTCTGAGAAAGCTAATAAATGTAGCTATAATTAATTCCTACATCTTTGGTTTAAGACATGATGTTACACACAGCAAATCTGCCTTCTCTTAAAAAGCAGACCCCCTTCTACTCCCTGCCAGTGTGACCACAAGTTTTCAACTAGACTCAAATGGAATGTGAATTTTCTCTGATGGCCTGAAAGCAGAAAAGCATAAAATCGAAGCACTTGATCACATGGTGGCATTACTGAACACAGAGCTGACTCTAAATTCATGGGAAGGAATTGTCACTCTCTCACCTTCTGTTCTGCCCACATTCTGTATGAGCCTCTGGATCTGTAGCAGTAAGAACTTTTCTGTCCTGCCCTGGTGAGTCAGCCCTTTCCCATTTCAAGCAGGTGATGTCATGGTGTTACACAGGTTTTCAGGGCCAGGTTGACTGATAGCATCTCTCTCTTTCTTGCTCTGACAAACACAAGAGCCCTGCCTTCAAAGAAATTATTATACAGCTTTATAAATTAAAACCCTGCATGGATTAGAAGGAAACAGAGGCTGCTGTCATAGTGCCTTTTCATGCTTTTGGGGTGTTTGGGACCTGTCAAGAAAGTGGAGATTTTATAGATTCTCTAAAATTCTGGAGTAAGGAAGATTAGTTATCCTGGTGCACATCAAGATTTGGGATACTGTAACATTGCACGCCATGCTGCAGGGTGACAGAGGATGGATGCTGTTTGCTCAGAGTTGATTTAAAACAGAAAGGAGTCAGGAAAGCTGTAGGGAGCAGGGATGGAGATGAGTTGCAGAGTTTTTTGTAATCAGATTTTCTGTTTCAGCAGAAAGCAGTTGGCCAACATACCTTTTCTGGTCTTTAACTTTATTTCAGTGTGTCTGGGTTAGTGGATAGGGAGAGAAGAGAGTTCCGGTGCCCCTCTAGAAACATGGATCAGCATCCAGGTGTCCTGTAGAAATAAATCCATAACCTCTCTGTCTGTAATCCACATCCCTCCTGGTACTCAGGCTCAGGTTGTTTGCCTGAGTACCTGAATTTTTTGTACCTGAATACATGTATGTTGTCTTTACAAGGCACTGATATGGCATGACTTAAACTGTGCTCCTTTGGGAGCTACAGCAGGTGGGAATGAGGCTCTTCAATGTGTGGCCAGTGCAGCATCTCCCCAGGTTGCCAACAGCTCTCACCATGAAGCCCTGGCACCGTGTCACTGTAGCATCTTTCACAGCTTTTCCAGCCTGTTTCCTCCTGCATCCTTGGAGCTTTTCAACTCACACATCCATCTGTAATGTTTTCTCCGTGTCCGTAACGTCGAAAACACGTAAAAAAAAAAAAAGCACGAGAAAAGACTTAAGAAAAATCTTGTTTGAAAGGAGAGAGCAAATGAATATTTCCAGTTTGTGGCCAGGAATTTGAGAGTATCTCCAAGAGGAGCAGCAGTTTTGTTTACGGAGAGGGAGCGAAGATGATTGCGACGGGCTGCATATGGTCTCGGTGACTGCAGCAAAGCTCTGCAGACAGCTGGGAGGGCTTTGCCCTGTTGGGATTTACAGCCACGTGGGGATCCTCCTGCTTTGCTAAAAGTCATTTTATGGCATTATGAGCCAGTCACAGCGGGGCTCGGGATGGGCTCCGGCACAGGGGCACAGGGAAGCAGGTAGCCATGGCTCTGGGCTTCATGGTCAAACGGTACCACTCCTCCAGCCACAGCTTCTTCTACTTTCGGTGAGTTCCTGCTCCTCCCTCCTTGCCTCTTTGCACTGAGAAAATAGCACGGGTCCTGGAAATAATAGAAGCAGAACCTGCCGCGTTTTTCAGGTTCCTTCTAATTTAATGCCGGTTTTCAAATAAAAGGGCGGGGGATTTTCACCCTGATTTAGCTGTCAGGATAGAAATCTGTGTTACACAATGCGTTATTAAGGCTTGACTCACTCCCAGCTTGCTTTCATTCAGCGTATCTGTTGCTATCAGCACACTGGAGCGTGGGGAAAGGGGAGGAGTGGGTTTTTTTCTGGAGAGACGCCTCACTCCTGATTTAGTGAACATATTTCTTTCAGCAGTTGTCTGGTTTCTCACTGAAAACTGAACAAGACCCCAGTGTTTGTCACAAACCTTCCCCTTGGTGCTGGGCTGCTCTCTCCCACCTGCAAGCTCACTTGACCTCTTTATAAATACATATTTCTTAATGGCTCATGCTTCTCTGCAAAGCCCAGGCTCCTCCATGAAGCATTCACCTTGAGTTTATCAGGGAAATGAAACTGAATCAATTAAGCATTTCTGGTCCATCAAAACAAACCAATTGGAAACGTTAATAGCAGAGACCAGAGGAGAGAGGAGAACTCTCCTGCTGTGAAATTCAGCAGCCTGCTTGGCTGCACCCTGAGAGGTGTCTGTTAGACAAGCTGTGATCTGCAGGGAGAGCAGGCAGGCAGGGAAGGGCTTTGCAAATCCAGAATTCAAACAATGAGGCTTTGGGTAGCACCTTGCCAGAAAAGACCAGAATCTCAATGGAAGAGAACAATATACTCAGAAAAACCCAGAGTTTAACCACACCTGAGTGTAACTTGCAGATAAATAAGTTACCCCAAGTTCCTGATTTAAAAAAAAAAAAAATTAATAATAAAACTGGTTAGACTTGTAGAATTGTTGACCAAGTAATAGGATGTTCAGATAATTGGCAGTTGGAAAATGAGGAGGGGCGTGGTGCCTACAAAATGAGCGTTTGGACAGGGAAAAGCCTGGTGCTGCAGCACGGGCAGAGCGCGGGTGAATTGCAGGTGGTGCTGGAGACGGTAGGGTCCCGTTCCACAGGGCTGGGAGCTGGGATAACTGCACAAAGTTCCCTGCATTACAGCCCAGGCTCTCTCCTGTGGCTTTGCAGAGTGGCTGAGTATTGAATTGGACTTTCTGCTCTCGGGGAGTGTCTCCCAGCACATGGGGATTGCTGGAATTATTTGAAGCGTGCAGCTTGGTGTAAGGCCAGCTGGAGACTTGGCTGTAGCTGGCTGCTTGGGCTGAGTTCTTTCCTTTCACAGCAGTTTGGTAAAGGAAAGTTCATTTTTAAGCATTTTTTTTCTAATCTTTTGGATTATTGATGTCCACAGGCTTGTTTTACAAATGATATAGTGCTCTCCCTGGTAAGCTCGGTAATTGGAAGTCTTTTGTGCCTTGTAGGTTGGCTTTTAAATAGGTCAAAATCAGCAGGAGAGCTCCATAACCAGAGCAATTAGGATTTTAACCCTTTATTCTGCATGCCTTACAGACAGTAGAATATAATAGAACTTTGCTAATAGGCTGCTGTGTGCCATGGGCAGCCACTGAAAGCCAGAGGTTTCCAGTTCCCGGCTTACAACCGAGATTTTCCTGTCACGGAAAATTACTGAATTATGGTGTGCAAGGAGAGAGGGTCAGCTTGGGGCTGGGCCAGCAAGATGGGGTGGTTGGAGAGCTCTTTTTCAGTGGCACTTCCATGCTGCTGCCAGGTCAGTGGTTTAGGGCATTGTCTGGGCTCTGATTTAGGAGGAAATGATGCAGCTCTGCAGACCAGTGCTCCAAAATATGTGAGAAGAGGTGAGAAGTTTAAAATGTTCCCTGACATGCTCCTCCTCTGTCTATTTTTTCCTATGGGAAAGAAATTATGGAGAACGTGTAAGAATTATTTGGTGCTTTGGTAACTGTTTGAACTCTCATGTAGTTCCTTTGCAATCTCTGTTGTTAACAGGCATAGATAGAAAAACCAACAGGATAAAAAGTTGATCATGGGAGGTTAGCTGTAATTTAAAACAGGATTTGTGTTGTTAATGGAGCTGTTTAACAGAAACAGATTTGTACAAACAACCCTTCCCCCACTTTTTGCATGTGTGATCTTCCTGTTTACAGTAATCTGCTTCCCTGGGATTACCTCTCTGCTGACAGAGTCTGAGCAATTCTCATTTTCCCAGTAGCTTCCTACCTAATACAGGAAGGACCCTGTTAATCCAGCCCCTTTGCTGGACACTGGGACATGAATTAGTGGCATCTCTGCCAAAAGGAAGCTAGCAAGCAATTTTCTTTCCTTGTTACAGATTCAGCACATCAGATGAGGCTTTAAAGCATCAGAGAAGTATTCTTTCTGTATAATTATTGCCTGTATTGATTGGGATGCTGCTGATACAGGCACAAGTCAAAGATTTGCTTTGCAGATCTATCAATAGATGAAATCTATACTGTGGTGCTCACAAATGCATGTACTTGTGTTTGTAAATGCATGTGGTTGCATCTAACCAACAGCTTTTAGGATGTTCTGATGTTTATGGAAGATAAAGTGCCAATTCTAAGCCACTTAATCAGTTTATTGAGCTGTTTTTAAAAAGGTAACTTCAAAGGGTTGCTGGAACAGACTGACATTTGTCTGCCGCGGGACCCTGAGTCAACAAAACTACCTGTTCTCCAGCTGCTCTGCAACAAACCCAAGTGCTCAGAGCCCACTAGTTAGAAGAGCAGTGGAGCAGAAGAGATGCTCCTAAAAGTGTGCCTTGCAAGATGGGATGTGCAGGCTTGGAGTACCTCTGCTGTGTGTACCTGCCTTTGCCCCTGCCCTGTTCCCAGAGGCTGTTTGGAGGCTTTCCTGAAAGATTCCTTGCTCTCTCAGGTTGCCTTTAATGTCTGGATCCCATCAAACTTTTAGGAAAGGACGAGGAGGAGCTTCCCTGTCTGGGAAGGTCACCTCAGCCACGCCTGCAGAGCGGCCTCCCCTCCCTGCTGCCTCTGCTGGCTGCCAGCCCCCCCTGATCTCCTTAGGGATGCTGTGCCTTGGCAACCCAGGAGCATGCAGGAGCCTCTCCTGGCACCGTGGGGCTGGTGGGAGCACGGCTGACAAGGAGGGAGCTTTCCTCACCACAGCTCTGGCTGCTCTCCTGGCCCCAGCCTATCTGCCTGGCACGGTGTTCCTCCGAAATCTGTAACCTGAGGCTGGAGGAAGAGCTCCTCTTGGATTTGTTTGTGCCTTTCTACCTCTGTGGGCAGGATTTGTTGTGTGAGATGTAGCCCAGAGCAGGAAGTTGGGAGGGAAGGGCTGTGGCACCGCTATGATCTGGGGATGCTCTGCTAAGTGGCTGTACAGTTGTTTTGTGTAGGTCTGCTTGCCTTGTCTTGCTCCAAGCACAGCCTCTGCTTAACTGGAATTTGCAAAATATCTTTCTTTCTTTTTTTTTTTTTCTCTTTTCTTCGAATTATTTCTCTTACTATTTCTCTTTCCCTCCTCTTCCCCCTCTTTGTGCTCCCTCCATGCTTTCCTGTACTGACCAGGAGCTGGCTGCAGGCTCTCAGTACTCTGTAAGGACAGAAATTGCTCAGAGTTTGAGGCAGGGACAGAAGCCAAGTGACCTCAGCAGTGCTTTCTTGAGAGGAGAAATTAGAGAGGATTTTGCAGGGATGACATTAAAGTGGCGTATTGTGGTGTGTTTATTTTAGACTTGCCCTACCTTAACTGCAGCGAGCGCTCAATTATACATGGCTGAGGTTTGGGTTTGCCTTGGTTCAGCTGCTGCTGGAACCTGTTAGAACAAAGCACAGCACAGCCAACACTCCTACCAGGGCTGCTGCTTTGCATCTGAAACCAGTGGCTTTGGAATATTCCTCCCATCAAAGGGTTTTGCTGCCTGCACTGAGGTCATTCAGTATATTAAATGGGAACAAAGTTCTCCCGTACTGTTTAATAAATCTTATCGTGTGTGTGAATCTGCTCCAGTACCTTCAGTGTTTCATTCCATACAAAGGAGCAGTCTTGTTGCTTTGCCTCTGTCCTTTGTGGTACCCAGGGTTTTGTTAAGCAGCCTTCATTAAGGTGCCTTTTCCAAATGTTTGGGGGTTTTCTGCCCTTGAGTTCCTCTATAGAATTGCTCACAGGTACAAGGAGTTTGATTTTGCTAAGGATAAAGAATGTGAGGAGCTTTTTTTTTTTTTTCGGTATATGTGAGGGAAGTATATGAAAACTCATTATTTTTTCAAAATTAGGGGAGCTGTTAGACGTAGCTGTGCTTTTCTTTCCTCTATAAATAACATTTTTTAACATTTTCCATTTGATACTGGGAACTGAATGAAAGAGTGAGGATGAACACAGGAGCACTGTCTTTCTCTGAGTGATGTGTAGAGAGCTGATGCCTCTCTATTTCCACATCTGTTCCTTGTGCCCAGCCACACTTGCTGGACGGGCAGCCACATTTGTGGACTCGCCTTCAGGGATCACTGAACACAGGGACTTCAAGATCTTAACAAAAGCTAGACCTGCCAGGTCAACAGCTCCTTCCCTGCTGAGCTGGGACTCTGTGCTCTTCCTCCTTTTTGGTCAGCTGTGAAGGATTGGACTGAATTCCTGCCACAGGGAAAATAAGATGTGTCTGCACACGATGTTTACCTTGAGATGCAAGTTGTGCCTCAGGTGTTCTCTGACTGTTGGAGATGCCTCTAGGGCAATTTGGAGGCAGAAGGAGCAGAGGTGAAGCCACATCACCTCTAAATTGGGCACATTTTGCAGCACTGTTTGAACAACAGAGCTCCCCACTATGCACAAATGTTGCATTAAATCATATTGGGAGAGTACAGAAAGGCTTAAAACACATTTGATAATGTCACTGTTGATTGCCAAAAGCTGTGGCATAGTGGAGGGAGGGAAATGTCTTTGAGACGTGTTCAAGAACTGGTGGGACAAAGAGAAAACTGCCTTGATAAAAAGGTGCTGTGAATTTGGGAGATTTTAGCTCTGGTGGAGCTCAGGGATTTACAGGACAATCAGCTGGAAAGGAGAAGCAGTATGTGTTAGTGAGAAGTTAAAAGAGAAAGAAAGTATCCCAAAAATTGGAAATTCAAGCTGGAAGAAGCAGCTGAAAAAGTAAATGCAAAATGACTGATTTGAGCAATGGTGAAGTGGGAAGGAATTTGTGTATTTGACTTTAGTGTAAAGGCTTTGTATGTTAAAAATCAAGTGCATGGTGAAAGGTCATCCGCTCTAATGAATAATCCTCATTCTACATTGGTTACAGCTTTAGGGATCCATGTGCTCTTTGCTGCTAATACACAACATCTGTCTAATAATCTAGCTAGTAATAAGTATTTTCAGTATTACAGCCAGAGCTACCTATGGGCTTTTTTAAAATTTCAGCAGTTAGGTTCTGAATTTTTTTGCTGTTGTTCTTTCACTGACAACTTGGCAGCTATAATTTCTAGGTCAGTGGGAATGGACTTCCTAGGCTGGATATTCCCTAGGGAGTCTGGGGTTATTGGCCTAATGTTATTTTCATAAGGTTTGCAGACTAATTGTAGAAGTTGCTCTGAATAAGCACCGAGACAAGCTGCAGCTTTCTCTGGGATCTTGCCAGCTCTTTTTGGTAATTGTGAGAAAAAAAAAAGACATTTCCTTTCCTCCTTGTCCTACAGACCACGTGAGCTGCCCAAGCTGAAGGAGTCCCGTTCCCATGAGTCTCTACTGAACCAAGCCAGCACCGTAGAGACTCTGGACTTTGGGGCAGAAGAAGAAGTCTTTGTCAAACCACTTCACAGCAGTATCCTTGGACGAGACTTCTGCTTTGAGGTAGGGACAGGCTCCAAACAGGCAGCTGCCAGTCCCCCTGAACCCTCAGGGAATGCTGCTCCAGGACTGGAAAACAGAGCAGCAGCCACTGCTGTGCTGAGGTTTGGGTGGGGGCTGTTGAGCCACCATGTGACTTTTAAAGTCCTTGAGGCTAAATGCATCAGTCACTGAACAGAGAGAAGTCTTTTCCAATTACCTGGTCTTCTAATTGAAAAATCTCTTCAGTTTGATAAAGAGCTAAGCATTTGTAGTGTGCATGCGAATGTATGGTTGGTACATGCAGCACAATGGACATGCAGTAGTATATACATTAGCTGTGTGTTCACCCTCTCCAGATTCACCTAAAATTGAATTTAGAAAATTTACTGTAACTGAGAAATGAGATTTCCAGTCAGAGCCCCTTTCCATTAGCTCAGTGCTCTCCAGTTGCCGAAGGAGAAGCTTCAGTGGCTGTGGACGTGCCCACTGCACCGTGGAGCAGGATCCAAGGATGCCTTTGCTGTTTCAGCAGAGGCTGCAGGCTGTGGCTCTGAGCTCTCCTCCAGAAACAGGCAGAAACCTTGTGTAAGCACAGGCCTGCCATCACAACTCCAGCAGTGGAGCCCCGTGTGTTTGGATGCAGCTGAGGCCACGTCACCTGTTGTGGCAGGGGCAGGTCACTCTGTCTTCAGCAGGATTAGTCAGATGTGTTTAAACTTCTGGAACAAAGATCTGTTTACAACCTGGAAAATTCTGGCAGTAAACCAGCATATCAGGCTCTGGTCCCTGGGGATGCATGCAGGAACTGTTCCTGTTTGCTTCAGCCTCATTCTTCTGGTTGGAAGCACTTTGCAGCTTGCTTAGGCTTGGGGAGCTGGGTGGAAAACACTGGCAACAACTTCGCTCTGAGGCTGTTGCCTCAAACTGCCTTGTAATTGTGAGCACAAATGAATGGAAAGAGTAAATGAGGCTTGTCAGGCCATGGAAGAGGGGATGAAACAAAGGTGGTTCCCTGGTGTGGGAAAGCAGAGCTGTCAGGGCTGGAGCAGAGCACAGCTCCCTCAGTTTGTTTAGGCTGTTGCTGTCTGTATGGACCCCTGGAAATATTTTGTATTTACTGAAGTCATCATGTCCAGTGTGTTTTGCCTTATGCTAATGCATTGTCAGTTCTGTGTGTCTTTACACTGTTGGTAACCAAGTCATCTGCCCCTGGGCCAAACAGGGAAATCAACAAGCTTTAGTAGCCACAGATCAATTAACAACTGTTTAAAAAAAAGAAAGATTAACTGGCTGATTAAAGCTGTGTTTAAAAGTGTTTAAGAGGAGCCTCTGGTGCTCTCAATTTTATATAAATTCTTTAGTTTCTCTAGTTTTATATAACCTCAAACTTCTGCTCTCTGCGTTTTGTAGGCCTTTTATCCTCTCTGCCTTCTAGGCCACTATATTTTTACCTCCCTTTTTCATATTTACTTGGTTTCTCAAGCACTGTTTATCTTCCTCCTTGCTTTCTGCAGCGCCTTCAATGTTTCCTAGGCTTGCCTGCACTCAGCCTGTCATTTATTCCTTCCAGGTAACCTACTCCAAGGGCAGTAAATGCTTCAGTTGTTCCTCTGCAGCAGAGAGGGACTGGTGGATGGAAAACATACGCAGGCTATCGCAGCCGATGAAGGTAACAGAAACTGCAAAAATGAGATTAGTGGGGGAATGGAGGTGGTATGATTGGATTTTAGTCCAGTGGACCAGGGCTTGCCACAGATGCATCCTCAATTAATTCAGTCTGGGGAGCCGTCCGCTCATCCGTGTGCCTAAAGCTGCCGTGTGCCGTTCCAGGGGGAGCAGTAGGTCAAACCTTCAGTGAGCAAACACAGCAGCGTGCCTCCTCATCCCTGCCCAGTGCCAGCGTGGGATGCAGACTGCATTTCTGAGGCCACACACCTGGGAAAGATGGGGCACGGCTTCATAAGGGTCATGTGTAAATCTAGGGGCAGAGATAGGGCAGAGGGGAAGCCAGAAACAACAACATTAAACAAATTGGAGATGGAGTGAGATGGGGAATCAGGTTATGGAAATACCAGCTGGAAATATCTGATAAGTCACTCCATAGCTGCCATCCTACCTCCCAGAGACAGGCTAACAGTGCTCTGGGATTCCTCAGCAGTCTGGCAGCTTTGGACAGCTCTTGTGCAGAGCGTTTGTCTTCTAAAGCATTTCAAATACGGCTTCTGAAGAAGAAAAATACTCTAGCCTCCAACACTCTTGACATACAAAAGACAGCCCTTTGCCTCCGTTTTAGAAAATGTCCAGTTTTCTAGGGATTCCAGTTCTCTCTGGATCAGAAATGTGATTCTGAATTCTGACTCTGTCCTTACCTCAGACAGAAAAGGCAGCCCTTTGCTGCAGCTTTAGAAGATGAAATATTCAACTTTTGAATCAAAACCGATCTCTTTGTTCTGCACAGGACAATTCTCGCCGAGCTGAAAACGTGCTTCGCCTCTGGATCATAGAGGCCAAGGACCTGACCCCCAAGAAGAAATACTTCTGTGAGCTGTGCCTTGATGACACCCTCTTTGCCCGCACCACCAGCAAAGCAAAAGCAGACAACATTTTCTGGGGGGAGCACTTTGAGTTCTACAGTCTCCCACAGATTCAGAGCATCACAGTTCACATCTACAAGGACGTGGAGAAGAAAAAGAAGAAGGACAAGAACAACTACGTAGGGCTGGTCAACATTCCCACGGCCAGCGTGACCGGCCGCCAGTTTGTGGAGAAATGGTACCCAGTGAGCACCCCTACAGCCAACAAAGGCAAGTCAGGGGGGCCTTCCATTCGCATCAAATCCCGTTACCAGACCATCACCATCCTGCCCATGGAGCAGTACAAAGAATTTGGGGAGTATGTTACCAGCAACTACGCCCTGCTGTGCTCCGTGCTGGAGCCCGTGATCAGCGTCAAGAACAAGGAAGAGATGGCTTCTGCCTTGGTGCACATTCTTCAGAGCACTGGGAGAGCCAAGGTAAGCACAGGTGGCTCCTGTTGGAGTGACTCTGGGATTCCTGGTGGAAACTGGGGGGCCCGTGACAATAAGCAGCAGCAGCAGCAGATGTCGTGTACCAAGTGTAAGCGGGAGGGCTCTATAACTTCACGTTATTCTGAAAATTAGCACCTGCGTTTGAGTGTTCAGGAACCTTCCCTTGCATTTCTAAACTCGGGATGTAGGTTAGGAGATGAGTGACCAAGAGGTAAACTGGAGAATTGCTTCTATAAATAACCTGACGCTGAGTCAGCACTGAGTCAGCTGGTCAATGCCATCGATCCGGTCAGCCTTTGAACAGCCATTTGGGGCATCCATACCGACTTAGTGGTGATCCCCCCTGCCCCAAGGAGGCTGTTAGGACTTCTGGGTGCACGCTGATTCCTTCAAATGGATTGTGGGAGCTTGTCCTGCAGGTCGTGGGAAGTTCTGGGAAGCATTAGCTCGCATTGATCTATCTGCTGCCAGGTGCTGTGTGAGCAGTGCCACGCTTGGAGGCAGCTTCTGCCAGGGAAACCAGCTAGAGCAAGTAAAGCACAACTCAGAGGGACAGAGATGTGGAAGGATGGCTGTAAACAACATCCAAGCCTCATCTGTCTATTCCAGAAAAGGTCCTTTTCTGCTTGCATAATGGCATGCCCGAGAAAACATCTCGGAATAGCTGCTGCTCTGTGACACTGTGTGTGACAGGAACATGTTCCTTAAGTTATCTGAGGAGAGAAGCTGGTAGCTAAGATTATGTTGAAACCCTGCTGGAAGACAGGCTCTGGATTGCTGCAGTGCCAGCTGCAACAAGTTGATAAATTTGTGTTATAACTTTGGATTCCTGGTGTGGGTGAAGTTTTGAGCCTCTATTTACGGGAGGCAGCAGGTGGCTCAGGCTGCCATAAAGCTCCTGAGAGGGTATTTCCAGCTCCTGCTGCTGCTGATGGGGTACAGCTGGATGTTCCCAGTTTGTGCCAGGTGAAAAGAATTCTCTCAGATTTTGTTGGAAAGAAACAGCGATAATGGACTGAAAACCAAGAGTACTAAATGTCATTGACTCACATAAAGTTACCACTTCAGGAAATAAGTGTTACTGTTGAATTAGACTCTCTATTAAGAGATTATTCTCTGTATCAAGGCTTGCTGGCATTTCCTGCCTGGACAGTTGAGTACAATTTAAGTTAAGCCATGTAGATAACCAGCAAGTTGAATGTTAACTTCTTTTTTCCCAAATCCTAAAGCACTTTTGGTTTGCAAATTTAATTTATTTGTTCTTATTTAAATATCATCAAGCTGTAATAATGTGTGCATCGGTTCCAATCTGGATTTTTAAATCCATGTTTGTATGGAATATTCCTTATAAAGATAAGGATAAATATAATAGCACAGCTTCTTTCAGCAGACAAAGCCTCTCATAAACAAACTGGTGAGAAGTTCTGTTCTGGAGTTAAACTGAAACACAAGCTTAGCTGTAAAGGTTTTTTTCTTTTAAGAGACTTTTGCTTCACTCTTTATAATTTGTGATGTGTATCATTCTGTAAGTGTAATAAACCCAAGAGGAGGCCTGGCTATTTCCTCAGCCCTTACTTCCTGTAGCAGCTGCCCCCCTTGTCTCAGGCTGAGAAATTATTTGTTATCCTGAAATATCCTTCCTTCTTGGCTTCTGCAGTTAGCCTGGCAGGACTGAGCTGGTTAAAATCATCTTTGCCATTTGACCTTTTTTTTTTCCTCAGGATTTCTTGACAGATTTGGTGATGGCTGAGGTAGATCGTTGTGCAGAACACGATGTCTTGATCTTCAGGGAGAACACACTTGCTACTAAAGCCATTGAGGAATACCTCAAGCTGGTGGGACAGAAATACCTCCAGGATGCTCTGGGTAAGGAGCTCCCTGTTTGCACAGCAAGGGCTGACCCTGAGCTGTGTCTGCAGCTTGGCTGCAGCTGGGAATGTGGGACGAGAAGGAAGTGCCTCAGCACTCAGGCTGAGTGTCTCATACACAGAGAGCACACTGTCTTGCTCTCGATGCCCTTCCTCCACGTGGAGAAGGATGCTCTTTGGTGCCTGCAGGAGTGGCACCCAAGGCAAGGCAAGCTCCATTTGAGGTAGCTGAGTCCCTCTTTAAGTTTGTATTACCACATTCTGTTTTTCTGGGTTACTTTCTTTTGTGTCTCTGGCGTGATAAAGAGGTATAACGCCGCAATTTCTTTGTGAGCAATGGTGGTTGTTCAATCTGATATACAAACTGGCTTGAAAAAGGGGTTTTGGCATGTAGAGAGAAAAGGTCAGGGAGTGAGGCTGCAAGGCTGCTGAGCATCCCAGGACAGGAGATCAAGATGCATCCTGTCTGGGAAGCCTCTTGCCTGTGTTTATCCTGAGTGCTCATTATTCACTGACTCATTAAAGCTGCCTGGCCATCCTGTGATCTCCTGCTCCATTCTCCCCACAGGGTCTGCATGCCCACTGTTATGTGCCAGGACTCTGATAATTTTGTCACCATCCCCCCTGCACCAAAAGGTTCTGCTCCAGTCATAAGCCAGTGCCTGGGGAATTCCTGGCCACACAAAGATAGCAGTGAAGGACCAAACCCAGGCTCGCTGTCTCCCACAAACGCACAGCAGTCGGGTTTTAGCAACTCTGCACAATCTTCCTTATCCACAGTTGCACAATGAGCCACCCACCCCCTGTTGTTTCTGGGATGAAGAAAGCTTTGGAAATTGATACAAGAGAAACAAGATCAGGCCAAAGCCAAGTCCCACACCACATCCTTTCACAGAAAGGAAAAAAAAGCCAAGCAGCTTGCTTTCCCAGCAGTCTCGCTTGTCCTCAGCAATCCCAGACGCTGGCAAGGCATCAAGGAGATAAATTAGTGCTCCAAGGGTCAGTGTAGTCAGCTCTGGGATTATATCCAGTTTGGCCATTTCTGAGGTGTAATGAGCCTGTTCTGGTAGTCTTACTCTCCTGGGTGGAACCGCTGAGTGTAAGTCACAGCTGTGTGCTCTCACCTGGTACAGAGAACTGAGCGGCCTGGTGCTTTGTGCTGTGCTTCCCATCAGCTGTGGGACCACTCCATTACAGCTGACTGCAAGCTCCTTAATGTGCAGTAATTGCATAAAATATTTTAACTTTAATGACTTCTAATACATCATTTAGTGCTGAGTGATAAGATGGTAAATCATAGGCAGGAGAGATGGAAAATGCCCCTAAGGCCATCCACCTGTCTACAGCTCAGGGCAACTTTGCTGATGACAATATCCCCATCTAATTCTTTCTCAGGTTTTAAATGTCATTTTACTCAGCTGCCCTATTCTTTGAAAGGATTAATGACACTGTGGTTGGTGTTAGCAATGTAACGTGTCTGTAAGGGAATCTTATATCTGATTATAGCAGGGTCTTGTGGGCACAAAGAGTGAGTTTCAAATATGTTTAAGGATAAAAAATATTATCCAGTAAACAAGAGTTGAAACAGAATTGGCTCAACAAAAGTGATGCCAGCGGTTTTGCAAGTAAGAGAATTTAGATGCTGTCAACAGAAATGTTTTGGACCCCATCACAAAAAAAAAAAAAAGAAAATATTAAGAGAATGTGGTGCCTGCTTTGCTTGCAGCAACACCAAGCTGAGATTTGGGAAGGGGCTGAGAGGTGTTTAAAGGGTTTTAGGAAAGCAAAGGCTAAAAACAAACCCCTTTTGCACAAACAAGCCTTGTGTTATCTCAGAGGCAGTGAGATCATCTGAGGAGATGAACTTGAAAGACATTGAATCATGAAACCAATGAACAAAGGGTTTTTCCTAGTGAACACCCAACAGTTCAAAAATCATTTGGAATGCCTGCATATAGAGGAGGGAAACCACTGAGTAGTTCATTCCAGTCTGTCAGACAAAGCCAACTTCATGTGGTTTGTATGTGAGCAGTTTCTGTTGTGATGCCGAAAGGGAAGGGTGACAGAAATGCCAAGGAGCTTGAAAGATGCAGGCCATAAAAACCCTGTAAGGTGCTGATATAAGAGGTTGAGAAAATTAGCAGCATCTAGCTAGTGCTTGGGTATTACCCTCACTCAAGAGCAAGGTGACACTTTTTTAAATTAAAAAAAAAAAAAAGGGAGATTTAGAAAGAATATAAATAAATATCATTGCCAGCATATTTCCTGGGGAAATTATGAAGACAAATAGCACACAGCTTCATTCCTAAGACTGTGGATAATTTCATAGTTGATAACACAGTTTGAATACCAAGTCAAATCCTCCTTTCTGGGCCATAAGGGAAGTGCCTGCAGGGTTGCTAAGCAGAGCCATCCTGTTTTTGCATCTTTGCTTGGGGACAGCGAGGGCACGGGAGGCTGAAGCATCAGAGCCCAGGCTGTGCTCTGCTGGGAAAGGGCTGGGAGCAGTCGTGCCCCCAGCACCTGGTGTCTGAACTGCAGACACCCAGAGCAGGACAGGCAGCTGCCAGGGAGAGACATAAGCAGGATTTAAAGGTGTGTCAAGTAGGCTTTTCCTGTAACTACCCCGGTTCCTTGTCCTCTTCCCTTTTTCCAGGGGAGTTTATCAAGGCTGTGTATGAGTCAGATGAAAACTGTGAAGCGGATCCCAGCAGGTGCTCACAGAGTGAATTAGCAGATCATCAGTGCAACCTGAAAATGTGTTGTGAGCTGGTTTTCTGCAAGATTATCAATTCTTACTGGTAAGGCATCTTCCTTCCCTCCCTTTGTCCCCTGTTTGCTCAGAGGTGCCCATTCCTCCTCTGAGGGTGAGGGAGCAGCAGTGGGACGGGGAAGGAGCACGGCCAGATTCCCAGGCTGCCTTTGTCCCTTTCCTCACTGCCTTCCTGCATGGGGCTCCAGACTGCAGGTGGAACCTGTGCCCAGACTGAGGGCTCCCAGCCCACAAACCACACCTGTGGGGGCTTCTGCCCAAATCCTCTGCCGAGGGAACACATACTGAGTGTGACTGGATAAGGACAGAATAGAGTGGGAAGACAACAGCTTAGCTTGGACTTGGCATAAAAAGCTGCAGGTTTTGATGCGTACAGAAGACTTTTAGACCCTTCAGATTTGTGGAATTGATCAGGAAATCACAAGGAGGAAGCACTGGCAGAGAGATTTCTATTAATCTATGTTTCTGAGTAGCAGTGGAAGAAGAGGGGGGCTTTTCTGCTTTGGCATGAAGCGGAGGCACAGTATTGAGGGCTTAACAAGCAAGGGAAAACCGTCTGATATGGAGATGAGCTCAGTTGGGCTGGGTTTGTTTTCAGTATTCTAACACCCTGTTTGCTCCAGGGTAGCAATGGATAAGTAGTTCTTAGCTTGCAAATTAGCATGTCTGGTAATGGCTTCACTTAACACATATGAACAAGGGGTGCTTTAAAGACTACTTAAGTGCCACCAGATTAAATGGGGATCTATGAATAGATGCCTAATGACATTACCTAGCCTAGAGAGAAAGAGGGAAAAAAAAGAGGAGGTAAAAAAAGAGCTGATGTTTTCTCACAGATAAGTATTTCAGGTGACTGATCACCAGTTCAAATTTTTGCATCTCATTGCCAGTGCAATTTTATTTCCCTCTTTATTTATTCTTTTTTTTTTTTTTTTTTTTTTAACTTTTCAGCGTGTTCCCTCGTGAGCTGAAGGAGGTGTTTGCATCTTGGAAGCAGCAGTGCCTGAACAGGGGCAAGCAGGACATCAGCGAACGCCTGATCAGTGCCTCTCTCTTCCTGCGCTTCCTGTGCCCTGCCATCATGTCCCCCAGCCTCTTCAACCTCATGCAGGAGTACCCTGATGACCAGACCTCTCGCACGCTCACCCTCATCGCTAAAGTCATCCAGAACCTCGCCAACTTTGCCAAGTAGGTGCTGCCAGGGAAACTGAAATCTGCACTGGGCCTCGTTCCTGGTTGTGCTCACAGGCAGCTGATTCTCTGGCAAACTGAAGGCAGCTTTAGGAAAGGAGGAATCTTCTCACTTTGATGTGAACGCTCAAGACACTTAAGATAAATTCTCCTTCTTACACGCAGATTGGAGATGTGTTGGATTCTGTGGAGGGGGCACAGCATAAAACCAAGAAGAGTCATGCACTAGCATGTTGGTGTATGGGCTGTTTCAAAGGGAAAGAAGCCTGTTCCCAACAAGGATCATGGTTCTCGTGCTCTCTCTCTCCAGAATTCTCAGCTGAATGACACAAATGGCATGGCACCTCTCCTACATGGGAGGAGAGAAAGTGTATCTGTGAGAGAGAGGGGGAAGAGATGTGATTTCTAATATAAACAGTGAGGTAGTTGTAAGTACAACAAAGCAGTGAATCTCTTAAATTGTCCATGTGGGGGTTTTTCCTCCAAGACTTCAAAATGTTCAGATTTTAATTTTTTTTTTTTTAAATACTCCAAATCTTCAGAAAGGCAGGTCTAAAGTAAAGTGTTCGAGTAATTGTCTGTAAGCACTTTTACTCTGTATATTGTATGGAGGTTATTGACTGGGTTTCCCTCCACCTCCCTTTCCTGCAGGTTTGGTATTAAGGAAGAGTACATGGCCTTCATGAATGAATTTTTGGAACATGAGTGGGGAGGAATGCAGCGTTTTCTGAGGGAGCTCTCTAACCCAGATACCATCTCCAACATGCCTGGGTATGACGGCTACATCGACCTGGGCAAGGAGCTCTCCGTGCTGCACTCCCTCCTGTGGGAGGTTGTGTCCCAGCTTGATAAGGTAAAGCTGTTTGGAGGCCCAGGAGGGCAAATCCAGGGATGGTGCCATAGCAACAGTAAACACTAGGGAATATCAAGAGAAGGCAGGAGCTTTGGAGGGGAATGTTTGATAGTGCTGTTTCACAACTGCTCCTTCAGTGGTTTTGGATCAGGGCCTGCAGCAGGCCCAGGTGTGAGGTGCTGGGGCTTCAGCAGCAGTGCAGACTCTTTGCAGAGCCTGGAGGAAGGTCAGGTGCTGCAGGCATTGCTTAAAAGCGGACCTGAAATTCCCTGGTCCTTTCTCATAAGTGAGGCATTCGCACAGAAAAAGGCCACGGTGCTGTGCTCAGGGAGGTGCTTTGCTGCACATCAGGGCCTCCCCTGGTTCTGATGGAGGAATGAGTTGGCCCTGCAGTGCTGTTCCCACCAAGAGCCCAATGCAAAGCCTGCTGAGATGCTCTCATTTCCGTAGTCTCTGGTTCTGGCATACGAGGAATGCCGTGTGGGAAGCTGGATCCGCTCCGAGTGCCATCCTGCAGCAGAGCAAGAGGCTTTCTGCTGTGCCTTATGCTGAGCTCATGGGCAATGCCCAGCTCCTGTTCTTCTGATCCCAGCAGACACCAGCAGCAGTGAGCACTGCTTCCATTTAGCTAAAGGAGGAGGAGAGGCAGAGCTTTGCTCTTCCTTAGCTATGTGGGTTTGCAGGAACCAAAATCATTAAAATCTTGGTAGCAAAGGCCCAGAAAAGCTGAACTGTCAGGCTTCTTTTTTTCTTTCCAAGTGCTTGGAACTGTTCCATACTTCAATTTTTAGAGGTGCATTATTTTGTCCATGTTCCATGTATATTATTTTTTCTTTTGAAACTGGAGAAGTAAGGTGAATAGCAATGCACTCAATTTTTATTGCATTAGGGTTTGGCAAAGTAGTTATTGGTTGTGTATCTATTTTTTCACTGTATATTATTTAAAAGAGAAAACAAAAATCTGAGCTTGTTGAGTCAGAGTAAATTGAAATGCCCTTGCCTCAAAAAGACAGTCTGTATATTAATCTTCGTTTGATAATAAGTTATGATCTTGTTTTTCAATTTACCTCATACATGCACACAGTATACATTCCAAATGTATGGATCTGCATGGCCCTTTCTGTAGGTCAGATGTATGGATCTATCCTAGCAGGCCCTTGGGAGCTGGTACAGTGGTTTCCTAAAAAGAGAATGAAGGGGTAAAGTTACATGCATTATGGATTTACTGTAAGGAATGACTGGGAAATAATGAGAGGAGCCACCTTGGAGATTTTAATAGCCACAGCGCTTTATGAAAGTGTCTGTAAAGAGACCTTTCTCTGGAGCCAAGCTGGCTGAAAACCTGCTTATGGGGAAAACAAGGGTATCTTTGAGAAGAACATTGGTTTTGTAGCAGAATTTTAATTTTTTAATAAATCTGCAGCTCCTTCACCTTTTTCCTGCAGTCCCAGGAGCTGATCTCCCAGCAGTGGCCCAAAGGGGTGAGAATCCAGGACCTGGGGGAGCAGCCTTCCTTGCTGAAGGCCAGCTGCTCTTACCCTCAGCCTGTCCAGCACTGAGCTAACCTGTAATTGGAGGCACACATTTCATCCCATGCTGATGGGGTGATATGGGAATGAGGATCACTGAAGCTCTCATGCAGTTATTTTTCATGTTTGGGTAGGGAAGAATGGCTTAATTAATTGTTGATGACGGTGCGAAAGGAGATGGCATCCTCCACGTAGGATACCAAAAATGATAAGCTTATGAAATGAAAACCTTCCCTTTCCCCACCACCCTCAACCCCTGCAATCCTCTCATGATCCCCCTCATCTGTTGGCATGCATTTCCTTTACCACATGACACCCTTTGCCTGGAAAGCTCCCCCCCTGCCCAGCTGAATCTGTAGCCTTTGAATGCCCTTCAATGAGCAGATGCCGTAGTTTTCACCTCACCCACCCGGGACTCAGTGTGCTTTGCATGATAGTTTTGCATTGGAATGGCAGTAGTTTTGTTTTATTGAGCATGATTTTTATTTTGGGGGGGTCAATCCTAATTTCTTTTCTATTTCCTTTTCTTTCCTCAATGTCTGCTGCACCCCGTTTCGTCTCCTCCATCCATCTCGTCGCCGTCGTTGCGCTGCTCCATAACACACTGCATTCCGATCCTGGCACACCTGCACACAACCACCCACCTTCCTTCCTTCCACTCCATCCCTCTGTGCATCGTTACCAAANTCCTACAGGCAACCGTGGCAAAACTGGGACCCCTCCCTCGTATTCTTGCGGATATCACAAAATCCATGACCAACCCTACACCCACGCAGCAGCAGCAGCTGAAGCGTTTCACGGAGCACAGCTCCAGCCCCAACGTCGCTGGAAGTCTCTCCTCGGGACTTCAGAAGATAACTGAGGACCCCACCGATGGGTACGTCCCAGCCAGGGCTCCAGGGCAGCTGTGGGGTTGTTAAAGCTGTGAAGAGTTGGAACGAGGTGGTCTTTGAGGTCTCCTTCCAGCCCAAACCATCTCGTGGTTCTAAGGGTTGAGGATTTTGTCACCTGAGCTGGCTGCCCAGCCCCGCTGTGGAATGGGGAGCTCGAGGCTCTCTCATGGAGAATACTCCATCCCAGTAAGAGGTGCACAAGGTGGCACTGGGCACCTGGAGCTTTGGACTTAGCCAGGACTCAACCACATCTCTGGGTGTCAGTGACTTGAGCTGATAAAAAACCAGTTCTGTGATTTACTGCCAGCCTGAGTTCACGGTCAGCCACCGTGGCTCCTTCTGGCCAACAAGCTGCTAATGGAAAAACTGAGCTGTAGGTGAAACTGATTACCTGTGGAACAGCAGAAATAGTTCCTCCTGTGCTTCGTGCAGCATTTCTCACACTGTAACAGCTGTTAATCTGTGACATGGCACAGCTGCCAAAGGGCTGGGCTGCTGCAGGCCCAGAGCAGTACCTGTGCTGGCAGGTACAAGGGCCGGTTTTGTCATGTGCAATTCTCTGCCCCCTGAGCTTACATCCAGCCCTGAAGGAGCCTTCACACAATCCCAGCTGAATTTTAAGACCTCCATAATACACAGAGCCATAGAATCATTAAGGTTGGAAAAGCCCTCTGAGAGTATCAGGTCCAACCATTAGCCCAGCACTGCCAAGGCCACCACTAAACCATGTCCTTGTGTGCCACATCTAAACACCTTCCAAGGATGGTGACTCCACCACTGCCTGGGCAGCCTGAGCCAGTGCTGACAATCCTTTGGGTGAAGAGATTTTTCCTGGTACCCAGTTTAAACCATCCCTGGCACAACTTGAGGCGATTTCCTTTTGCCCCATCTCTTGTTGCATAAGGGCAAAGGGTTAAATGGCATCTGAAGTCTTGCTAGGGACAGAATTGACTAAGGGGGGAGGATTTAGTGGGAATGGTTTAGATTTCACCTGTGGAAAAAATAAAGATGAAGGACTTCTTGAATCAAACACAATTCTCCAAGATAAGTGGTAATTAAGGAAGAGTATGTTCAGACTTGCACACAAAGAGCCCATAAAAGGAAGTCTGGCTCCTTGAAGCTTTTAGTGGGGGGAGGTTAAGTGAGGTAGAAAGACTTCTCTGGGACAGATCTCTCGAGGTCTTGGCTGCTCAAAAATTAACCAAATTCCTTTCCACTCCATAGTGACATAAACAAGATGAAGTCTCCAACCCAGGAAAATGTAGATGGACATTTTAGGGGCAAGACCTTACTGCTGGTTCAGCAGGCATCCACCCAGAGCATGACTTGCTCGGAGAAGGATGAGAAGGTAAGTGTCTTGCCCAACGGACGTAGCATCTCTCTCATGGACCTGCAGGACCCCCACGCAGCTCACAGCGACGCCGCTTCCACGATGCACGACGTGCCTTTGCGCCTGGCGGGCAGCCAGCTCTCCGTCACCCAGGTGGCCAACATCAAACCGCTGTGGGACACCCAGGGCACCCCCCAGAGCGCTCCCCAGGTCCGCAGGCCGCTGCACCCGGCGTGGAACCAACAGGGCAGCCTCCGGCCTCTCTCATTCCAGAACCCCGTTTACCAGCTCAACAACCCGAGCCCGCCCGCGGCCAAGGACTCCAGCCCGGAGAACCTGAGCACCGCCAGCTCCCGCAGCCGCAGCAACAGCGAGGACTTCAAGCCCAGCGGGCGCAGCAACAGCAGCCTGGAGGACTCGGCCAAGCGCAGCTCGCAGAGCGAGGACTCGGCGCGGCGCCCCGCGGGCCCGGACAAGCACATGCCCGTGGTGCTGCCCCGCCAGAACAGCAGCAGCCAGGCGCAGATCCGCAGGATGGACCAAGCCGTGCTGGGCACCAGGGCCAAAACGCTGCACAGCCTGACGCACACGCCCTCCCTGCGCAGCGCCGGCAGCGCGTCCGGAGCCTCGGGGGCCGTGGGCGTTGAGCCCGTCCAGAACGGGAGCCGCTCCCGGCACCAGTCCTCGTCCTCCAGGGAGAGCCCCGTGCCCAAGGTGCGGGCCATTCAGCGGCAGCAAACGCAGCAGGTAAGGAAATCCTGCCTCCGGGCCTCTGCTTTGCCGTTCAGCCCGTTGCTCCTTGGCCTCCAGAGCTTTCCTCACCTTGGAGTCGAGCTGAACGGAGAGTAGCAGCACTTAGGCCAGCGGCCGGTAGCAAGCGTGAGGAGCGATCGTGCTTGTCACCCTCACGAGCTTGGCAAGCCACCTTATCCGTGCCGCTGGGATGCTTTTGTACTAAATATTAAACAGAAAAACCAAAACTGTTTTCCATTTTAACTAAGGTATAGCAGCAAACGTGCTGAAAGAAACAGAACTGGAGAATTTCCCTGAACGCAAATTAAGAAAAACCAGGAGCAGCGTTGTTCCAAATGGTAGCTCAGATCGCCACGTGAGGCTGCGCTTGCCCTGTGGTGCTAATTTAAAAGCAGAGCTACCTCCAAGCAGGGAAATGAACTAAGATAAAACAGCACAGAATAACTGCTGCCAAAATAACAAATAAGCAAGTTATCTAAAGTGTGGAGAAATCCATATTTTACCATGATGAAGCAATCTCTTGCTGGTCCTGAAACAAGTGCTGCTTTTTCATTAATCATCCCAAACTATGAATAATGCAAATTTTTTCTGGAAAAGAGTGCTCATATCTACCAATTCCTAATGCACATTATCAGGTGTTCATAGGCACCTATAAATCAAGGGTTTTCCTGTCAAAAAGCCAACATTCCTTTATCTTAAAAAAAAAGTAATAATCTTCCTGTGATTTGCTGTGTATGAAAATATTTTCCTTAATTAGTTTAATTTTGAAGAGGAAGTGAGCATTTCAGTGCTACAGTGAAGGTAGTAAACATGATGTGCAGGTCAGAGCTTTTGCAGAGGGAAGGCTTTGGGCTGTGAGGTGAAGCTGGCAGAACAACTTCTGCTCTGCCCAAGGTTTTTCTTGGTGTTCCCTGACAGTGGAGCTTTCTTGGCAAACTCCTGAATGTTACAGGAAAACCTGGGTGATGCCTGGGAACCCAGGAGCAATCAAGGCTTCAGAACTACTTTGATACCTCAAGTTCATTGAAGTACGAGACCAGAAACACTGAATCACAAACCAAAGCTTAGTGCACCAAGTTAGTAATACCCAAAGAAGCAATTGTTTATTATTTGTGTGTTTGTGTCTTCCTGCAGTGTGTGTTTTACAGTGGGGCATTGGGGCATGGCTAGGTGAAAGGTGTTTATGGAATACAACCAGCCCTTCTGTGGTTCTGGTAGCACACTTTAGGCCAGTAACACAGATAAATGTGAAGGGGATGTGCACCCACTTGTTTTCCCACTGTACTTTCTATACTAATTGTTTCCACTGGATTCATTAGAGTACTTACTCCTGCTTTATTCAGAGAAATCAATTTGTCCTCTCCTTCCCCACACCATGAACAAAGTCTTGAATGGTGCCAAATCGAGTGGCCAGCATTTTTTTCAAAGCAAATTCCATTGCGTCCTTTTAATTGCAAATCTTGTTGTGGAATTCTGTTCTTGTTTAAAAAAGAGAAAGAGAAAAGAGAAGTTGGGCATGTTCTTTCTGGGCATGTTCTTTCTAGGCATGTTTTGTAGGCGTTATAATTATTAGACTCTGTTCTCTACAAGTCCCATTTGTTTCTGAATATAGAGCTGGGCCCTTTTGCTGGGAGAGGTCACTTTTTGCCTTCCTTTTCCATTTAGGAGGTAGGTGGGAACAGAAATGTCAGTGTGTTCCTCTGGAAGAGAGGCAAAGAGGGGAATTAATACATGATCCTAGCAGACTAATTCTTTCTTTGCCCTTTATTAGAGAATAACTTGTAACTCATTAGCATGTGTGACTTGTCATCCGCTTGGTCTTTGACAGCTTTCAGAATCTGGCTGCTGGAAATGCACTGTCCTACACTTGGAAGTCTGTTTGGCCAGGTTTGCTGCTGCTCAGCAGTCTGGTGCAGGGCTGGGGATGTACTTTGTAGTCACCTTTCTGGTGTCTGAGTCCCCCGTAGCTCCAGTGGGTGGTGGCAGTGTTCCCCTGTCCTGTTCCTGATTTCTCCAGCCATTCACAGCCACGCACGCTCCGTGGTCTCCCTTGCTCTGGCTGCCTGACCACAAATGCCATCAAAATTCTGAATTAAGGAGCTCTGCCAGGCTGCCACACTACACCTAAGAGGCTATTAGATTTCTTGCTGTGAAGACTTCCTTCTAGGGAAACGGCCTTTGCCTGAATCCAAGGATTTTTGCTTAATTCCTATGCCTTTTATTTGCCTTTACATTTCTGCTGAGGCTTCTTCCTGTGCTGGAGTGTCCATGGCTGCTCAGGACAGCTGAGCTGTGGGAGCAGATCCAGCACCTGCCAGCTCTGTCTTCCTGAGCAGGAGAAACACAGCAGGAGGGTGGCATGATCCCTGACTCCCAAAGAAGCTGTTCCTCCCCCATAGAGAGCTCCTGGCTGAGAGTGGGACTTCAGAAGCTCCAGCCAGGGAGCACAGTGCACTTGGGTGCACCACTGGGCCAGGCAGGGAGCTGAAGAGCTGCCTGGGCACATAAAGAAGCTGCAGTTGGGGAGAAGTTGATCTTTCGCATTTCTCAAAAACATAAGACAATGTTGCTCTTTCAGGAGTAATTATGCTAATTCCTGCGCTTATAAACTTGTCTTTGTCTGTGAAAATTGCTTGGAATTTATAGCAGGCCATGTTTTCCCCAGCCAGGCGGAGAGTTTCTTGTCTCTTTTCTTGGCTCCCTTTTTGGATTCCCTTGCAGAGGAGGGAGACAGAGCCTCCAAAGAGGTTGGACATTGTCCCAGTCAGCACAGCTGGCCCTGGCAGGGCGGCTACGCTGCGATGGACCACCCAAACGTGGCAGGCACTGCCGTGACCATGTCACACCTCCCTGCCACATTCAAGTCCTGCCACGCTGTCCCAGATCCAGGCTGTGCAGTCCTCTCTTCCTTGGAGAGGAAGAAAGTTTTCTAAAGTGCATTAGTTTTAGAGGGATTCAGGCAGGTGCTGTAGGTCCAACGTCAAGGGAGGATGGAGTGCAGGAGACGTTTTGGGGATCCTTTGAGGCTGACAGATCCGGCTGAGCTGGACTTCAGGGCTGGCTGGTGTGCAGTTTCTCTGGAGCACGCTGACAGGTGTCTGTGCCCCAGGTGCAGTCGCCGGTGGACTCGGCCACGCTGTCGCCGGTGGAGAGGACGGCCGCGTGGGTGTTCAACAACGGCCAGTACGAGGACACCAGGAAGGACACGGCCCAGAACCTGGACGAAGCCAAGCATGCTGAGAAGGTAGATTTGGTTCTGTGTGCAGCCAGCCCAGCGGTGCCACTGAGTGCTGTGCACCCCACAGCGAGTTCAGAGGGACTTTCAGGCCCTGCGGTCACACGTTCCCACACAGGTTACATTGGTTATAGTGATCACAAACTCTTTAAATAAAGTAAATCAGGATTGTTAACCTGACTGGGCATAGCTTAGCACATGCACAGGGACTATGCAGGGCTACAGCTCAGCTTTCATCAGTAGCAGCAGTCAGATTTTGTCTTTGGCTTCTCCTGAGGCAGATTCCAGGTACTGTACAGAAATCTGCATGATCTGTTTTTGAAAGTGTATGTTTTCTCAGGAGTAGATCCCGTTTTTCCAAATACACTTACAGCCATTTGTTGCTGTGGGGATGGAGTTGTTCTGTGAGAGGTTTGGTGTTTTGAGGAGGAGAACATTTAATGGAGAAAGAAGCAGAAACGTAGGTTTGTTAGCAAAGGTGAAGGAACCCAAAACAAAGGAATATATTGAGATTCACGGCGCTATTGCAGAAGTGATTGCCCACAGAGTTAAGAAGAACAAAAGCTCAGCCAAGTAAGCTGACAGGCTCTGTTTTGCAGTGAGTGGTTTGCTCTGACCTGCCCTGATCAATTAGGTCATGAAGAGTGAGTTATTTGGGCCCCACACAAGCCTGGGTTTGTAAGTTTGGGCAGCCCAGGCCATTTCTGCAGTTGAGCGCTGTTAGCAGCATCTGCCTGAGAACTGCTGGAATCTGGAGTAAGGCAGGAGGTGGCCAGCCAGGGCTGAGGAGCCATGTCAGAGCCCTCTGACTGTGTGACTTGTGCTGCAGAGTGATACCTCACAGCACGGAAGCAGCTTGATGCCCAGTGGGAACCCAAATGCTTCTCCTCTATGGTCGCCCCTATGTTTGCTTCTGACTTCCTTTACTCCAATCAGCTTATTTTTCATTAAAAAAAACCAAACCAACACTCCCCTAAAGGGCAGCAGTGCATGATAAGGATCTGATCTCTTCTTTTTCTTCCTTTGCACCTGCTTGCCTGCTGCCTCCCTGCCACCCCCAGTACGAGCAGGAGATGGCCAAGCTGAAGGAGCGCCTGCGCGTGTCCAGCCGCCGGCTGGAGGAGTACGAGCGGCGGCTCCTGGTGCAGGAGCAGCAGATGCAGAAGCTGCTCACAGACTACAAGTCTCGACTGGAAGACAGCGAGGACAGGCTGCGGAGGCAGCAGGAGGAGAAGGACAGCCAGATGAAAAGTATCATCAGAAGGTGAGCCTTTGGAAAGCTCAGGACGGGGTGGGACAGGCGGCTCCCCTGTGCTGCTCCGTCCTTAGAGCTGAAGGAATGGGGATGGAAACTTGCCTGAGATTGTCAGGAAAGTAAATGAAAACATTTAGGCATTTTTAACTTAGGCCTCTGTTGTACTTATATAGGTCTTTTCTGTTGTTGTTTGGAACCTGTACATGAGATTAGTTTTTCAGAGCAGTGACATTTTTGGCAATGTCCGTTCTGAAAATAACAAGGTTGGGCAACTAGCAGTGTCAGATGGAGAGATAAGCTTTCCTGAGAGCAGCAGAATTCTTCTTTTGGAGAGCCAGCAGAAGCAGAGAAGTCAAACCAATAGGCTAGAGTACCTGAAACACTTGGGAATAATATTAAACTGTAGTAATTTGTCCCTCTCTTTGCTCATCAGACTCATGGCTGTTGAAGAGGAGCTGAAAAAGGATCACGCTGAGATGCAAGCCGTCATTGATGCAAAGCAGAAAATTATTGAGGCACAGGTAGGTAAAGAGCTCGGGATCTCCCAGAACCTGTGTGTAGAATCTGTTATTGGCCCCTCTCTCCTGCCCCAGCACTGTTCTCGTATCTTCCAAGCCATATTGGCCTGCAGTGTCACACGTGCGGCTTTAATGAATACTGTCTGACCTGGGCTTTGAGGCAGCCTGGCAACAAATCCCAGCACTGATCACGTCTCCAAAACCCTTGCTACTTTGTGAGATCCCAAGGGAGTAAAGGAATAGCAGTGCATTGTGTAGATGTTATTCCAAGTGTGGGCCTGGGCCCTGTGGGAAAGCTGTGCCTCACCCCAGCATAGTTTAGCTGCCATGTGCATGCATCTCAGCTGTGCCAGCAATAGCATGGCTTTGGACAGTGGAGTCCAGGAAAGAGAATGCTGCAACGAGCATTGTCCTGGGAATGTCACGTGTGGCATTTCACCCCACTGGCCGTGCCCGCAGTCCTGGGGAAATGCCCATTTCCCACAAACCCACAGCTCCCACCCCGGGCAGCTGTGGGGAGGGGAACCCAGCGGGACGTGCATGTGGGTGTATCCTGTGGGGTCATTCCAGCTTTTCCTCTGTGTCTGTGCTGATCCCACAACAGAACCTGGGACTGGTTTGTATCTGCCTGCCGTGTTACGTTTGTGGTATTTGCATTTGGACGGTCTCTTTCCTGCTTCTGGGCTTTTCGGTAGCTCCAACTGGAAAATTGCTTTAATGATTTTTTCAGGAATAACCAAAGTTATTCCTTACACAAAGAATGGTAGTGGGAGTCTCAGCTGAACTTGGTTAAACATGGCATTGGTGTGTTAGAAATATTTGAACACATGTGGAACTGTAGGGACAACATACAGCAGCAAGGAGCTGTGTTTTTTGGAGATGGGCACAGTCAGGGCGTCTCGCTGTTACAGACGTGGAATGGCAGCTCATCCAGGCAGCAGCCTGGATTCTGAAATGGGTGGACGCATTTTTCATCTGCCTCAAGAAGGTGGAAGGGGCACTGAGCAAACATGCAAAGTGATTTTTGGAGGGGAGAGATTGTGACTGGGTAAGAAACTTGCCTGTTATCTGTGCGTGCCAGGAGGCTCTCAGCCTTGCTGTTGGTTATGGGCTAGCAAGGTAGAGCACAGACCATTGTGATCCCAGTGTCACCAGCTGGCAGAGGGGGGACCACTGCTGACTTGTGAGACCTTCAAACCCTCAAGGCTGGAAGGGTGTAGTCCTTGATCACACTTCATCAAGTGATGCAGCATTTCTCACCTGTGGTGGAAACTGGTCAAAAAAACAGGAGCAAAACAGCAGCACTAATGGTTTATCTGTTTCTTGGGCAAGCAAGGTGACTGGGAAACCTCAGCTGCTTCACTGTCAGGCAGTGCATGGGGGAAGTGCAGTTGTCACTGTCCTTCCTCAAGTACCTGAGCACAGGAGGAAACTGGTGAAAGATTCAGAACAGACTCACCAGGGGAGCCCAGGTGTCTGCTGGGTTCTGCAGCAATCCCTCGAAGTCGTACTTGGAAGATTTTATTGAGTCTGATTCCTTCAGTGTCTGGAAAAGCAAAGGTCTTTTTTTGTGTGCGATTCCTCGAGTGAGGCTGGAAGCCAGCTCATCACACATGGCTGAGGAGTTGAAGGCTGCCAGGAGCAGCAGTGACCTGGGATCCTGTGCTTAGGGACCAGGGATGGTTGGAAGGTGCAGTGCAGCTCCCAGCACTGCCCTGATGCACACAGACACGAGCTGTTCTCCTGGCTCTGGAGCCTGAGCAGGGACAGGTCTGGCCAGACTCTCTCCTCGGAGCAGCGCAGCTGCAAAGAGAACTGGCCCAGTTGCTATTGCAAGTGACATCTCCGCTGTGTTAAATTACAGGTCATAAATGGGGATGAGATAATTCCAACAGGCAAGTAAACCCAATCAGTTCTCTAGCTGAGCAGTACCCAGTCCTGGCCCAGCACACTGACCTCCTACCCATTCCAGCTCCTCCTGCTCCCCGTGCCTTGAGCGTGTTAGAGACGTGCCTGGTGATCCAATTTTCCTTTCAGTGAGAAGATGCCTCTACTCACCAAGCTCGTGCTTTTAAGATTGATTTTCCAAGTATGGATTTCCAGCTGTTTTGCAGACTGGCTCAGTGAGTGCTCAGCAGTGTCTGAAAACACCCAGCCTTTCATTCTCAACTCTTTGGAAAGACTTCTTAGAAGTTTTTCAGGAGAAGTTTCAGAAGGAAAATTTTCATTTTAAATTGTATGTTCCAGGTGAATACAGTGGGAGGAGTAGGAGCACATTCCTGCTGAGGCAGTTGTGTTCTGCAGGGTTCAATTCAGCATGGGAGGAAAGGCCTGTAACTCCTCGGCTTCATGTTCTCCCTGCTCCCATCAGCTGGATTGGGATGAGGGCTAAGGCAAGCCTTGTGCCTCATGCCTCCTCCTCCTCTGTTGGCTTTATTCTGAGCTTGGCGTCTTCAGGGCTGTAACAGAGGCAGGATTTAAGTTCTGCTTTGTTTTTGCACCCGAGCACTCACCCCTGTGGGGGAGCCAGCTGAGAAAAGCAGACATTGCTGATTAGTGCTGTAGCACGCACTGACGTGCTGGGATCTCAATCCCAGGGGGCTGTGGTAGCACCTGAGTCTGCTGAGCAGTATGTCTGAACTGTTCCGTAATGTTTATGCCTTCTGTGCATCATTTTTCCTTCCATTTTGTTTCTCAGTGGGCTGGACTGGGAAGACTTGTTTTGACACGTGCGACTTGTTTTGGTTGAGCAAATTAGGCATTTTCCCTTCTCAAAGAACAAAAGCCAATCAGCTGGTGGCATGGAGAGCACAGTTACCTTCCAGCTGTCTCTAGCACTGCTTTCTGCAGCTGCATTATTTTTACTTTTTTGGGAAAGATGGAAATTGTCATCTTTGATTATGCCAACAACTCCTTGGCTTGCCCCAGCGGTGCTGTACCCACTGCAGATACCCCACTGTTAGCAGGCTGGGGGTGGTGATGGGCTGTGTCGGGTCAGCAGCACACATCCCTGAGCTGTCTGCTCCGAGTGCAGGCTGGCACATTCTGTGCAAGGACAATCAACCAGGCACGTGGATTCGTGGAGCTGGGAGCCCCCCGAGCTGGAATGGGTCTAGGAGCAGTGTGTTCCATGTTTGTTCTTTGTGTTCTGTCGATGGCATCTCCCCTCCACCCACAGTGCCCTCTCCCCCTCACCTCCAAGTAACCCTTGGCGTTAGCTTTGGCTGCTGCTTCTCTGTGTTGCTGTTGCACCGTCACCGCAGGCTGCCATTATCTGCTTTTTAAAATTTTTATTTATTTATTTGTTTATTTATTTATTTCAAGCATCCCATGAGTTTACTCTGAGCACACTCCATCCAAAACACAGAGACGAAGGTCGGCAGATATCACTTGCACTTTTCTCTGCCAGATGAAACCCCCACCGCCACTTTTATTTTCTGCTGCCTGTTTCTGTTTTTTCTAAATGTACTTCTAAAATACAATACCGAAATTGGCTACCATTGTTACTAACACCGACACCCTCCCACTCCCCTGTGGCAAAACCCTGCCTGGCTGGGTGGGGCCTCCGTGCCCGGATCAATTCCCCGCTGTAACTCGGATTCGTCGCGGAGGGCCGGAGGGGCCGCACAGGAGCCCGTGGCACCCCGAAAACAGAAAGAGGCAGACAGCCCATCTCAGCAGGGAATGCTGGCCCAGCTGCCTCTGCCCGAGCCCGGGCTGCTCCCAGCGAGGGTGCAGCAGCTCTGACAGCAGCTGTGGGTGTCGTTGCAGGAGAAGCGGATCCTGTTCCTGGACTCGACCAACACGCGCCTGTTGAGCGCCATGGCACAGGTAAAGGAGCGCTACACCATGCACATCCGGAATGGCAACCCTCCCAAGCTTTCCATCACGGAGAATGGTGAATTTAAGAACAGCAGTTTCTAATTCTGCAGGTGCTGCCAACCACCTCCCTGTAAGAGCAAGATGGAGCAGAGCCAAGACCCCTCATCGTCACTGACTGTTGCACATAGTTCTTCTGTAAAAGGAAAGTTGTATTGTTTGGAGATTGTATTGTTTGAAGATTGTTCTAAAATTGTTTTAGAATTGTATTTTAAAGTTGTATTTTAAATTGTTTTAAGATAGTATTGTACATTCAATAAAATTGAAAAAGCAACTCTGAAGGGTGGGCTTTAATTCCCCACTCAGGGCCAGGAGAACCAGGCTCCCCAGAATAAATCCTTGTGGATCACTGTGTAAATAGAGGAAGCTCTCGGGTTGTGTACAGAAAATGCCAATGTAATATACCAAAAGGAAGTGAATACTGTAGATTTTTTAATTATTGCTATTTTTTTTATTATTATTATTATGTTGTTGTTGTTGTTGTTATTGTTGTTGTTGTTGTTTTTCTCTTGTTGAAAGCACTGCAGTCCTGGGAGGAGGAAGAGGGGAGTGTGTGTGCGTGTGTGTGGCTGGTGAGAGAGGTGAGCAATGGGTGACCCCAGACAGCAACTGGCTGATAAAAGGACATGAGTGGAGTGAAGTGAATTCCATAGGAAAACTCATCAGCTGGGTTTATTCCCCTCTTCCCCAGCTGATCTTTAGCTGAATGCAACTTGGTAGCAAACATTTTAGCAAGAGAACTGGCTCTTGCTGTGCCCTGTACCTACTTTTGGTAGGACTCTGTCATAAAACAGTCTTTCCAAAGAAGGTACAAAGTGGGAGCAGCAAGCTGGATTCCTGGAATTTGCACAGTCAGGCTTCCTGTCAGACAGAGGGAATCTGCAGGATTTTGTGGTAGGATTCTTTCTTTTTTACCCCAGTTCTAATGCAGTTTTATATTTTCTGTTTTGGAGGATTTACAGACCTGTAAATACTTTTTAAAAGATTTCTAGCCAATCCACCCACAGCAGCACCCTGAATTCCCTCTCTGCTCTCCATCAGGAACAGACAGGTTAATCCTCTCGGGAAAGGGCTAACCAAAGGATGCCCATGCCCAGCACAGGAACTTCCATATGCAAAAGTCCCTTTTTCTAGAGGATTTCTGTATTTTAATGCTTGCTTATTTTCACTATTTCAGCCACTTGCTTAGCCAGTGTAGTTCCAGTGAAAGGTGCTTTCTGCACCTTTGTTGAAAGATCTTCCATTTCTGCTGAAATTTTCCTTTCTCTGGATACTTTAAAGGGATTTTTTTTTTTTTACACAGCAATTTTTTTCAGGAGTTTTGACTAAGCTTTTGTCTTCAATTCCTTTCAGTTGTGTTTCATAGAAGCATGATTCCAGACTGTGTGTGAATGGGATATTGCTCCAAAGTGACCTTCTCCTGGGAGATAGTGACATTCACAACCTGTAACAGATGAACAGTAAATGGCTTGGTATTGTCAGTTCTCAGTATTTCATCAAGTGCCACAATATTTAATCTGAGAGAGGTTGTGGTTTTTCTTTTTAATCCCAGATTCTGGAGTGAAGTGTGAATTTTTACTTCCAGCTTTTGCTGTGCATTTCTAGCCTTCAGACTCCCACAGTAAATGAAATATTGCAGCATTGATTGAAATTGTTAATTACAGAAACATACCAGTAACAGCGCGTGTCATTAACCATTCACACACGCTGTGGAAATTGGAAAAGTTTGCTTCAATTTGAGACAAAACCTTGAGAGGTGCCTCAGTGTGGGATTGTCTCATGAAGAGTGTGTAAGGCAGTTCCCTGTATATGAATTATTTGCAATACCAAGACCCAAACTCGGTGTCTGTTGCCAAGTTTGCCTGGTTTTTGGAAAGGAATGAATCCCAGCTCTGTGGCTGATGCAGGAGGTGGCAGAGCAGTGTGTGCGCTCTGGTGCCACGGTGCTGGAGCTGCCATCACCACCCACGTGTGTTCTGTGCCTCAGTGCAGAGAGCCCTGTGCTGCAGGATGTGTGTGCATCAATCCCAGCCAGGCCTTCTGGAGCACAGCAGCACCTTCTGCAGCGAGCTGGGGTTTGGGATTAACGCTCGGCTCTTTGGGATCAAAGCTGCTCCAGCCGCTCCCCGGGGCTCGGTGCTGCCGGCACTGACACACCTGGGGCTGTGCTCTGCACTGGCTCAGCAGTGGTTACTTTTCCCTGCTTTCCAAACTGTCTTCCAGCTCTAGATCCTTGCTGACCTCTGATATTTTATTCCTCAAACTGTGCCTTTGAGTTCCTCCTTTCTCCCTTCAGGCATCGCAGCCGTAGCAACTTCTCCAGTTTGTGTTGAGCTGTCATGTGAGGGCCTCTTTCACACAAACCCTTTTTGTGGGCTGTTTCTGTGGGATCTGCATGTGCCTGTAGCCATGTACTGTAACTGCACGGCTGTAGCACAGGGGAGCGTGTTCCCATCCCTTTTGGGACGGGCATGTGAGCTGCTCCCTTGTGGCACCGGGCAGGTGACGTGGGTGTGCTGTGACCGAGGTGTGAGTGAGTGCCCGTGGGGCTGCACTGGCAGAGCGAGGCAGAAGCAGGTGTGTGGTTCTAGGAGAGTTATTCTGGCAATATTGCCTCTCCCCAGAGCTCCCCAGGGCTCTGGTAATATCAGAGGTCACTGGCTGAGCTGTGTAGTTTGATGCTGAGAGCTCTGAGGTGACCACTTTGGTTTCTGCAGTAGGGGCAGCATTTCAGCCTGGATTTTTAGAAGGATGATAATCCCTGCCCCAGTATTGCTGAGGTCTTTGGTAGTGCATCATTCCAATACTGTACCTTCTCCTGTGTGTTTCTCAAGCTTGTAGGAAAAAGCAGTGGCTCTCTCAGAGCCTGGCCTGTCTCTGTGGTCCCACAGCTCGTTGCTAGGCTGGTTGTCTCTCTGCTCCTCCAGTTTGTCCCCTAAGGTGCCACTGCCTGCAGACCCCGGAGGGGTGAAGGTTGCAGAGTCAGTGCTGCAAGACTGGAATTGATCTGCTGCAGCACAAAACTCTGCTCCTGAGTCCTGCAGGCAGCTGTCTCTCCTAGTTTGTTACCGAGCAGCCTTCCAGAAAAATATTCAGCCGCCTGAAGCTGACAATATGTGAAAATGCCAGTTTCTATTTTGTCCAGGCTGATAAAATCCAAGTGGCATTGAACCATGTGTCTGTTCAGGAGCAGGAGCCCTGCCTGGGCCTGATCCTTGTTGGGTTTAGACTCGTGGCCAGTGGGTTCTGCAGCAGTGAGGGAGTAAATGGTGCAACATGTGCTGGGGAGCGTGGCAGATGCTGGCTTTGGGTTCCCATTCTGAGCAAAGGCTGATGGCTGTGCCTCATGCTGTGCAAGGAGTTGCTGTTCTCACTGGGGAACAGATGAAGTAGTGCAGGAAAGATTGGATAGCCTGGAGGAGGAATACTCTTGTTCCTCAAACTGAACAGGAAAGGTCACCCCATCCCAGTGTCTTAGTCCGTGCTGGCCACATTGGTACCGTTGTAGGAGAGTTCTCTCCAAACCTCAGAGCCACCTGGGCTTCTTGAGTGCTCAGGAAAAGCTTGAGGCCAGCACAGCAGGGCAGGGAGAAGGAGCAGCCCCTTGAGTGTGGCCTCTTGGCAGGTTGTGTGTGGTGTCTGCAGTGTGTGAGGTGAGCAGGGGGACAAGGGACAGGCTCTGAGAGGACAGAGGGAGCACGGCCTAGGGGCAGCATCCTGTAAATCCCTGTTCTCTGCAACTTTAGGAATTCAAGCCCTTTTTTTTTTAGGGGAAATAGATTTCACATCTAGGAATTACCAACTGTTGCTTCCCTGGTGTATCAGAAATGGGCAGCTTTTTACAAAAGCACAGATCCATACAGCTACACATTTTGCCACATTCCTCTCCAGTGGCATAACTCAGGCAGGGAATCCACAGAAGCATGGAAAGGGATGTGTTTTCTAGTTAGAGAATATGAGGTGTATCCACTAATAAATTCTTTATCCATCTAATAAATCATCAAAGAAATGGGGTTTATTTTGCATTCATGTAATTGCTTTGGTTTGGCTGTGAGTTTTTCGCCCATGATATATTCATTTCATGTTTTGATGCTTACATAAACCCACCAGCTTTTAACCTGGAAGTCCATTAATTTTACAGCCATGTCCATGGAATGTATCAGCAATACTTACTTGTGTGGATGAATTCTGCTTGTGTTCTGCAAAAATGTCTGTGTTGTTCCTGGAGAACAATTCCTGTCTGAGTTGAACCATGACGTGCATTTCCATCAGTGGTGGGCATGGTCAGCCACAGGTATCCAGCTGAGTCTGCCAGAGGAAAAAGGGTTAAATTTAGGGTGATGTTTTCAGGTGTTTCCTTCTCCACAGTAAGTTAATTCCCAGGAGTGAGCATGTCCTTACAGATCATGCCTGCCAGGAATCCTACCTGCAAAAATAGATTTTCTGTCTCAAGGGCCTTAATAAGAGTGTTACTACACAGAACTGTTCTACAGTGATAGCTCTAAATAATTTATTTTTTATTTCAACAAAGTACACCTTTAAAAAGGAATAAACTTGTTTTTCAAGCCGTATTTTTATGCTTGTAGCACTGGACTGTTTGGTCTCTGAGATCCATTTCTGCATTTCATTGCCTGGGTTTGTTCTAAAGAAGATTTATTTTTGTTCTGTGAATAATTTTTGAAGGTTCTTGTAATATGTACAGATATAGATACATTTGAGGACTTTTATTGATATTCCTACAAAGAATACAAATAAACTTTAACTTTAAACAGTTTGGACTCGGTAAGCTTCTGCTGATTTAAAGTCCCCCTCTTTTCTGTGCTTGGGCTGTGTTTGTGTAAATGCAGAGGGTGGAGGGGAAGGAATTCCCACCGCGACAAAATGTTTGGGACAGAGCAGCTCCAGCCCTGAGCAGCCTGAGCAAAGCAAGGGCCGCAGGGCCGAGGGGAGCGGGATCGATTCCTGCGTCCTGAAGCTGGGAGGGAGCTGGCCTTGTGGAGTGAGAGGGCGACAAGCTGTGGAGACACGGAGAACTGCTCTCTGCTTCCTCCAGCCGTGGGGTTTTTCACCGGGTGGAGAAAAGAGTTCCCGTGTACTAATTAACGTGGTTACTCCCCTCACGCCGGACCAGCGAATGGGATCAGCCCGGTTTTCCTGTTCAGTCCGTTCCCAAATTACACATTCTCACACAGCAGCCCAAGGCTGCAGAGTTGGAGGCACGGACTGCAGAGGGATATTATTTACAGGTTCACATCAAATGCTGGATTCTAAGATATTTACATTTATTCTTCATATGTGTATGAAGTCTTGTGTATAGTGAATGGGAAAACCATGCAGTTCACTTGGGAAATTCCTTGGGAGAAGCTTCCCTCCAAGAGTCCTCCTGCCTGAAGGATGCAAGTGTAGAACCTTGACTGATTTCCAAGGATGTGTGCTGCTGCTTTACGTTAGGCAGCAGCTGCTACTTAGATCCATTAGCAGATGGAATAGCAATTTGCTTACGCTGGGATATGAGTGTCAGGAGAAGAGAGTCCTTGGTCTTGCTAGGATCCATCTCACATTGCTGTCCCTCACCTTTCTCCTGGTCCCACAGATTAAATATCCTCATGTCTCCAGAAGATGTATTAAGTTCCTGCTTTTTGCTGTGAGGGGTAGATCAAATATCCTGGTTGTAGGCACGCAACCTGGCTACTTGTGGGCTCTTCCTGCAGCCAGCATGAATTCTTTGTCCTTACTCAGCTGCCTCCTGCTGATGCGATTGGAAACGCGACTTCTGTGGTCCTGAGCTCACTTTTCAGGACCCTCCTTAGCCCAGCTCAGTGGCAAAGCAGCCTGGGCTGAAATGGAAGGAATTATTACCAATACTGCAGATTCCATGGTGGCTGGCAGGAGCAGGGCACTCGGGATGGATGTTCCCAGCACCCTCCAAGCTTTCCCAGCCTTCGGGCTCTAATGGGACCCAAAGGGCTGTTGTGTCACAAGTGGAGGGGGATCACAAGGGACAAACACCCAGTGCTGACCCCAGTGAAGGATGACACAGTGATGACAGAATCTAACTCAGAGTGAAACGTGACCTGCACAGAGATGAGTGACATTTCTCACCGCCTTTTGTCTGCTGCCCAGGCTTCTGTTGGCAGCAGGATGCGGACAGTGGGAGCAGTTCCTGCTCTGCTTGGCAAGGAGCAAGTTCTGCCTGCAGTGAGGGAGGAGGAGTTGGAGCTGAGCTGCAGGATGCAGTTACGCAGCCCTTCCCTCCCCTCACGAGGGTCAGACATGGACCAGCCATGCTGGACCCTACCTGAAACTCCGCTGTGGATTGTTACTGTTGGAGGGGCTGTTCTGAGGATTTGCCCTTCCTCCCTTAGAGGATGGTGTCACACACAGGGGCTGTGATACCCTGAGCATTCCACAGATGTGCAGAACATCCCGCTGCAGAGCCAGCAGCCTCTCTGAAAGGAGGAGCTGCCCTTACCAGGGACACAAACTAGCAATGTCCAATAAAAAACAGCTCTCTGAAGGCTTTGAAAAGATGCTAGGTGGATTTCAGTTCTTACCAGTCAGAGAATTTACCTTGGCCTCCCAGTTAGCTGCAGTGCCTGGGAGCACACATCCCTTTGGGCATGGGGCCTTGCCCTTGGGCTTGTACCCAGAACACATCCCTTCTCCCTGCACCTCAGGTATGGATCCATAGCCTGTGTGTCACAGTTATAAGTTTTGTTCCTGAGTGACACCTCTGTGTGCACTGGTTCCCTCAGTGCCGGGAGGTACTGCAAACATTTGGTTTGTATTGTTGGATGGTTATTAGGATCAGGAAGGCTGGAAGAATGTGGGCCTGATAGAGACTCACATAATTGGGATTAAGTAGAGCCTTTCAGATTTTTCTTATTCTTTGGGAAACTGCATGGCAGCTCCCTGTCACGCCAGGATCTGTGCTCTACTGGGGAGCATTTAGCAAGTCATTGCTGCAGCAACCAGTAAGACTAAAAAAATGGATAAAATACTTGCCATCTCCTCTGGGGTCGACTGAAGGGCAGAGAGATTGTTGCTCCTTCAGTTACATATTTTTTGTCATGGATTTTTCTTAGGATTTTTTGTAGGGGTATTTTTTTGGTTGGGGTTTTGTTTTGTTTTGTTTTGTGTTGCGGTGTTTTGGTTTTGGGGTTTCTTTTGAAAGAGACACTGTCCCTGTGGGCAGATTCCAGATTGTGGCTTTGGGAAAACAGGAATCTTAAAATGGAAAGTCCATGTGCCCCAACTGCTGACTTGACAAGCGTGCTGCTGGAATCAGCCATGTGCCTGAAAGGAAGATGGGGAGGCTGCAGGAAGCCATGTCCTCGATCTGCTCGCTGCTCACGACAGCGATGCTCTGCTCACTCATGGCTCACAAGGTGTTGTGAGAGCTCTGCCCATGTGCTGCTGTCTGGCAGCTGCTGGGGGCTTTTCCTGAGAGTGTTTGCTGTGATGATGTGCTCTGCAGAGCTGGCATCGTATCCCCAGTTCCTGCTCCCACCTGGCTGCAGGGTTTCTCCTGCCCTGGCCAGGGACAGAGGCTTGGGATTATCAGGGGCACCTGGGGAGTTCACAGCATGGTTATCCCAGAGACCAGAAATCCTGGGCAAAATGAACCATTTGCTGTCAACGGTGCTGACAGTGGCTTTTCAAGTGCCTTTCAAAACTACTAAAATGAGCTCATTAGCCAGTAGCTGCTGGGCTCCTGACTGCAGCCTGCAGTCAGTGCACTCCTCAGAGGAGCTGGGCGGGCGCCACGCCGGGGCTGGTGCCCTGTCAGGCAGCTCTGGTGGGAGCACAGCTGCTGCCCTGCCCTCAGCTGCAATGCTGCGGGGCAGGAATGAGCTGCTTCGGCAGATTTGTCCTCGGGGAGCAGCTTGGATAGTCCTTGGGTCAAAAATACACAGGCATCTGATTTCAGGATGATTTTAGGGTCCAAGTATTTGGCTGGTTCTGGATGCAAAGATTTGGGCAGGTGTTTCCCTGGAGATTTGGCTCTGTGCAGCTTTCCTGGATTCACACCTTTCCTGCAGTTTGCCCAGGAGTAGGACTGTGCTGGTACTGATTTATTCTCTCACTCGGGCAGGCCTGGTCTCATGCCTGTGCTCGTGCTCCCCAACAACAGATGCCCTTCCAGACTGGGGCAATAAATACCAACCTGGCCTCTCCCAGGCCCTAAACAGTAAAAGCAGTTTTTGCTCCAGATATGTTCATTGCACTCCTTGACACAAGGTGAAAGAGGGTTATTATCCCACAGTCTTTGGAGCATCAGCGCCAGTACTTTGGCTGCTGATCCACTCCCCAGACACAAAGCAGGATGCAATGAAATAGTTTGAAAATTTTAAAGAGACAATGAAGTTTTTATACCTTCCAGTACAACATTTGCAGTTGACTTTGATCAGGGATTTGGAGGTGAGATGTGCACCATCATAAAGAGACCATCCTGGTGGGCTCATCAGAGTGGTGGCCCAAAGGTCTTTATAAGCTGACAGAAAACCTGGAGGAGCCCAGACACCTGGAATCTGCTTAATGTGGACCTGGCCCCAGCCCAGTTTGTGGCAGGCTGGCTGTTTTCCCCATGGGAAAGAGAAAATGCAGTGACTCAGAAGTTTTGGCATCATTACTTCTACCTACCTGTAGTTCTTCCATGTGGGGATTGGCATTTTCATTGCCAGAGCTCCACAGGGAACCTCCAAGTTTTTAATTTCATTTTGGTCTCTTTAATAGCTGTGTGAGTACATACCACACTGGTGCCCAGTTTTTCCTCATTTCTCACATTCCTGCTGCACTTTTTGGCTTCTAAGGGTCACAGCTATCAGAGGGGCCTCTACTGGAGTAAGTCTGGAATGAATTTGATAAATGATTCCTACGAAGGCATGACAAGAACACGCTCATTGCTACAAGTGGTTCCTTAACCACTGCTCCCTTATCAGCACGAAAAACAAGTATGTGGAGTATCTTGGGCAAATACACTTGTGCAGGTCCTGGGAGAGCTACAGGCCTTATCAGCAAACAGGTTCAGTGGTAACATTTGCAATTCAATCCACTTGGAATGGCTGCCAGTAGAATGCTCATCTTTCCTGAAAGCCTTAGGCCATCCCTGCAGACTCCAGACCTCTCTGAGACCACAGCAAAATCTGTCACTGTGACAATGTCCACGGAGACTTCACACTCAAGCTGCCTTCTAATTTGTGTCCCACTGAAGTACTAGGAACATAAAAAGCAGGACAAAGCAGATCCTGCCCCAGCTAAACAAATCTCTCCTTCCTACCCAGGAGGAAGGGCTGGGCTGCAATATTTCTCTTACAAAAGTGATATTTATTAGGAAAAGTGAGCTAATGCCGAATGGCTGTGCAATAATGCGCTGATGTAAATAAAAAGCCTGACATGAGAAGTGGACACAGAGCAATAATCACAGGCTTTGCTCGCATCCATAGGGATGAGCTGGAAACCCAGGAGAATTGAAGGCCACTTCAATCCCTGTGCTCACAGAGAGCAGGACAGCCCATCTCAGCAGCAGGGCCTCGTGTAGGGGAAGCTGGCTGGTAGGAACCCTGGTGAAGGATCTCTCTTGGGCTGCCCCAGAATGCTCTGCTTCACTCTGAACCTGGGCTCTCAAGGGAGTATCTCCTGTCTGGGAGTTGGGGGCTTTCCCCATGAGGGATGTGCAGCAGATCTTGCTACCTCAGCTTTGGACAGATCCTGGATGAGACATGGCAAGCTGTTGCTTTAAGTGGAGGTCAGAAGATTACTACCAGACTGGAAGGTAAGGATCCTTCTGGAAAGGAGGGCAGCAAATTGTCATAAACTGCAGTCCTAAGACCTTGATTAGCATTTATTGATTGTGACCTTGGGATAAACAGCATGGATATGCTAACAAGACTGTGGAGGATGCAAATTTGGGAGCTGTCTTCAAATATGTGAGGAGCAGAGCATCTTGGCAAACTAACTGAATGGGCTGGAATAAAAAGAACAGGGTGCATTTGTGGGAAAAGAAAGGAAAGTACTGAAAGTACAGACAATTAAAGTACAACTACATGTAGTAATAATACTGTGACTGGGTTTGGACATAGTAATTAGTGATTCACTGTGGAGAAGTGCATGAGGGAATCCCACCTGGCCTACCAGCCAGGAAGACAGCAGGCACAGAAAGGCTGTTCCACGTGTAGCCGTGCAAACCAGACCAGAGCCACGGGATCACGACCCAGTTTGCATCTCCTTTGCAGGGATGGAAGTTTGTCACACATATCAGGGATTTTAATTTCTCCCATGTGTCAAAGAGAAATCCTGAAGAGAATAAACTGCTGTCACATGGGCTGAATACTTTGCTTACTGGAAGCAGGGCTAAAAAGGAGACTCAGCTTTTTTGCTATCTCAGGCAATATTTGGAAGGTGCTAATTGCACATTTCAGTGTGTTATTCCAAGAGGGAAGGATGCTCTGAGGATTGGCCTTTGTGGCTCCATCCAAAATGTGTTAGGCAAGCAGGACAGATCCAGCCCTGAATGAAGGAAGTTTATCTGCATGTGAGGATTTTAATAGCATGTTCCCAGCAGAGGCTTTGTGGGGCTTACCTTGGCTTCATGCTGAGCTACAACACCACGACATCTTTCACCATGGAATTCAGCGTATTTGCTCCCTCTTCAGGCACCCAGTTTGCCAGGAACAGCAAACTAACAGAGAAGCACAACTCGGGATTGTATGCTGTGACCTGTGGAGACAAGAACTTAGTTAAGACATGTCCCTTCCCTGTGTTTCCTGCTGGTGTCTCTCTCCCGGTTCTGGAGCTAGACAAGCCCCCTGTGGAGCTGGAGGCAGACAGGAACAGTGCTGTGAAATCCCCCAAGCTCAGCTCTGGCTGAAGCATTAGGGGTTTAAAGCACAAATTTATCACGGTTATCAGAGTGTGCAGATTGTGAGATGACGTCAGCAAATCCAAAGGGATACTGCGCTGTCCCTGCACCATCCCTGGGACAAACAGCTGGGGCTGTCAGGAGCAAATCCTTTCTGTTTGGTTCAGCAGAACTGAACTCAACTCTGACTTCTTTTGTTGGAGAAGCTGTGTTGGTAACATTCTCTCTGAAACACTGAACACTAAAGCCAACCCATTGCTTCTGGTTTATGCTGGCAGAAACCCAGTCCAGGGCACAACGCAAGCCTTTAATCCCTGGCACACCCCCTAACACTTATCCCAGGGAGAAAAAATTGGAAGGCCAAGGAGGACTTGGAAATTGCTGCTCTTCAGAACTGGCTGTGTATCATTTCTCCTGTGCCTGCTAATGCTGGGATCTTCCACATCAATTGCTTCTGCAAATCACACCCCAAACACGCCTGGCCCCCTTCCAGGCTGCTCTTATTTGCATTCCCTGAAACACGAGCTCCAGCAATTACATCTTTTATACGTGCATACACCTTCTGTATGCTTTTGAGCTGATTGTAAAGGTCAGGCTGAGTGGTGAAGTGCAGGGAATTTAAACAGATCAGTCTACCTCAGATGCTTGAAGAAGAAGAAATCACTCTGGGCTAGATACTGCCCCGATACACATCTAAGTGTACTGGCACCGAAGAGTGCAGTGGTCCAGAAATTTAAAAAAGCTGATTTGCAGCCCTGTCTTGTCCTCCCCACACTGTAATTTCAGGAGGCACAGCACACAGTCTCAGTCACTGTGTTTTGCAGACACCAGGTAATGCAGGCGGGAGATAAGGATCATGTAGCCAGAACAGATTTTAGATGCTTATGTCTCTTCCTTAACTCATGGATCTGCAAAATAGGGATGGAAAACTTGCAAAGACTGAAATACCTGCTCCTTTTATCTCTGATCTCAAGGTAGAATGTACATGTAGAACTGTTCAGAGTGAATCCAGCTCAAATCTTTTTTGCTGCTACTAAAATGGTTTCAGCATTACAAGATTTTAGCAGGGACAGTGTTGGTTTCATGCTCCCCAGCTCAGCTTTATGCTTCAGAGTGTCTGTTTCAAAGATTATTGATCGTGCAATGTCAACCAAGTCACCATCACCTCTGCTGGCATGTGGAAAGTGGCAGTGGCAGCACTTCCATCCCCTAAAGCTACACTCTGCCTGCTGCCCTGCATCCCATTATCTCTGTGCAGATATTCCTTGTGTTTACCTGCCACGTTCCTGCCCTGCAGGCCACTTCTACAGCAATTCTCCCCAACAGTGCAGCCTTCAGGTGTAACCTCAGTGCCTGTGGCAATTCTGTTTGAAGGTTAATGTTTCATAAAAATATCAAAGCGTTTCTGCCCCTCAGCCCACGATTTTGGTAGAAGCCAGAGATTTTTTTTCTCATTTGTTGTGGTCTAACAGTTACATGCTTGGCAGCTGGATGCTTGTTTCTATCCAGGGTTTAAGCTACCTGATAGAACTTTATTAAAATATGAACTGTGGGTGTGGTAATCTTTTGGAAGATGAGGGGCTCTGAAATGGCTTTTTCTCCCTGAAAATTCCTCTGAGTGCTAAAGCAATATTTGGAGCAGTGTCATCAGGCTGTATTTAGCCAAAGATTTTATGAAAGGCTAGAAAAGACGTGCTTGTGCTAGTGAATAAATGGCAAACCCCAAAATATTTATCTCCTGGCTTTGCCATATGACACAGCAAAGGGAAGACTGAAATAATAACTGTTCTGGCTGTAAAGTGAACCCTTTTCCTTAGAAATTTGCTTCTCACGTCTCCTACAGGTTTTGTTTTTCCTACACACCCTGGTGGGAAAAAAAAAACACCTTCTATAAAAATAAAATTCCTGCACTATAAAAATACTTTCAATTGACAAGAATCTCCTAAACCACCAACAGCAAAAGGTAGGGAGATGGGCACACAGGGAGGGAGGGTTATTTCAAAGTAGAGGGTTCACAAACTCCCTTGGCATTGCATTTGTACTAAGAAGGGGTCAGATTTTGAGGAGTTTGATGATAAAATACCTGTTGAATTCATATGGGACAGAAGCAACCACCTTTTCTTCACTTTCCTCCCACTTCTCAGACTGGCAGTGTGTGCTAGAGCCTCCATGCATTGGCTACTTCCTTTTCTTCTGCAAGTGAGTCCTTTACTCAATGCATTGTACAAGTTGTTGCTGCATATAAAACTAGTTTGATCTGGGATGAGCTGAAAAATTAAATAGCTGCTATAAAATGCCCTGAAATTCTGGTTTTACAAGTTAGATTTTGCGTGGGAGAAGGAAAGATGGCTGCATTTTTTTTTCATGTTGTTTGTGTATCATTTCCAAGCCTTAATTGATGAATGTGATATAGTTTGATAGCAAAACATATCAAACCAGTTTTGCGGTGCAAATATTATTAAAATGAAAATAAATATGGGCCTCTCTCTGTAGGTGAGAGAGAACACACAAGGGAATGCTTGAAGTGAATAAGTTTGGAAGCTTTTCAGGCTGGAAAAAACCCACAGCTTTGCTTACATGCAGCACACATTGGTTAAAATATATTTCAGCTTTTGCATATGTTTTTCAGTATTTAGCTTAAAAAATGAGGCACTGCATCTAATTAGGATCTCCAAACTCACAGACAAATGCTACAGGCTCAGTGCTTTGAAATGTAAATAGAACCACAGTAAAGATACTGATATGGGGGTAATAAAGAGGTAAAAATGTGACACACCTTCTGAAAAGTTGAGAAAGAGCACCTGGGGCAGGTCGGAAGGACCAGAGCAGTGATGAGAAATAGAATAAAGGGCTCTAACATTTTACACAGGACTCGAGTCTGTCTAATCCAGAACCTGCTCCCCAGAGTCACAAAGAGGCATGTCAGTGCCACCCCAAAGCATCCTGCACAAAAGGGACACTGAGGGGGTTTTGTGGTGAATGGACAGAATTTGCCTGAACCTCACTCATCACAAATTTGTGCCTTAGAGCCTGAGAGTTGCTGATGTGTATTTGAGCATTAATTAGGTCAGACATGAACTATTTAATTATTGGCCAACCAAGAGAGCTGGAGCTAGCTTTGAATTTCTTGAGGTTCCTGTCATTAAAACTGCAACTTCATTTGGAGAGCTGTTCTTGAAAACTTGGGCAAGAAAAACATTCCTTAAAAGCATCTCCAATTCTAGAAGTTATTTGCAAGAGTTATGTCAGCAAGCAGTGTCTCATTAGAGAAATATGAAAGGTGGTTAAAAGGCAGGAACAGGAGTTAGAAAAGAGAAGTTTTACATCCTAATCACTCCCAAAATCACCTCAGAGAGAGACAAGATTGTGGTGCTGAGCCCAGCCAGGTGGTTGTTTGGAAGATGGTAAGTGAAATGTTCAAAATTCCCAAATCCCAAAGAGGATGGTGATGGCTGGTGCATATAATCTCAGAGTGACGATTAACCAGTAGTTCATGAAGGCACAGACCACAAGGAAAACACCACTGTGGCCTGGAACAGCTCAAGCTGTAAGACGGCAGTGCCCATGCAGAGGCGTCCAGTGCTTCAGTTTAAAAATCTAGCGTGGCGTCCCCGGTCCCAGAGCAGGGGCAGAGGAATGGTTGGGGAAGCTGCTCATGACCACAGGGTGGAGCTGAAGCCCTTTCAGTGCGTGCCGTTCACTCGGTGGAGAAAAGCTGCGGCTCGGGCTGCTCGCAGCCCCTTCGGAGCGCTCATTATCCCCGTGACCCCATTCCGCGGCAGGGGAGGTCAGGGAAGGCGTTTCGGGGGCCGAGGGTGCTCCCACAGGGTGCACTTGTTTGGATCTCCATGCCACACACAGACAGGGCTTGTGATGGATTCGTAGCACAGTCAGTCATGTGAAATCATCGTTGTCTCTGAGTGTCTGTACTAAAGGCTCTGACCTGAATAAGTGAAGGGAAAACACAGCTGAGAGGAATTTACCGGGTTGAAGAATGTGTATGTTAAACAATAAGTTTTCTTTATTTCTCAGTTCGGCTTTTCTGCTCGAAATGATTTTGAGTGACAGCGCAGGATCCATAAAGGACAAGATGGGAGCTTGGATCTGGGCAGGCGTAGGGAAAATAGGACTTGTTTTGAAAACAAATTCCAAGCAGATGGGCAGGCCAGCGGGAGGGCGAAGGCGGTTGTTCAGATCACTTGGTGCTCATTATTTGTTCTTTGTCCCGTCCCGCTCACTTGGGCTCCAGTTCCCTGTTTTCCACCTGCAACCAGACTCCCCTTATCTCACTGATTCCTCCTCCCAGCTGCCCTTTTCCCACAGCTGGCTCGGAGCAGAGAGCCCGATCTCCTGACAGCTGGGGACTATTTAAGAGCCTTCTGCCTTAGTCTTGGAGGGTATCTGTCTGCTGCCCAGCTGAGGTGCCACTGTGCCTGTTTCATGCACCTCCTTGAGTAGCAGGTTCTCGAAGTGTGTATCCTGGTGGCCACAGGATCCCTGCTGAATTTAGCTACGGTGGCTAAACATCTCCATGCCTACAGCCTTAAGAGCAAAACCATCTCCTGTGGGTAGAGCAGAATGGAGCTGCGACTGTGGCTCCAAACTCTAGCCCTGTGAGGGTTAGTTATGCCTGGAAAAGATGTAGGTGTAGATCTACCACTGGTGACTAGCTGTGCTTTTGTTACCTCGATTTTGCTGAGGCCATGACAAGACACACAGCCAACAGCTGTGACCTGTGAAGACCTTATTCTCCTCTGGTACTAGTTACTGCTCTCCTGGAGGCTGCAGCCCCCTTTGTGTGCCAGCAGCAGAGACTGTGCCCTGTCCCACCCGAGGTGAGATTCAGAGTGCTGATGAAAGTGGTTCCAGCTCACTTATCCAGCTTTGTCCAAAGTGTGACCGTGCTCACAGGTTTCTGGGGGTAGCTCCCAGCTGGCAGGTACTGATGGCCACCTGTGAAGCAGAACATCTTGAGCCAGCTCAGCAGCCAGAAGTGCTGGATGAGGATGTCTGTCGTTTGCCTCGGGAGACTGGACAGCTAATCCAGTGGAAAAGTTCTTCCTGTTGGCCACATTCTGACAGGAGCCGACACAGCTGAACAGGTAATATCCCTTGTTTTCACTTTTGAAATACCTCTGGACATTTTCAAGATGTCTGAAGTTTTCCTGTCAATCAGTAGCTCACTGTCAGACCCTGTTATCAGTCCCACCTCCCCTCTCCTCCTCGCTTCCTCTGTGTAAACTCACGTCAGAATCAGCACACCCAGTGCTTCCCCCACTCCGGATGGCTCCTGGCTCCAGCTGGCACCACCCTTGAACACCTTAAAGGAGTAAGATAGCCCTGGTTTGGTCCCTATTTCCCCTGTACATTTTGTGCTCTACCCTGAGTCGCTGCTGATATAATTGGAGTAGACCACCATAATGTATCATTAGGCCATGGTATCAAATGCAAGTGCAATACAGTTTATGCAGTTTATTGAAACTGGTGGAGGGATCTTCCAATACCATAATAACATTCGGATGTGAGGGTGATGATGTGATTGTAATTGTAATCTTTGCACCTATTCCCTGACCCAGGTGATGATGAAACGGGATAATTATTAAACTCATTAATAATTTAGGAAGCTAAGCAACAGCACCTGGAAATGAGGTGTCAATTTTGCAGGATTTCCACAGAATGAATAAGGACAAAAATTAGGTCAGGCACAGTTATACTTTTGTCATTTTGAAAAGGAAATATTTTTAGCAAGAAGAAAATGCTTTCTCTCCTGGCTCTGCAGCACAAGTAGGTGCCCGTAACTGATGAGGTTTCTCACACAGGATTGCTCCAGGCCTGACAGGTCACTGATGATTTCCCCAAGCACTCACAGGAGCTGGTCTGTGTGTTCCTGTGCTGGCAGTCTCTCTGTGAGGATTTCAAGAGTCATCTTCATTTTCTCCTTTTGGCTCAGAGGGTTTGTTGTTCCACAGGGCTGTGCTCTGGCATAGACTGGTGTCATTTCTGAGTCATTTTCCCGAGCCAGCATCTGAAAACGCTATTAAAATTTATTTCTCTGAAAAAGAAAATATGTGAGCAATACTCACATCCCCTCTCTCTGTGAGACACGGGTGTGGTAGTGTTATGGAGAGCTTGGGCTGATACACAGTTGTAAAGGCTGAGAGAGATGCAGCTCTGAAAAAGGTTGGAGTGCTGTGCTCTGTGCTGTCCATTCTGTTGCAGCTTTTATTAGCTCTGAAATAGTTTTCTCTTTTGGTTATTAATTCCTCCGTCTCCCTTCAGGCTGGCAGTATGAATAGTGGGTATTTAAAATTGCTTTCAGCAGAGCATTTTTATTGTTTATATCTAAGAGTGCTATTTACAATGTGAAGCTGAGTTGTGGCATTGGGTGTGCAAGTTCAGCATCTCTCAAGAGTGATCATGTTAAAAAGGAGAACTTCAATTTGTAACAATACATTACAATTCCAGCTAAGGAAAGACCACTTTTCAAATTAAGTATGCTTAAATCACACCACTCAGTTATTTTCCAGTATACAGCAATACAGTATGGATATAGCAGCCAATTAATTGCTCTGCCTTATGTGCTGGTTTTTTTCCTGGGTAGCTGGAGGACCTCTGCAACTCTTCCCTTGGTGCTTTGTGGCCAGTGGGGCTGCTGTGGTCAAACCATGTATTACCAAACCACTTATTACCAAAAGAGAAGCCACATGCCTTCCCCACTGTGCCTTCATCTCTGCTCAAGCTGCACATCCATCTCTGGAAAAGTAGTTGGGAGCACCTCACAGGACACAGTAGACTCATCTTCTGATCAGCTGGATTTGTTTTCATGCACCTCAGGTGTTGACAAGTCCCTTTTCTTTTTCTTGATCCCACAACACCTCAGCAATGTGAAGCTTGTTTGTATTTAGGTGTGGGGGGTGAATATTTCTCCAAACACAGCTGGCGTTGGGAGTGGTATTGCTGCAGTAAGTTTTTACTCTTCACCTAAAAAAGGATGGCACAGTGACTGTAACTAGAGAGCTCAGATGCAAATAAGTGTGGAGACAGAGCAGGCTTAGAAGGTAGGCCAAGTCCTATCATGTTTCCTTTCTAGGCCAGGGGACAGTTTTCCTGGGGTAGCAGAGCACATCACAGAGGGTTTTGCCTTCTCTCCCATCACCTAAACCAGTGCAATCCATAACTGCATCAGCACTTACTTTCCCCAGCACTGAGAAGCTTAGGTCACTCTATTATATCATGTGTGAGCTCATCATATCACCTTGTGTTGCAGAAAGATATATTCTAAGTCATATTTCTAGAAACTCCCATTTTTCCTGCAGGTTTGGGATTTTAATGGGGAATTACAAGGTGTCAGAAGCTGCTGTATTTCCACAGCTGATATGCTCTTTTTCCAGCCTCAGCTCTGAGCAGCAAGAAGTGTTCTACATTATAGAAAACTCAGTTTTATGTAAAGCTGGTGGGCAGGGTTCCTGCTGGACGGGTCTCAGCACGTGTGTGTTTACAATGGTAGAGATCTTAGGGTTGTCTTTTTTTTCTTTTTAAACCATACTGTTATTTCAGTGCTTTTGTATAAAAATTATGACTCTGAGATGCCTTTTTTTTAAGTTTCTAGAAAGTGAGTTTTGAGTACAACTTTTACAGCTTCTCTGTCGAATTACTGGAATTACTCTTTATCCAGAAATATCAGTATTCCCACCTGGCCCTGTGAAGTAACACCCAGTATTGGCTGGTTTTATTGCAGTGGAAGTGTGAACGTTATTTATATGTTTTATTACAGGAACCAAACCATTAATTCATCTGGGCAATATCAGTATTTTCTGAATGAAGTCTCATTTCAGCATTTGGTCAATCTCGCTCCTCAGGGTAACTTTCAGTGCAAGCAGTGTTTACATAATACATAAATGCACTGGTACCTGTAATGATGTGGTGTTTTACTTCCTGAATTCATTATAGGCTCTTAAGCACTTAATCAAATTCCTCTGGATTATCTTGTGCATCCTTTTCTGCTGGCAGGTTTGTATACCAGTTTGATCATCTTTATCTGGGGAGTGCTTTTAACCTGAGCACATATGGGACTGTTTGTTCTGCTCTTACAAATCCTGGGGAGTTACATTTGCTCTTGGGAGCGTGGCTTGTCACATGCTCCCATTTCAAAGAGTATTAGGGTTTCTTTTGTTTTAAACTAGAGCCCCAGTAATATTTTATACTCTTGATACGATTACTCTGCATTGCATTGCAGTAGCTGCATTTTAGATTTAAGTTCATTCCTGTTTATTTCTTTACATAGTTATAAAGCTATCTCTTTTTTTACTCTTTTAATTTGTAAACACTTCAGGATACTCAGGAAAAAATGCTTTTTATTAAAAATAGAACACATTCTAAATGTATTTGCTCTGGTCTTAAATTCCCTTCCAATTTGTAGTGAGTGCAGTGCATTACTGCACACTGCTGGCTGTTGGCAGGCCTGACACTGAACCCTTTGTACTGCTCCTTTTCCACGTGTGACCATTTTTTGTGACTCCCATTGTGAAGAAAACCTCTTCCCTCTGTCTAGCTACCCTTACATTCTGCCTGCATGCACTGGTGTGTGTTTTTAGCCAGGTACAGTGTCTTTCTCTTGGTTCTCATTAGGTATTTTTGATTGTCCAGCTTGCCACCACAGCAGCAGTTTCTCCTGATGCCTGTCCATGGCAGGATCAGAGCCAACAGGAAATGTGGCATTGTACATGGTACTTTGAATATTCCTGGCAACTTTAACCTGTTTATTAAAAAAGGTGAAAAAGTGAATAGCTGTAAGATATGAATGTGTAAGGAAAATGAATGTATGTGTTTAAATTTGCACAATACTTTGTATAAATGAGAGAAGCGGATGAGAAAATTGTCCATTTTAAAGTCTCATTACTTTCAGATAACCCATGTTATCAAATTCTCTGTCCTGTGATATTTTTGAGGTGTCAGACTTCTGTCTGTCACATAAAGGGCATGCAGCTGGCAGCTCAGACATCTTGTATTGGAGGTAGTGACTGCTGGCAGTACCTCAGGTTAGATGAACAAACATGCTCGTTCACATGTTTTAAAGTGTAAAACATCCAGCAAATAATTAAGACAAATGGTTGATTTCACATTAGTGAGCTCATAATTTCTCTGTAGAAACACAGACTTTTTTGGGTTATGCAGCTTTTATCTGTAATTATTTTTATCTCCTGTAAGCAATGGGTCCAGATTAGAGTTCATGGCAAATACAGAAATAACCAAGCAAATAACCTTTCCTACAACTCAAAAATCTCCTTTTTTTTCCTTGAGCATCAGCACATCCTCTAAGGCTGTTTGTAATTTCAGCTGCATAGCAGAGCTAGAAAAGGGCTAATACCATACAGCTGGGTTAAAGCCTTTGTATTACCATCCAGGTTTAAGGTCATCTGAAGGCCTAATCTTCCCGTATTGTGATTCTGTGTTTCCTTCTTTGTTGCTTTGTTTCATCTATATTTCATTTAAAACAGACTTTATTTCTAAAAAAGAGTGTGCAATTAAGAAATCCTTGTGCATCTAAGAGAGATTGCTGCTGTCAGAAGCCAGAAGACCCAACAGCCATCATGCTTTTGGGCCAGGCTGTCATGTATGAAACTCCAGGAAACACCCCTTTTGGATCAGGTTTAGAGGTCTTTGATGTTTTTCTGTTTTTATAGATTCCAGCTATTCCAGTGAATCAGAACTTTGTGAAGCTTTTATTTGGATTTTAAAATACAGGAGAAATGAGATAAAGAAACTTCTTCCTATTATTCATGACTGTACTTTTCTCTATAATAAGCACTGAAATCTGGATTAAGCCAAACTAGAAAACTCACAGGAGTGACCCACATAATATAAAATCTACTCAACTCCTCCCTTTAAGTCAAACATGGTGTAGTGCCAGTTGTGTGGATTCTCCAAGAACTGAGTGGATCCTTGGAAATCCTTAGGAGTCTGGTGTCTGTGAAACCTGAGTCAGATGAAGCATACTAACCCACGTGAGGGCTCAGAGTCTGGAAGAGAAAACCAGCAGCAAGTTCCTTCAAAATTTGAACTGTTGGCTGTGTTAGCAATCAGAGTAAGGGCAAGGGCAAAAGACACTGGTTGTGAGCTTCTGTGGCAAAATTGCAAGGAGTATGGGTCTTTACTGTTGTATGGCTTGAGAATATTCATATTCCTCTTTCCTGACCATTTAGTGAAAAAGTCGGAAAATTTTATAACTTCACAAAACAAAAGCTGCAAAAGCCATCAACGTCATGTACTATCTCCTTTCTTTCTGGTAGCACTAGAGGAAGAAGCCAGGGCTTGCCAGGTGTTCTTGCAGGGTTCTGGCAGTGTAATGGCCACATCCATCCTGTAGGCAGGTGCGTGCTCAGCCCACGACAGGTCCGGGCCTGCTTGGGAGCCCGGCCGCGCCTGCAGAGCTGGGCGTTTACTCCTTGGCAATAAAGCTGTGCTGGGGCTCTTGCACACCAGCACAGCGTTTCAGTGCAGGCCTGGGCTGCTCCTCTGGCAGCCCTAAGCACAGTCACGCTGCTGCCCAGACCGTGGCAGACATCCCAGCTGCGATTCCCTCGCAGCCAGTGGAGGTTTTCACTTGCACTGCAGCCGCTGCAAAGCTGCCGGGTGGGAAGCGGAGTCTGGCAGCGGCAATCCCGCCCCAAGACCCTCGAGTACCACAGGATAAAGCCAAGCAGTTGTAAAGTTGTTTGGCTGCAGAAGGATTTCCCAGGTGTCAGGGGAGCTCTGGAAAGGGTACAGCCATGTAGACAGCTGGGAATTACCCTCATTTCTCCAGCCCAGGGCATGGAGTGAAAAGGGCATGGCTGGAGCACTGCTGCATTCTGCAGATGCCCTGGGGACACTGCAGCTAAAACAACTTTAATTTGCTCCTTGGGTCCCATCTGCTGTCTGGGACACGAGGAATCGAGTAATCCTTGAGAGAGGCCTGTCTGTTGGGTGGGGATAGATGGCACAACAGCTTTTCCAGATGAAAGCGGCTGCTAGACAAGCACACTGAGCTGCCCTGGACTTGGTGTGCTCAGGTTTTGCTCAGCAGCGAGGCTCTGCAATGCCCAAGGGTTCGGAGGTGGAAAATTCTTCCTCGATGTCCAGCCTGCTCCTCTGAGCAGAGAGAGGAGTGACACTGAAGGGACAGCTCGATGAGTTGCCCAGTGAAATGCAGTTGCATCAGATTGGAGGCACTCTAAATCTGATGGTCTCTATAACAAGCTCAAAAACTATCAACATTTATGGAATTGGAAAATTAATTGGGTTAAGACAATGATGCATGATCTGTCAGACAGTTTTGCTGTTTGGAGTCCAAGTACTATTTGCATTTCTTTTCTGGCAAACATTATACATTGCCGTGGATAATTCTTCCATTTGAGTGTTTCAAATGGGTCTGCCTCTCTTATTTGTACCACGAAATCCCCAGTTGAAAATGAAAATGATTAAAAAAAATGGTGGTGGCTTAGAGAGTGACCTGCAAATGGAGCTGGGCATGTCCACATGTCTTCCAGAAGTGCCACATTAGAGATCATCCACTGCTACTTATGTGAAGGTACTTTTAATGTATAACTAGCCAAGTGCCTTGTTCCAAACTTAAATGAAATGGATTGGATTAAACCACCTTCACTGACTATCTTATTTTACTGTATTGAATAATACAAAAGTATTATTTCTAGCAATTATTACTAGCAATACAAAAGTATTATCACCAGCAATTTTATTATGGGAAATCCTTTTGTGCAAAGAGGATTCATCAGAATAACTGTATTCAAGACAGCTTATTGAGAAAATTATTTGGATGGTTTCCAAAAGAGTTAATGGGAAGGAAGATTTCTTTGAATCAAGATTCCATAGACTTTGACTTCCCAAAAATTGTCATTTTCCCTGTCCCACTTGGAGGAACTTATTTCAAGACAGTCTTCTGCTCTAATGTGCAGATTTTGCAGCTTAGTTAGAGATGCTTCATGTCCTGATCACTCCTGATACTGTTCTCAATGCATGCTTGAAAGGTTCTGTATTTTTCTTTCCCATAAAGTTGTATAGAAATGGGTAGTCAATTAAAAATGTGCATGCACTGAGTTGTATGTATACATAAAATCCACAAGCTTAGAGTATATCCCTTCATTTTAGGTTTGGTGAAAGAGGCAGTCACACAGCTCTGTTTTGCTCAGAATGCTTTTTACTGAAGTCATTTCTCTCTTCAGTATCATATTAAAGCCTGTACTTCCAAACTCTTGACCTAAGTAAAAAAGCATTAGCTGTTTGTCACAGTTACCAGTCTCACTGAGACGCTTGAGATCCGGGAATAAAAGGCCTGAACACAGCTGTGTTGAAAACAGCACAGTGGCTTTTCCAAAGGGCTTCACCTGCAAAACTGGTGTGACCTCTGAGATCTAGCTGCCATTTACTGAGTTCAGCTCGAGGTTTCTCATGTGTTCTTAAAGGCTTTTAGTCACACGAGGTTCTGATCCTCAGTTTTGTTGCTCCTATGTCCCTGTATTACAACAGAGGCTCTGGAGAACAGGGTGCCCTGGGAGGGGGAGGCAAGAGGACAATTGATGGCACCTGATAGCCAGGTGAGGCCCCAAGTGCCTCGGGTGACTTGCTGTCACTGGTGAGGCTCCAACCTCAGATTTCCTCCCCAGGACCTCCCGAGTCAAAAGGTTGCTCACCTCATTTAATCCCGAAATCCCACTGCCATGCTGCTAATATGGGCAAAGCAGAAGGAATTTATTCATGTGGTTGGAGGTTGTTTTTTCCTAGTTTGAAGGCTGTGGCTTTCTTTCACAGGAATCACTAAGGGATTTTCAGAAATAAGTTTTAAAATGCCTGTTGATATTTCAAGGATGTTTGCACTACACTGATGCTGAGCTTCTGTTTAACATAAAACTCTGTGTTAATACCTTGTGACTTCTGCAGCGTGATACATGTGCCACCTAGAGAAACCATTCGTTGCTGTTCCTGTCGGTATCACTAGGTGAGCTCAGCGGGGCGGGTGACACCGCACGGCTCTCGGTGTTTCCCTAGTGAGAGCACTCGCAGCCAGGAGCCCGCGTCAGGGCGAGCATTAGGCAATGAGATGTGACAGTGACTGTAATGCCAGGATATCCCTGTGCAGGCACACGGAGTTGCTGGGCACTGGGCTGACAGCCCGACCTGACAAATGGTCTGTTTCCTGACAGCCTTTCTCTGCCTACAGGAAAAAAAAAAAAAAAGCTTCAATGTAAATAGGCAGGAGCAGAGCTTTCTCAAAAACTTTCAAAAATTTTTAATGTCAATGATTTCCCTTCCAATCTTCTCTTATTCTTCAGTAAGTTCCAGGGTTGATTTTTCTTTTTGATCAATCAGGAGAGACAAGGGAGCAAAATTAATAATTAAAAAACCTGTGGAAAGTACCTTGACATTGTAAGTGGAGGGGAAAGGTGATTGCAAGCTGTCTTCCAATTCTAAGACTCCTCTCTAAAAACAAAAAGGAAATAAATCTTTATTTGCACGTTCAGGATTCTTGGAAGCTTTGCAGATGTTCCAAAGAGTACTGTTCAGCAGGATTCTTTTGCACCTTTTAACTGTGGGTAGCAGACACTGCTGCTCTGGGAATGATCTCTTCTTCCCTGTTGGCATGAGTGTGTGTGGGAGGGGGGATTAGTGCATGGCCATATGGGAGGGAGCTCACGCAGAACAGTTTCTTACTGAGCCCTGCTGCAGGAGCCGTGGAGAGCAAAGGGAGCAGGAAATGATGGAGGAGGGGACAGGCCTCCAATGACACTTAATGGAAGGGATGCAGGAATCCCCTGAGGGGCTGAGGACATGGAGGCTGTGACCCTTCCATATGCCTCGCAGACCCCAACTGGAGAGGCAGCTGAAGTAATTTATCAATGTGAACTCCAGAATGTTGTGGTTTTTTTCTACTTCATGGGATTTTCCACTGGACGTGAAGGAGAAAGATATACATTACTTAATAGGAAACTGCAATGAAGGTTGGCTGGTTGATAGTTCTTGTGTAAATCAGTGGGCTGGATCATAGCTGTATGTTCATAATATATTAAAATAGGGAATCAGCTACTTTTAACAACATCAATCCTCCTTCCTGGGTACCAAGAGCCTGCCAACTCCACATGTGAAGGGTCGGGGAAGGGGTGGGTTGTGTGGGAGCAAGCCAGGACTTTATACTCTCCTTATTTCATTTATCCAGGATCAAATCCTCTTCCACATTTCTGAGGCAGCTGCAGACTTACTGACCTTGCATTCAATCAGTGACCCAACAGTACTGCTTGGTTTAAGAGAGCTGTCCTCAAATCAGCATTCATCCTTCTGGCCAAAACTTCCCCATGGAAAAACCCCAATGCTTGAATGAGCCCCAGCTTTTCATCTATAGAAGGAAATCTCAGTGACAGAATTCTTCAGATTGTCTCAGATCAACAAGAGAGAGAGGTCCTGCTGAAATCTGACATGTCCTCTGGGATCTGTGGGAGTCAAGGCCAGTTTTCCCCAGGCAGGCAGCTTTTCCAGCCAGCTCCCTAGCTGCATGGTCTTTCTCTGAGACACTACATGGGAACTATGCAGAAGAGATAATATGGTCCTCTGCCAATTAATTTTTCCTGGCGTGTTTCCATGGGCCTGAAGAGCAGAAAACATGTGAAGAAGTAGGAGGGAAGATCTGGCCCTGTGTATTTTCCTGAAAAGCTAGCTCTGTTCCACACAGCTCCTAGTAGTTCTCTCTCTAGTGGTTTATATTTTTCCTAATAAAAAGCGAAGCATAAAGTTACTTAATTATTTTCCTAGGGATGTCTTCTGAGCTATTATGCATATTCTGTTATTGCTTTGCAAGTGTTGCCTGTTTTATCACACAGTGGCATTTTTATTCCCTTTATTCTCATGGGTCAGTAGACCAGCTAGGAAGTCAAATTGCCCTCATTCTGTTCTGCTTACAAAAGATAAGAGCTGGGAACTGGGTAATATCTTCTCAGTGTACTTCTGTAAGCATCCATCCAACCTGCTGCCTTTCCTCATGGCTCACTGTGCAGCAATTGGTTTAAGTACCTGTCTCCAGTTACTCAATAGAAAGAAACCAACAGAAGAGATTGATTAAATTGAAAGGGGAAAGTCTTGAAAGATGTTTCCTACATATGGGGATCCAAACATAAGCACTTAACTCAAATGGGATTAGAGGATATGAGGGAGAAACAAAAGACCTTTTTTCTAAGATCCAGTCTTAATGTTCTTTTTCCAAATACACAGTGACATAAATTTCACATATGCACATGCTTATTCCCTCTGCCTCCAAGCAAAATTGATGCAGTCTGACTTTTTAATAATCTATTATAAATAACTGGTCATAAAAAACCCCAAATACCAGAAGCAAGGCATAATGAACCTGAACTTTATGTAAAATACGTAACAGAGAGAAATCTCTGTAGTGAGTGATCAGTTTATGCTGTGAAGCATCACCAGCAGTAAGGCTTGCACTGTCAGCACATTGTTATTATACATGTATGTGTCTAACCACTAAAAAAAAAATCTTCCAGGCTCTTTGTTTCCTTTGCTGAACTGTTTGCTCTCTGGCACAGAGTCCCAGAGCCAAAGTAGGTTGCATTATTATGCATCTAAAGAGAGTAGAAAGTGTCACTAGCTGCAGATGTGTGTACCTACAAGTGCTTTGGCCTCCTGGTGTCACTGGAGGATGGTGATGATAATGGAGGGAAGAAATTTGTCTCTCATTCTCAGTAACATCAATAGAACAAAGCACTTAAACACTCTAGTTTCTCTTGTTTTAGTCTTCTCTTGTAGTTCTTTTAAATTCTTCTTTTTAATCCTCTTTTAGTTTTTGAGATGGATTTTAAGCCAGAAGGCAAAATGCAAAATAGTGTTTAAGCAAAGGATCCATTGCTAAAAATATTATCATATTTTTCATGTTTTCCATATGCTCTGCTTAATTACATAGTACTTGTATCCTATTCCATTTTATTGTCATATGCCCATAATTAAACAAACTGCTTGATTTTAAGTTCATCTTCTAAGATCTGCTCCCAGCACCAAATCTACATTTTATCATATTTCTCTATCTCCATAAACCCCAGGCGAGCTGCTGTTGATTGAGACAGGGGTTCCCAAATGCAGTTTGTTTGAACAGTGCAGAAGTCCAGAAGAATGGTCCTTGTGAAGGACTGTTGGAAAACTCTAATTTCTGACTCAAGTTCTGTGCCTCTTTCAATCTTCTCTACTGAAAACTAAGAGTATGTTGAGATACACCTAAAACACAAAGCATCACAAAACAATGTAACTTATTTACCCCTCTCCTCCAGGGAGAACAAGCTAATAAAAAGATAATAAATTGGTCCAGTTTTAGTTGCTGTTCATAATGTGCCAAAAAGTGTTCAGACTGCGTGTTGGCAGAAGCAATGTCATAAACTGTGGTACAGGAATCAGCTACTCCCATCCCACATTATGTCAGAATAATTGGTGGGAAAGTATTTTCTCCTGCAGCTCTCAAGGGATAATTTTTAATGAATGTCTAGTTTTTTAGGGTGTAATAATGCTCCTTTGAATCTCAGGTGTGTGTTTTTTCTGATATTACATGACATACAGAAGTAGCTGGAGAGGACATTTTAAAGTGATGAACTTAGATTTTAGCAGTGTTGAAGGTTTACTTCTAATGTATTTGTAGAAAGTATTAACCACAAACTGTCAGAAAGTCTCTTTACAAGTCAGTATCATGGATTAGGTTCCTTGTCCTCATGATGGATGGGTCCTCCCTTGAAAAGTAAAAGAAAACTCTGGAAACAGAGATTTCATCCTCTCACAGAGTCAACTGTGTCTTGTGTAGGTTTGTAAGACTCAGATTTCAATATTTAAATAAATCCTTTAATCTTTCCAAGGATCTTAATGGGAAAGGATGATATGCAAATGATAATTAGCTTATATATGTCAGGTTTGGCCACAGACTCAGTCAGACTGCAGTAAAACTTTAGGTGAACACCAGCTAAAGTACAGCCATTGTATTTCTGAAATTTACTTGCTGAGTGTACTTTGAAGCCTTTCCAGAGTACACAGGAAAAATCTCTTCAAAATTTCAGAAGTTCAGAAACCATCTCCAGCTGAGTCACATTTATAAACACTGGACTGTTTAGTCCAAGTGCTCCAGGTCAGATGATTTTTCTCAAGAAACAGGCCTTGCTTCTGTACACACTGACTTATTTACTTTAAAAATATATTTATTGGTGTGGTTTTTTTCATCTATCAGAAGCTATTCTGATGAATGTTAAAGTGACTTTTCAGCATGGGTATTACAAGGATGTGAAAATGTCATTATTATCCTTTTTATTTAAAAATTTTGAAAGCTCTCTACTTTCCCCACAGTATTTGTACTGGTAAGAAAAATCTTTCATGCCTTGAGATGGAATTTGGATCTAGAAACCTGGATTAATTTTATACATGCATTGCTCAGTTTGGGTGGAGAATACTGAAGCCTTAAGCAGGTGTTTTCCTAAATGCTGTCTTTTCCTTTTAATGTAAATTGTCTAGAACAGTGTTTGCTAAGTCCTAACATTCAGCATTTTCTCGATGTCCTGACTCCGTCACCGAACCCAATCACCCTGACAACACCCAAGACACACAGGAAAGGCAGGTATGGAGCAAAACATCATCCATCCACCTAAAAAACCCAACATCCACCTAATTCTGGCTCCCAGCAAAGCCCTGGGGCACAGGTGGTACCAAAGGGATTACCAGCAGCTCAGACTTACAGACAAGATGCACAGACTACAGGAGATGATGGCTTGCTGCTCTGCTTATCCCAAAGGTGTTCCCAAGACAATGGGGTAAGTTGTTATGAAAATGCTGGCTGTAAAATGTTGTAGTTTGTCTATCAAAGCAATTTAAGCAATGGTGTTCATTAAATCTAAAGCTGAACTGCCTGACTCTCCACATCCTTCACAGCAAAGCCCTCCAGTACTGCATGGCAAGGCCTTTAATGGAGCTGCACCTATTTATACCAGCAGAAATTATAGGCCTAGATTAGATTTTCAGACAAGGATGGATAAAAAAGCCATGGTAAATTTGCCTTGTTATGCTTTATTTCTGAAAATACTTCAAAATGTTTTACAAACAGTACAAAAATATTCTAGGGTCCCGTCTTTGCAAGCAGTAACAGCTATAATGGTAGGGGAGGGAAGAAGCAGAGTAAACCAGTCAAAGGAGCAAAGACTGAAAAGCAGAGGTGCCAAGTCTGTTACTTCTGATGAAGCTCGAGGGAAGGATTAGGTGATTAGATAGATGTCTTCTTTGTAGGAAAAAGCACCAGCCCAAGAAAATAAAATAAAGTTTGACAAAACTCCTAGAGAAGGGATGAGGCAATTTTTTAGCATGACAATATTGCCATTGCATCAAGCCTCTCCCGTAACAAGATGCTCAGTGCATCTCTAATGCCTTTCAAGGTTTTCAAGGCTCCAGATAAACATGAAGAGATGGATTGTGACTGACCATTCCATGGCTACAGACGGTGATGGATGCAGAGTAAATGCTCCCCTAATTAACGTGGCCCACATCAGAAGCAGCAGGCTGCAATCTTGCCCAAAAGGCAAGAGCACAGGATCTGTGAAATTGCTCCTCTTTGGTTCTCCTCACACAGAAAAGAGAGGGAGCTGTGGCTCTGTCCCTCCTGCTCCTCAAGTCTGGACAAGAAGAGGTAAGTACAAAGCACTGCTCAAAGGAACACAACCATCAAGGCTTCCCACAGTGCAGATAAAGAATTCTAGGAAGTTTCCTTCTTTTTAAAGCAAAATGCTTCCTGATCTCCCCATATAACATTAACTCCCAATGACAATTTGACTGATTAACTGAATGGGAGTTTAATCTGCTGCAAATTTATTACACTCCATAACAACACTATTTGAATCTATGGGTGCATTGTTTCCTGTTGTACAGTGAGATGTAAAGGAATTACATCCTTTAATTCCTGGAAACTTCAGCTGAGCATTTCACTAGTAACATTCCCAACCACAGAAAACAATTGAGAGACAAAGGAAGGTTGTGGATTTGGTTTTCCAGTTGTTAAACATTTTGCTCAAAAATTGAAGAAATTTTTTTTTTTTCTTTTCCAGATAGTTGTTTAATCACTGCTTGAGGGTGAAAAGAAGTGCATAGGAGCAGATGGCAAGAACATAGGATTTAAGCAGGGGACAGATGTAACCATATTAGGGAGCCTGGAAGATAAATCTCTTGAAATCTTGTGGCAGACATGATCATTACTTTGTTTGCATAGATAAAATATTACTTGTTTCAATTAAAAGTTGCTGTTGACCATATTTGGTATCTTTCCCCTTCAGATGGTCATTAAAACCTGTTGTAAATCATCATGTTTGTGCTACTTCCATACTGTGCATAAATCATGTGGGCACCCCAGCATCTCCATCCTTTTTGGAAAATGTGTAGATAGATATTCATACGGCAGAAAAACTGGTGCTTGCTTCCTTTTAAGCAGTTTACCAGCAGCGGTGTGCTGTCTCTGGTGATGTAGCAGGGAAGCAGAAAAAGAAGGACATCCGCATTCAGCCTCCGCGCTGCCAATCCGGGCTTTGCCTCTGGCTCCCTCCCTGCCGCAGAGGGCTCAGACAGACAGCCCGGTTCTGAGTTCCCCAGATCTGCAGCGTGGGAAGGCAGCGCGGTAAAGAACGGCGTTCTCTTTCCGTGGAAAAACCCACAGGCTGGGTGAGAGACAGGGAGGAAATAACCTGCCACCCGTGTGCAGCTTCCTCGCTGCTGGGACGCGTGGAAGAGCCTTTGCTGACCTTGGGAAAACAATGTTCTGCAAACATAAAGAGGAAGCCCTCTTAAAGCGGCTGGACACACTTTACGTGTAAATATATATATATTTACTCGGCGAATTCAGAAGCTGCTGCTTGGATACGCTCTTTTTAAAGTTGCGGGTTTTAAAATATTAGGGAAAACGCCAAGCTGGTTCAGGCTGCTCTGGTGTTGTTCCAATTCCAACCCCTCACTGCGTGGTTGCCGGAAATGAGAGACAGGCGGAGGTGAAAGCCTAAGGAGGTGTTCTAGCGTTAATCACAACACCTTTGGGAGCAAACATTAGCACATGAGTGAGAGGAGCTGGGAAACATCCATCTACTCCCAGCATGGCATTCTGAGTATCGTTTTTCTCCTCCAGCTCTAAACACATAGGGTGTCTGGTGTCTATTTGAACCAGATTTCTTTGGTACAGACGTTTTTGTCAATTAAAATACGTTTTTTATGCTTGGTTTGAAATTTAACTTTTTTATGCTTGGTTTCAAATTTCATTTGGTTGTGACTGAAGCAGGAAGCTCATCCTCCTTGTTAAGGTAATATGTGTGTATTATGTAGGAAGCAAAAACATCCTCCAAAAAGAAAGAGGAAGATGGTGATTGATAGTTACAGCCATGTTATATTTATTTGTCCAATTCTGACTCCTGTTTTCCCCTGTAATAAAGGCAAGGGCATCAGAGAGGATCACAGATCAAAAAGGAGGAGTATGTAGCTGTAAATGTCACAGACTGTGCACCTCACTAGAACCTGGATACTAATTGCACAATTAATTTTAATGGCACTGCATTTGTAAGAGACCTGTATAGGTAAGCACTCTAAAATCAGGAAATAATAGAATTAAGGTGGCACATACCACAACTGTGCTGCAATTGTGAGAAATGATTACACAATTTCAACAAAAAATTATACCATTTTCTTTTCATAAGTTGACAAGTAAATTTAGCAATATTTTGCATTTCTTTAGTGTTTCTCACCCTGATGCACTTGTGTGAATTAAGTGCAGTCAGACTCATGGAATAACTTAATCAAAGAGTAAGAATAGAAAATAACTTTTATCGGTTATATAAATAAAATATTTTCTACCATATTCTCATTCCTTAGGGAACTATAGCAGATATCCAGTTGGGACATTTTATATCAAACTGATTTTAACTGATGACTTTTTATGATGATAGCTGTTTCTAGATTCTAGATAGAAGAACTTTACTTAGTGCCAAGGAATTAGTAACTAATCAAGTACTAACTAGGTGCCAAAATGTAAGAGATACTCTTTAAAATTGTTTGTGACAAAATTAAAAAGGTACTTCCCGAATATTTTTCTGCAGTACTCAGGAAGCTTGGCTGACAGGCAACAAAATTATTTTGATTTTATATTAAAGTATAGTTTTAATCCCAGAGCATGGTATGTCCACGAATAAAGTACTATTTCTCCTTTTTCCTTAAATTGTGTAGAATAATCTGGGTTATAATCTACACAAGTAAAGCCCATTACATTAAAGTAACTTACATTAGGAATGTTTTGTTCTAAATTGCTTATGCTACTTTCTGTTAATGAAAAAGTATAATAAACTGTACTCTGCTGCCACTTTTACAGACTTAAAATTTACATCAACAAGTGCCCTGGATTGTAATGTCAACATTTCATTACAGCTGCTCCTGCAAGCATATTGCAGTGTGTGGAAGCACACACGCTTGGTGTTGCCTAATGGAAAAATGGTTTTCATGTGTGAAATTAAAAATACAGATCAATTTCCTCCTCTCGATTGCTAGGTTATGTTGAAGATGCAGGATGTTGCTTTCAAAAGGAAACGTTATGTCCTCTATAATTTGGGAGGGTTGGGTACAGTGAAGCTGGTTACAGTCCTGTAGGGAGATGCACCTTGGTGGGCAGTAAATTATAAAAATAATCATTCCTAATAACATCTAGGATACGTATGTCCAAAAAAGAACCTCTGAGATCCCCAGTCAAGAATTATTCAGAGGAATACTGCAAGCTGGCCAGACAAATACCATTCCTAAATCAAAAGTAAATTTGCTTTCTTGGCTGGAAGCTGGCAATGGCAAGAGTGGTGTCCTGTGGGCTGTAAGATTTTCAGCTGTGCTCATTCACAGCAATTCCCATGACTGTGTTGGTTCAGGTTTGGCCCTCTGCACCCATTCCCTCATGAGCTGCCAGTCACAAGGGACAGTGGTTTCCTGCCCCTTTTGACAGCAGCTTTCTTCATTATACCTGACTACTTTGCCACATATTTTCATCTAATCATTTCCTCTTTTCACTGCTTCCTGTGATTTGAATACCTGACAGCACAGCTGCAACATTCAACTAAAAATGTATTTTAAACGGATTATTTAGGAAAATTGGGAAGATCTGTACCTATAAAATAATAAGGAACATCAGCTTGTGTATACAGTTGGCAAGTGAGTATTGGAAGGTGGTTTCTTGGAAAAGATTCTGGAATCATAGGTGAAAAGCAGCTAAGTATGGGACTGTGGTGTAAAACTTAAGAGGAGGTGGGCATTTCAGTTTCACAGTCTAATGTACATTCTCCTCCCTGCTCATTCTGTAAAACTTTTTCATGTGAAATGATGGCAAGGCAGACAACATTTTCTTGTTTTCTCATTTTATCTCTTGATGTGTTGCGTGCATGACTGTGTTCATAAGGTGAGATTTCTACTGAAGCACTGCCTAGGATGCCTGAGCATTTCTTACACCATTTCCTTTGCTTTAGACCCCTCTGTGATGCCTACTCAGAATTCTTTCCTCCAGTATCCACTGCACTGTACTGATGATTATTTGGCAATATTGAATGTCACTGTATTTTCTTCCTACACACTCCAAGTATCTTCACAATCTGCCCCAAAATTTGGAGTAATGTTGTGTCTGCTACAAATGTTGTCTCCTTCTGTACCACTTTTTTTCTAAATTATTTTAAGAATATTTACAACAAAATGAAAACCACCTTACTCTTTTGGATTTTCACCATGATTATTAATGACTACACTTTTCTCCTGTTCAATCTCTGTTAGTTTTTGGTCTATGACATTGCTTTTTTTTCTCATAATCCATTAGGCAGTTTTTCTGGATGCATTTAGTGAGAGGATTGTAAAACGTCTTTGAAAATTGGTCACCTAACCCATATATACACTCCTGAACTTGTTTTTCAAGATAAAGTAGTTTGTCTCCTGCTTTAGTGAAAAAGAATAGCTTACAAAAAAGATCCCATTGCTTCCCCCTTCTGAGGTATTTTTACTGTTTTCTTTTCTCTTATTCCTTGATTTTTTTAGAGCTCTTTTTCAACTTTAACAATTCTATGAGTCTGTAATATTTTCTTATTTCTATATTACAAATTGTGTTTCCAAATCTGGTGAAACATTCTTTCCATCCACTGACTCACCTGTTGAAAACCTTGCAGCAGGATGGCATTTGGCATTTTATTTTCCTTTCAGTTTTTCTGGTTCAGAATGAATTTGATACTGTGCCAGATTACTGTGGTAAAACAAACAAACAAAAAACCAAAACAAGAGGAAACAGTGTTCTCTTTCTAGGCACAAAGCTTTAATTAAAATTTGGGAAATGGCACGGCACCTAAAAGTAACGCTTTCCTTTGCTTACTGTCAAACATTTGCCTGTAGTTTCACAAATCCTTCCTGCCTTATTTCCCTGTCATGGATTTAAAAGCAGGTACCCTTTTTCCAGCCTGCTGGACTTGTTTAATCTGGATCGTGGTACCTGTATTCTCACCAGTCTGCAAGTCCATTAAAAATCAGGCATTCTGCCTAGCAGGTGGCTCTGTATTTCATTAAAACCCATAGCAGGTGGCCACAGAGCCAATGGCTGCAGTTCCATTATAGGAACAAATTACCAACTCCGTCTCCCATGGATGTGAAGGAGGCAGTGACTGTCTTTACTCCACAACAGGATGAAAATAAGTCAACTCACAATTTAATGAGATTAGGCATTGCTTTCGACGCATTCAGAATATGCATAAATGGTAGCTATTAATTATTGCAATAACTCACTGGGGCCGGAGCCTGCCTGGCTGGGGCCGTGGATGGGAAGGTGGTGGTGCCGAGTCCTGTGGCATCCAGTTGTCTCCACTGGCAACTCTAGGGACTGTAGAGCAACTCTTGCAAAACCTTGTGGTTTTTTCTGAGGGCTTTCACTCCAGAAATGGTGCAAACACCTTGAAGGACTTGCTTTCCCCCATAAGCTGATTATTCCCTAACGACTGTGGGAGCAGAGAAGGAAATCATAACAGTCATGGCACTGCATCCCTTCAGAACAGAGTTCTTAGCAATGGCATAGTTTTTATTTTGGGGCCAGTTCCTTTCCTTCTCCCCGTTGTCTTTTCGCTTCTCTTTCGGAGAGCTCAGCCTGGATTAAAGGAGTTTCAGGAGGGACCTTCTCGCCCTCCACAACGCCCCGCCAGGAGGGTGGGGCCAGGGGGGGTCGGGCTCTGCTGCCAGGGAACCAGGGACAGGACGAGAGGGAATGCTCCTAAGCTGCGCCAGGAGAGGTTCAGGTTGGACAGCGGGAGGAGCGCCTTCACAGAAAGGCTGAAGATGGAAATGGAAATGAACTTTGCAGTGAGGGTGGCAGAGCACTGGAACAGCTGCCCAGCGAGGGCGTGGAGTCTCGCTCTTAGGATCCTGACATTCCAAACCCGCCTGGACATGTTCCTGTGTCACCTGCTCCAGGTGACCCTGCACGGGCAGGGCGGTTCGACCGGATAACGTCCACAGGTCCCTTCCAACCCTAACAATACTAAGATTCTGTAATTAGACACTGGAACGGGCTGCCCGGGGAGGCGGCGGCGGAGTGACCGTCCCCGCAGGTGTTTCGGAACGTGGCGTCGAGTACCGCAGTCTGGTTGTCGCGGTGGTCCCGGTGATCTTTTCCAACCTCACTGATCCCGTGAGGGAGGGAGGGAGGGAGCGAGCGGNCTTCACCTCGGCTCGCACGCCGGGCCTTGCAGGGCTGTTGCCGGCCGGGGATTGGAGGCGCTCCGTCCCCTCCCAGATCCGGGGAGGGTCCCGGCCCCCCCGGGGCTCCGCCGCCCACCTGCCGCCTTCTCCTCCTCATCTGCTCCTCGTCTCCTCCTCCTCCTCCTCCTCCTCGCGCGGGGGTGGCGGGGCGCGGAGCCCCCTCTGGCCGGTGTGTACGCGGCGGGGGCGCAGCCTGGCTGCGGGACGGAGGGATGCGGCGCTTGGGGAGAGGTGTTCGCCCTCCCCGTGCCT